>OY796890.1:14891243-15356243 GCA_963680785.1 Diplosoma virens | reverse complement strand
TGCATGGCATGTTGCTTCTCGCTTGTAAGCCAGAAGAGGCTTCACATTTTCTGGAACTTCCATCAAAATATAGCAAGGTAAAGCAAGTAAGCACATGTGATCATTTCTGAATGAATGATCGTTTCTTTGCTCTTTTTCGTCGGAGAACCACTCAATCTTTTTCCTTAAATGAAGAGATGCCATTTTAGTGACAGGGACCACAAGTTTTTCTCGATTTACAAGTTTTAGGGTTTGAAACCATCAGCAGCTGAAGGTCCAAGAATCACACTTTTTCAGCGTGATCTTTTGTTGGGATATCGTGAAATTGATTTCGAACTAGCAGATGTTGTTCTGAAATATTTCTACGAGCATGCTGCACAATGGATGTCGCCAGTAAAGCTTGCTCTTAGCGTTGTCGTCATATTCCATAGAAGCTGTGAAAACATCTCATTATCCAGATTCTGTAGATGCCCGAAAACTACTTCAAGGTCGAAAAGCAGGGCTAAGAGATTTTTTACAAGTGAGAGCAGACTGCTGCTTGCATTGTGTCCTCCGAGGTACCAGTAGCACATTGGAAAAATATCGAAAACAACAACAGAGCTACTGAAAGGTTGATCGGCAAACTAAAAGGTGTCGTTCAGAATACAATTCTTAATTCCCCTTCACATCCAAATAAAACCGACATGTGTATTCGTGCGTTTTTATGTAATATAGAGTAAGTGCTGGTGTTCAATTTCTGTATATTTATAGCCTATAGGTTAAGATTAAACTTACAGTATATTGCAATTTTTTTTACAAACGATCACTTTTATGCTAAGCCATCAACAAGTTTGTCTTTTTATGTAAGTCTGGCATTTTGTTACCGAACAGCTAGCCCAGCTTTTTAACAACTTTGTCCATTTTTATTTATTAAAATGATAGTTTCGCCTTCATTGTTATGAATTGCATTAACTATTGGTTGCTAGTTGCCACTTCTGCTAGTGCTATTATTTAGTATCCTTATTGAGTTATGGTCGTGAGTGTAGCATTTTTGTGTTATTGTTGTTTTTTGTAAATACTGTGTTGTTGTTGATGTTATATTTTTGAATAAATCTCTATTGCTTGCAACAATTTATCCACTCTAATAAATAAGTAAAGTCTAAATACTATAATGCAAGACACTGATCTTTTCCAAAATTTTAGCATCTATAATGAGTTTAGCGACCAGTCTAAACACTTTAGCTGAAGTTTTTGTCTAACCCCCCATCAAACAAGGTATTATTATAATATTTGAAAGTTTGTTCAATGCTGTATGTGTAATTGATAAAAGTTATAACAGTTTATGCCAATTTGCTAAGTATTTTATGCAGTATGATTTAAACTCGTATTGTCTGGCATATGAATTGTCCCAAATCATAAAAAATACGTTTTCGTTAATAACTATTTTTCTCGTGCAGATACGACTAAATAATGTATTAAAGACAGATAGGAATCGACCATTCTGTGTCAATTGAAACAATCCCATGCTTCTATCGCAAGTGGTTCTCGAGATACTAAAAAACAGCAAAAAATGACGTAATAATCGCACGGGGCACCATGAAGATGACGTCATAATACAAAAATAATGCCAAATTCGTAATCAGCGTCAAAAATCCAATCAGAAAAATTGGTAGCCGTTTAAAAAGTCAAAAGTGGTGAAATTATGAAACACCCTAGGGTAGAGCATGACTTCGAGTTATCCAGTGTTGAATTAAAATGTTTTTGGTGTCAGGATATGCAAAAAAAGTTTTTACATTGTGATATATAAATATCATTACAACTTTGTCTTTTAAATTGTACAAACGTCGTTTTAATAGCTGCCGCGATAAAAACAATTCCGATTCAACTTTGACCCCGTCATGCTGTTGAATTTTGGAAAAGCACTGTACGTTGCTTATTTAATAGGCAGCTGTCAATAATAACCTAAAAATAAAAATAAACGCTACTCTGTGGTTCGCTTGTTTTACAGTGGTCATGAATAAATTTGGCACTTTATTTTTCTATATACTGTATTTCATTACGTCAATAAATTTCTTATAATGATCTTCTTTTAGAACTATGGACCTCAAGGGGAATTCTACAAGTTAAGTTTGGAATGTTTTGTTTTCAAATCGCCGGGATATATTTACGAAATTTGTCCTTATTCAAATGCAACTCAGGTTGGTTCAGATTGTTATTTTCGAAAAGATGGCTTAACCCTTTGTCTACCGACGTATTTCTTAAATCTATTAAAATTTCCTAAATCTTAAAATTTAGTTAAAATTTCCGTCATATTAGTCTTAAAATTTCCCTCGTATTAAACAACTAGCGCAAGAATAGATGTCAAACAGTTGTCGGTGACTCTGGTTACCCCTCACGCTTCATAATTATGAAGACTTAAATTGGTTAAAAGACTTCTCAGAAATGCTATTATTATTGGGTCGTGCACTTGAATTTCACTGAACCGAGTTTTTGCATTTTTTTAATGAACTCAATTCGAAAATGTCAAACTTCTTTTGAAATATGCTTAGAGTTGCTGAGATATTCTTATTTAAATGAAGAAAGCGGTAGCCTAAATAATGCCCTTATTTGGCTGTTTCTTTTCGTCTGATTTTGTGAATAATTTAGATTTTGATCTTTCAGGCATTCAAGGGATCCCGTTTCAAACTGGGGATCGCTAAACAGTTCAAGCATTTTTAAACCGTGGCTAAATCTTGACTATTTGAATTTTTTTAGCAAACACCAACCTTTTCGGGCATCTGCTTAAATGATGCTGTCATCGGTTGACTTCTTTTGTCAACAGATACTTGTTGACCATATGTTTAAATTGCAAACTGTTATATTGATTTTCTGTTGTCGATCACAGCAGAGATGTAGCCAAAACACATTTTTTGATAATTTATCAAAATTGGATGCTTTTCTTGAATTATCACTAATTTAATTGGACACTTTCAAATCACCTGCAGCCAGCGAATTTGTATATTTAAAAAAGTGACCTGCTGGAGTAAAGAACTTGAACCAGTGTGTAGATAAATTCTCAATGCAATAATTCACTTCGAAATGCATACATCTAATCTTCGTTGTGTTTGGTTGATCAGTTTTTTTTTAATTATTTTAAGATTCCATTATTTGGAACCATAGTTGACCTGGATGTTGTTTTACATGGACTTTTTCATATAAAGTCAGAAGTGGTTTCAGGGCTCGTTTCCGCTACGAGCGTGGAATGGAATACTGTTTGTTTGTTTTATTTTTATTTTTTGCTTTGTTTAGCGCTCTCTTAGATTTTATGCCTGGAAAGATCAATAAAATAAAGAAAGAATGCTCCATTCTACGCTCGTACTAGAAACAAGCCTTCAGTAATATTTTTTCAAACCGCGGCAGAGGTTAGAACCATTTCATTATCATCTTTTTATACTTCTCTTATTTCAAGAGTGGCACTGATGTGTGGGTAATCGGACAAGGTGGAACATTAGAGGGCAACCAAGAAGAAGGTTTCACGTTAGTAATGGACAACGGGAAGGGCGACCATTGTCCTAACGGCAAGAAAAGAAAAACAGTTGTAAGTAAATATACCGATGCCTTGAGTTACTTTATTATTTGATCAACATCAATACTGTATACAAGATCGCTTTTAGATTCACTTCTCCTTACTTATGGAATTCTTTTAGATTCACTTTTCCTTACTTATGGAATTGTTTTTACATTAACCAAAAGTACTTGTTCCAGCATAACTTTTGAGTTGCTTATCTATGAGGTAGTATTGAAGTTCTTGTCAAGCTTCGTAACAGTTTGGTTATAGATTCGACTCTATTTGAATGGTCCAATGCTGCTTGTGCAAAAGACATGTAGCTGTACTTTACTTCATTTATTTTAGTAAAGCTGCATTTTCTGACGTCACCTCGAGAAAAACGTGTCCAAACAATATCAACTTCTGTTTGTATCTGTAAAGCGCGCTGGGTTCGAAGTCCAAAGCCACAGCTGTTGTTATTCGCACCTCCGCCGTCACAACGCTTTTTATTTCGGCAGATCGCGTTCCGGTGTGCGTCCGCGGACAAGATCAAATACGTTTCTGAAAAGGAGACCTGCGTGTACGGCGCCAAATTCGATACGCCTGCTGCTTGTCCGGATTTAAGCACGCTTGACCGAACTTGATACCGTTTGTCAGGTTGATATCGCCGAAGTCGCTGTTGCTTCGGCTTCTGGTTGTTTCAGTTGGGCGGCTGTAGTTCAATTCTAGCCTCTATTATTTTAAAAAGATGTTTTTATTTATTTTTTTAATTTTCAAATCCGCTAAATAGTGTTGTTTTTCTTTTGAAAAATTAGGAAATTTCTAATTTGAACCGTATTTGAAATGTTTTTTGCTTTTCATTACAAAGAAGCTTTGTGCAGATTTCTATGGCAGTTTGTGTGAAGAAAACTTAAATAATTACAGCTTGGCTATAAGTAATAACCAATTTTTGTTCATTATGTTAGCCGTAGTTTGTTAATATTGGTGCTAGCGTAGTCGCTTATTGTTTATTCTGAATTGCATTGAGACAATATCTTTGTTCGAGCGTGTAGCTGTGCATTTTTTGTTTAGTTTCTAATGAATCTTTGTTAACTTTTTAAGTCTGTGTTGCAGCTTCTGTTGACACGATACCATTTTGATTAAGCATACTTTATGATATTCTTCCGCTTCATCTTCATTCAACACTTTTAGCAGCTCGACGCATTTCAAAAGATTCAACCGTTTTTTTGTTTGTTTTTGTTTTTGAAATTACATTTATTTTTCTGCTCCATTCCGTAAAAATACTGGTCTTTATTAAGACCGTGTTCGACGCGGTGCGGGTTCGACTCCTGACTTCATGTGGTGTATTTTTTGAAAAGGAACTTTACGACCATTGCTCTTAGTTAGCGGTCCTTAACAAGTAAATCTAAATTAAAACTTACTGTTTTAATAATTATCAACCACACAAGTATATGTTTCATTCTTTTAATTCCGTTTTGAAATTACAGTAAGAGCTGAGCTTTCTTTGTCATCTTTCAAGAAGCCAAATAATACTAAAATTAAACTAGCGAACAAAAGGAAAATATTACATTTTAAATCACCAAAAGTGATTAACGTAATAGAATAGTTCTTGAAAAAGAAATAATTGTAAGTTTTTCATGTACAGTAGTTTTCATTCATAGTTTAAATCTCCGCTCATGTAATCTGCGAAAAGCACTAATTATTTCTTTCTTTGGTTCTGTGTTGCTTGCATATAACAATTTTTTTTCAATTCTATTATAATGCTGCGATTTTTATACTTAAAAGATATTTATTTTTGTTTTCAATTTGAAGCAGCCCTTTAGGTTCTACATCTAACTTGCACCACTATTTCGTTTGAGAATATTGACTATAGTTTAAAGACAAGTATGCAATTTGACTCAACTTTAAGTTTTACTAGAAGAGTAATTTTACTTTCAAGTCAACTTTTGTGTTTAAAATTTATTCTACGATGCACTTCAGCAATCAACTTGTATATCGAGTATCGTTTTCATGTTTAAAGTGTCGTGTTTTTCCAGTTTTTTTTGGTTGCTTTGTTTAAGCTTTTACAGTAAATTATCTAATTGAAAATATGGATTTTTTATTGTATTTTCGAGCAACTGCTTGACTGAGAGAATTACTTTCGAAGTTTCGATATTTAGATAGATTGTAATTGCACATAATCTTTAAATTTGAAAACTGTTTTTTAAAAATAATTCTCACCTAAATTGTTAAAAATGGTTTAAGTGTCTGTTATTTTCAGTATACATTAAAAAAAAGGCTACAACTCGAGAAATTATTTAAAATCCATTGATTAACTATACGTCGGCAGCGTGATCTAACTTTAAGAAAAAGCAAGTCGTGAATAAGTGATTGTATTGAAAATGTTTCCCGTCGATAAACATTAAATTTTGTACTTTTTTGTTTTGTGATTTAGAGAACTATAATTGATTGAATAGTAATTGCTAAATTAAAAAATGTTTGATGTCGTTGTGACGAGGCGACTTCCATCTTCTGCTTTAAACATCTTAAAGACAAGGTGAGCCGAGCTGACTACATTTGTTTTATTTTAAAGTCTTTATAAACTTTTGAAAATGACGGTTAATCGAAGTGTTATATTGCTGTCAGTTGTACTCCTCTTCATCATCAAATCGTTTTTCATTTACCTCCATTGCCACATGACTATTAACAACGTGATTAGATGCAACGTTGAATTGTGGGACAGCGATGAAGTGATGCCGAGAAATACACTCCTCGAGAAAGTGAAGGAAAAAGCTGGGCTTCTGTGCATGCTTACTGATAAGATAGACAATGAACTGCTTGATGAGGCCGGTTTGTACTTTGCGTAACATCCCTGGTGCTTTTGTGCTGAAACCAAGTTTTTAGGTAAAACACTCAAAGTCGTAAGCACCATGTCGGTAGGAGTCGACCATATTGATCTTTTGGAATGTAGGAGAAGAGAGATCCGCCTTGGATACACTCCTGACATTCTTACCAGCGCGACGGTGTGATGAAGAATGATGTTTATATCGTAAATATTCTTTTATAAGCACGACAAACCTTGTATTGCCTCGATTCAGAAGTCGCTCGCTATTGTGTTTCATTTTTAAAGACTTAGTTTTCCAGTTTCTATTTCCAACTCTCTGCTGCACTATTTATCACGGCCCCTATTAAATCTGTCCAGCAAATTTTTTTTACCGGGCAGTAATAACTAAGTTTTTATTAATTGCTTTAGTCTAGACGCAAGTCTCGAAGAACCGGTTTGTTACAACAAAAACTTTTTTCCTTCGAGTTAGTTAGCAATCGTAGCTTTTATCGATATTATATATGTATAACGTTTTATTAAATAGAAAAATGTAAACAGTGATGATCTTACAAAAAGGTGGACCCGGAGCAAAAAGAAAACAGGGAGGGGGCACTTTTTAGTGTGCCAAGTTTTTTTTGGTTTCAAAATAAAGTGATCTTTGAAGAAAAAGGTCATCACTTCCATTTAGTGTTTAAAATCTTCATTTTCGTCCCAAAAAGGTTATCGCTTTCAATCGAGTACATGTTTTCTACTTTCGTACCACAGTTAAGGCAGGGGGCTACCGTCAAGATGCTTCTGTAAAAAAATAGAGCAATATTTTGCTTAAGCTGGGCAACTTTTCGACGTTTTTTAGAGGAGGGCGATGCGGCTGCTCTGTTCACTCCGTACTAAAGCCATCACTCAATGCAAACCAACTTTTATACAAACCTATTAACGATATTTTTTTTTTATAACCGATACATTTAAAAGGTTCAAGTGGATTTCAATTATCATACACTTATAGGTTCATTTTTCATAATTTAAACGCGAAAAGTGATCGCTTTTAAAAACTTTTTGTATTTGGCTTGTAAAAAAAAAGCACCAGAATTTTTTTACCATGGCTCTTCCTTTCAGGCTGAGCTGACTGTCGGATTGCTTTTGGCGACCACCAGAAGGATAGTGGAAGGAACTAAAGCAGTGAGAAAGTGAGTTGCTCTGCTATGGCTGGAGGCAAGGTTACATTGGCTCATTTACTTGCTTATAGTGGTTCTTGGGGATCTTGGAAGCCGATGTGGATGTGTGGGTCAACACTTGATGGCAGTACAGTAGGTTTTTTTGGTTTGGGCCGCATCGGATTGGCGATTTTGGAGAGACTTCGTCCGTTTGGTGTTAGGTCGTTTCTCTATAATTCCACAAAGAAAAAAAGTGACGACTTGGAAGAAAGATTGAATGCAACATGGGGTAGGTAGTTTGGTGAAAGGTCCTTTACTAATTCACACAAAATTGTGTCATTGTCTTTTAGGAAACATTAGTGTTCTTGCTAAACCATCGGTCACAAAACAAATAAGTTCTTGCATTTAATTTTTCCTTTATTTACTTTTGGGTCGCTGGGTTTTACCTTGTAGTTAATTTAATAATCCAAATGAAAATATTAGTCTTCTTTTAAAAGTGATGACTAAAATTTAAAAAAGTAATTATCCCATTTTATTCATAGTAAAAAATTTAGATTGGCGGCTATATTAAAAGAGGGTGCCGTAAAGTTACGAGTAAAATTTTTTCAGGCAACTGGTGAAAAATTAGCAAAAATTTGCTGTAAAATGTCAACTGTTTGTCTGTTACCCACCATCTTGTTTCATAGTTCGTGAATAAAATTTGCTTACATTTTTTCAAGAATAGTTTAGTTCCTCGTTACCTTCACTTTGACTTGCAGCTGTAGAGCCGGAATCTGGTGTATTTTTTGTTTTTTATAAACGTTTTTTCAGTGGATTTTGACGATTTGTTGGCCAGAAGTGATTTCGTTATTGCTTGTTGTGCGCTCACTCCTCAAACAACAGAAGTGTTCAACAGAAAATCCTTTCAAAAGATGAAGCCGTCCGCTATTTTTATTAACATTTCTAGGTAAATAAAGTTCGGCGTTTTCAATTATAATAAAAATTATATAACATAGAGAGTGCTTGAATTTTAATTTTAAAGCTATAGTAATTTTTTTTTGCTTTAAGCTTCCGCGTCGAATTAAAAAAAATTTTAGGTTTATATTTGCCCACTAGAGGTGCCGTCGTAAAGCAAGACGATCTCGTGACGTCATTACAACGAGGGGAAATACGCGCTGCCGGCCTTGACGTCACCACTCCAGAACCTCTTCCCACAGATCATCCGTTGTTGGATCTCGACAACTGCGGTGAGTTGATGACGGATTATCTGATCGCGATGAGTCAGCTTCGACCGGATCTTCTTGTTTTCAGTTGTTCTTCCTCATATCGGGAGCGCCACGGATGTGACGCGGACTCGGATGGCGGAGTTGGCCGCGACGAACTTGGTCGAAGGACTACTTGGTCAGGAAATACCGGCCTGCTATCCACTAGGCTCGTGAGATGTTTCGCTTTTAAACGAAAAAGAATAATTGATATTCAGTTATATCGGATGATGTCTTTAAAACATCGTTTTTTTTTCTGTAATCAAGTCATTGTTAAAGGTTTGGAAATAGTGTGCGAATCCAATGTGTTCATTACAAAAATGACTACTAAAATCGAGCGAAGACGAGGCGTTGACTTACTAATTAGTAGGCTTTCAACGTACTTTTAGAAATTATTACTGGTATGTGTTTCTATCTGCTGTACAACAATGTTGGGTCAAATCATTGTCTTTGTGTGTGAATTAAAATGTCGTAGTCAAACAATCAAGTTACGTCTTTAATTTACGCTTTTGTTAGCTTCCGTGAAAGTTATTCGAAAATTGATGCTGTTTCCTTGAAAAATTGAAAGTTTGATCCAAAGTTTTAACGATTAATTTTTGCTCACTGTTGCAAAGGCGGAAATTTTATCCTATAGTCATGTTCCTATCGTATTTCGGTCGATGAACAGTTTCGCTATTTAAACATGTTTCAAAAAACTTTTTAAAAATTGGACAATTATGCAAGAAACTAGATGTCTTATATAAGCATACAAAACTCGCTATAGAATCAAAATGATGACACTGTTATTAACCCATTAGTGCATACCATCCGAAAAATTGGATCAACTTTAAATGCTAATAAATATTTTGTTTTCCAATATTTTTTTTTCAGGTTATAAATTTGTATAAACAGATTGATAATATTTCTAATTTACTTATTAAAACTATAAAAAAATCTTTGTCAGTTATTTTAAAATATTGATGAAAATGGACATGCCATCAAGATCAAGAAAACTGGAACCCAACCGATAAGATTTTTAAATAAAAACTTTAATTTATCATTAGCAAACTTGATTTTCATGCACAATAGTTAGGAAGGTGTAAATAATAATATATTGTTATATTTTAAAATTTGAATAATATTCAAGCTTGTTATACGTCATTTATTTTTATGATCCGAAAAATCGGATCGCATGCAGTGAGGAGCATAACTCTTCTGAATAGAACAAGAAGAGCTGCAACATGATTCAAAATGTTGAGTGCCCATTTTTTGAATAAACTTGAGAATATGTTGCCTCTCTTTCTTTGACTATGTGATCCATGTCTTTGTCCTAGTGTTTCAAATAAAATATGGTAATAAAGTCTCCCCCTGGGGGAACATTTTCCAAAATTTTAAAAGTTGAGAGAAAGATGCAAAAAACATCTACAATTTGGATCTTGATCTGTATGGCAGAAATACACCCAGGAAAGAGTTATTGTATCACATAAACACATTTGAATACAATTTTTACTATTTTGATAACTTTTAAAATTTTGGATTAATCTCCCCCCAAAGTGTCGATATTACCGCCAATATTTCTAATTTCTTACAATTTTTCTTCTTTCTAGTAAACCTATTACTATGGGAGAAATTTTGGCCAATTTAGAAGATTTGGTATTGGAAGATGATGAAGCACTTTATTGCACACTTCCAGTACATGATGGTGAGATTTCTGACCAGGATTCAGATATTTCAGATATTGAGGAAGGCAAGTTGAATCACCTTGGTCGAGGATTACTACAGGCAGAAGCGCATGTTGGAACCAAAACCAAAAATAATTCTGAACGCAAAATAAAATTTTTAGATGATGAACTGATTGAAAGTTGTAAATCTGTCTCATATAAATGGAGCAAAGAAGGAAAAGGAATGAAATCAGGCACCACTGCTTTTACTGCCAAACCACCCTCAACTAAATCAACAGCAGCGAAAAATCTTCTAGAATTTTTTCAGCTATTCTTTGATGACTCTCTTATTGATAAAATATTGGAAGAGACAAATCGTTACAGTAAGCAAAAAAATGCAGATATAAATGTTTCTAAACAGGAGCTAATGGTTTTTCTAGGCGGTTTAATATTGTCTGGTTATATGCCAGTTCCAAATAAAAGATTATACTGGGATAGAGATGATAATGTACCAAAGTTACTAAGCAACAGTATTCGATGCAATAGATTTGAAGCTATAATGAGGTCAATCCATCTAAATGATAATTTTAAAATTGATCCAAATGATAGACTTTACAAATTACGACCATTTATTCAGCTCCTGCAAGAAAGATTTCTAGAACATTCTCCTGGAGAAGAATATTTATCTGTAGATGAAGCATGATTCCATACTATGGAAAGCATTATGCAAAACAATTTATTCGCGGTAAGCCAATACGTTTTGGTTTTAAAAACTGGGCTTTGTGTACATCATCAGGATACATGATGGCATTTGATATATATGTTGGCAAACAAAGTTAATATGTAAAGCATATAGGATTGGGTGGTACAGTTGTGTTGAACTTGCTCTCAAAAATAGATGAGCAAACTTCAGGATACAAAGTGTTCTTTGACAATTTCTTTACTTCCTTTCATTTGATGTCTATCTTAGCGGAAAATGGAGTTTCTGCATCTGGCACAGTAAGAGCAAATAGATTATACAATTGTCCACTACCAAAGAAAGAAGTAGCTTGCAAAAAAATCAGAGGAACCATAGAGTTTAGGAATAATAAAGATTTTTCAGTGACTCAATGGACTGACAACAATGTAGTTTATTTAGCATCAACATTTGACTGCGATCAAGGTGAAAGTTCTGTAAGTAGATATTCTCAATAAACCAGACAATATATAAATACCCCAATTCCAAAATCAATTCAGACGTACAATCTCCATATGGGAGGAGTAGATAAAATGGATCAATTTATTTCTACTTACAGAACTCACATCAGACAAAGAAAATGGTGGTGGTCGATATTTGTTTATTTTCTGCATGTTTCAGTAGTAAATGCATGGCTACTGAGTAGAAAGTTTGGATACAACATGCCACTTCTTGACTTCAAAAGATATATTGCAAAGTCATTGCTAAAGTCCTATGGGACACTTTCTAGTCAAGGAAAAATACCTCCAACTGTAGTAAAAGATGTTCGTTTTGATGGACTTGGACATTATCCTAGAAGTGTCCAAATAGAAAAGCTGTGTCGGCACTGTCGAGGGAAAGCAAAGTTTATATGCTCTAAATGTGAAGTAGGAGTTCATCCAAAATGTTTCAAGATTATCATACTCAAACATAGCTTTTTCTCTAACACATGTACCGGTATGCGCTTTACTTTCCCAAAGATAAAGTTTCTATTATTTACATTCAATAATTACGTTTGCAAATGGAAAAGGAAAATATTTTATATGGCTATTTCTTTAAAAAACAAAGTACCATTTTTTGAATAAATTTTTTTCAATATTTTCTATAAGGGAAATTATAGGTACCAGTTTGCATACCATCCGAAAAATCGGATGGCCTGTAATTTTTCCATTTACAGTTAGAATTTTATTTTTTTAGTTTAAACAGTTAAATAAAGGTTTAATTATTATACCTTGAAGTTTTATTTGCCAAAAATACGAAAAAATTAACTTTATGCACTAATGGGTTAATTACATTGATAATTGCCCTCAGAAATCTTGATTAAACGGACTTTTATTTTGGCCAATTTCAAGACAATAATCAAACGTTTGTCTTTACTACCAGTTTTTGTTTTTCGATAACTGATAATAGCCTATTATTATTTTTAATGTTGGAGTGCAAAGTTTAAGCTAAAACGGCTTTTCCCAAACTGAGTCGCTTAATTTTTTTAAAAGCCTCGCGTAGCCTATTTGTTTTGCTTTTGACTCTGATTCTATTAAAACATTTCAGCAAATGCACGGGCACCTTGGGTTCGTTAGGGAAATATTTAAATGGAAATTATTTTCATAATCCTAAAATCATAAATTATCGTGTTTTTGACCTAGCCCTCTTGAGGGAATCTAACGCAGAAAAAATTGCTTAAAATTCTATTTACAACCAAAATAAATTTCTGACTTCGATATTTAATATATCCAGAGGTGGGTAGTAACTAGTTACTTTTCTCGGTAACTGCAGTAATGGTTTTACAAAAGGGGGGCCAGGTGCAAAAAAATAGGAAGACTCTTTAGTGTGCCACGTTTTTTTCCGTCCCAAAATAAAGTGATCTCTAAAAAAAGGTCATCACTTTCAATCAATGTCCAAAATCTCCATTTTTGTCCAAAAATATGTGGTCTCAAAAAAAAAAACTTCACTTTCAATTGAGTGCAATATCCCTGCTTCCGTCCTAAAGTTAAGGTGGGGACAGGTGGGGCCGCCGTCGTGGTACTATCTGAAGAAATAGAGCAATGTTTTGCTTAGTTGGGGCTACTTTTTGACGTTGGTTAGGGGGGGGCGGTGCGGCCGCTTCGTTCGCACGCTACTAAAGCCAAACACTGAATAACTGTAATTGCAACTTCGTTACTTTTTAAAAAATTGTAACTAGGTACTATTTTCTGCCTGTCAAAAGTTACTATCTACAGTTACTTTTTAAGTTGAAATTGCAAATATTGCTTTCCAATAATTTTGACGCAAGCAATGCCGGTTGGATAAATTAATAGCTTTTATGTCTTCAAGTTAAATTGTGGTTTCAAATTTAGTTATCAAGGAGATAAAATCAAAGTGAAGACAAAAAACTCTTCCTAAAATAATAATTGTTACTTGTAACTTCCTAAAAAAAAGTAACCTGTAACCAGTTATTTTTGCAAAGTAAATTTGCCAGCACTGAATCATCTTAAACAGTGTTCCATAACCAGTGGGCCACAGAACAAATTAAAATAGCTTTTGCAATGGTAATCATTGTGCTTTGAAAACTCAAAATTGTAAAGATGCTGTGAAGGTGTACTACGTGAACTAATTAGATCAACAATTTTCTTTCCTAATTTTTACAAATAAAATCTCTTTCTTGCTTGTGCAGCACGCACAAACAAACTTGCATTGTTTTGCAATAACGATGTTTCTATCTCTGATTATCTGCTCTACTTCAGGGCTCTCAGTCCTGGATTTTCGTGTTCTATCTGGTTTTCAAAAATTCTTTAAAATTTGTGTTTTTCTAGAAGATAAAAAATGATACAAAAAAGGTCCAATTTTGCATAGTATCAATATTAAGAAAAAGTTTTGGTTCTCGTTCACTATTATTCTGTTTTTTTTTTATGAACTTTGTGTCTGATTTAAATAAATAAATAAAAATAAATTTCTGTTTAAATTTTGGAAATCCCCAAAGCCTACGAGGTTAGTAACGGGAACAGTAAACAAGATCCTAACTTTTTTTTCACAAATCTAATGTAAACAAATATTTATTAGTTTGGTAAAAAATAGTTTTGTTGGCATGTCCTTAATTTTTAGGACAAAAAAAAGGCAATGCACTCTGAACTGGATTAAAGAGCGGTGTTTGCAACGTTTCTTTAAATTTCTCGACTTCGACGAATACATAGGCAAAACTGATAGGGCAATATCAACGAGATGTTAAGAACACACGCGTGATGTGAAGCCAAAAAATTTAGCACGATTAGAAAGTAATGATGTGAACAACATCGGCTCTGGTCGTCGTCGTTTGGAAGAGCATTCACTCCAGATCAGTTACAAATAGGACTGGGGCCGAGGGTCTATCCTTTTACTAACCCAGACTGCTGTAGTGCGCGAATCAGATGCTGGCAGTGATGTTGTTAAGCCAGCATCGAGTTTCGTCATCCAAAACCGTCAGACCTCGTGCTCCATGTGATGCCCGATGTATGGAGCATGCTATTAGGACGTGGGCTGCGATTTTTTCAGGGGCACCGAACTCGCAATTCGGTGAATGAGGGAGACCCTATTTGTGCTTGAACGAATGGAATCACCACACACCAGTCCTGAGGCGATTAAGCTTGACCCAAGCTCTTCGGGGCAAGCACAATCCAACAGGCCTGGCACTGGTATGAAAGCACGGAGCCTGAATGTATTCACATATGAGGCTATTACATGTTCTATCAGTAATTCTTCCACTTAAAAGCGTGGATGCCTATAATCCAGCAAGATTATTAATAGGTTACGCGCAGCTGACACAAACGGGCGCCTAGATCTTAGAATCTTTTGGCGAGCAACTGAGGACCCACTTAAAAAAATCATGAAACACATGGTCAGGGTCTAAAAATCCGAGGTAAGCTAAGGAGAGCGTCGTTCCTAGTCGACAAGGCTAAGATGGCTAGATGACTGAAAGTACGGATAAGTGGTCCGTTAGAGTGAAGTGCAGGCATTCAGTGACAATGTGCAAGGCGTCATTCAGGACATTGCCTATGAGGTGAGTGTGAGCGCTGTGACACCAGATTGGTGCACAGTACTCAGCAGTTGAGTAGATCAGAGATAGAGCAGCTGTGAGCACTGAGCAGTGCCTTGGCACCAGTACCCCATCCTGAGCCTACAAATCGCCTCAGCAGTGTAACGCGCGAAAATAGTTTTTTTGGGCAACGCTACTAAATGGTGACGGAACGTAAGCAATCTCTCCGGTTTTCACTCAAGATAGAAAGGCTTGGACAGAACGGTAAAAGTCTATTAATTGCTGTTGTGGACTATTAGATCACTTTTGGCCTCTCGTTTATTTAACTGAAAGGCTAACGTCACCGTCTTAGTGGGCTGAGCTTCAACCTCCAAGTTTTTTCAGTTTTCAGAAGAGTGCAGCAATGCTTAATTATCAGCATAAGCAAACTTTCTGGAAATTGTCAAAGGTAGATCGTAAGTACAGATGTTGAAAAGGAGAAGAGCCAAGACCAATCCCTGAGGAACGCCGTTTTTCAAATGGCATAACCTGCTATACTTGCTGTCACCGGTAGTAGGGATGAAAGAAACTTTGGTTTCGGACAAGATCCATGATCATTCTGATATGCTTATCCGGCAGAAGCCTCAGCAGTTTGAAGGTAAGGCTACGGTTCCAGACAGTGCCATATGCTGTCAGATTGACAAATACGGCACCGGCCTTTTTAGCCTCGAAAGAATCCTCGATGTTCAGTGTCAACAGAACGACTCATAGGCGTACGCAAGGGGGGGTTTCAGGGATCAAACCCCCCCCTTGAAGAATGGTGTTTAGGCATATATACATGGTAATACGTAGGCTTCCATAATATAATTTTAGTTTTTATTGTTTACTGCACTTTTCAAACTTAATTACTGCTTGCGCATCAATTTTTGTTATCGCCTAAATTGCGTCAAGTTAGCTAATGTTCAGCTGCTACTTGTGAAGAAAACTTTCAAAATTGTAAAATATTGGCAGTTAAGCATTTTATGCTTTGCTTTTGATGTCTATCGTTTTATTACAATGCTTCACCATGAGATACAAGTCTGCTTACTCAGCTGTACATTGATATGAAAAATAAAACAAATTTTAAGCAACTAAGGAGGATTTAAAAGATTGATTGATTGAACTCTGATAAACGTGATAAAAAAAATTGAAATATGAATTGTAAAATATAATATATAATAGTTTAACTGATCAAGTCACCATTGTAAAAAGTTTTTTCTATGAGACGAAGGCTCATAAGACTTTATAAAGTAATAATTGTACACCATAACTAAATAAGCAAATTTTATAAAAATGGTTCTTCGTTTTTACTGAAATTATGTTAATGTGCAGCTAGATCGCGTTTATAGCAGTTGCAATACAGTTTCTTCGATAAGGTAGTTAGAGCTTAATATTTCTAAATCAAACTATCATGCAATTAATTACCATTTAATTTATTAAAATCCCAACTGTAAGAGTATGTTTCGCGAAAGTATGATCGTCACGGGTATCTTATTCAAATAGAAATGAATATGTAGCAAAATATGAGTTGTCTTTATACTATGGTAGTAGCCTACCTGATATCTGCTTGGTGATCGTAATCATTATTAAAATTGAGTTCGTTTTGAGCTGAATTAATTCAATTGTAACAGCGAGCTTAACTCGAGAAAACTTTTGATATTTAAAGCATTTTTATTTTTTTGGTATTGTCTGTTTTAAAATGTAAAACTAATCGAAAATTTTACAGGCAGTTTTACAAGAATGAGCCGAAAATGTTAAACTTGTTAAAATCAAGTAATTTGAAATGGTAAAAATTTGCCATAAAATTTTTTTAATTACGTCTTTTTCAAAATCAAGTTTGTCATTATTTGATTTCACAAACTCTAACTTTGTTATTAAATGCTGAAAATGGTATTTTAAAATAAATGGAAAATAATCAAAAATTTTACGCTTATGGCGTTTTGCAAAGGATGAGTCATGACGTTATTGTTATTGCTCTAATTCTTTGATAGTTAACAATTAACGATATTGCTTTCAAAATTATCAGTTAATACTTTTTGCATTGGTACAAATTTTTTTATCCTGCCAATCGTATTGATAATATACGATTACTCTAACAAGAATTAATTTAAGAGATTTCAGGTTTCATAATTTTTTAATCTTAAAAAAATTTCTTTAATCGTTTAGTCATGTTTCCGCAACAAAAAAGAAGAAAAACTTGTTTAGACTTTAATTTTAAGAAAATTCGTAATAACGACTGCGAAAATGTTAAAAAAAGTATTCCCGTTGATGATTTGGCATCTAGCAAAAACAATCCGCAGAATCTAATAGGAGAACCAGGTGAGACTCCAGACGCAGACAAAGCGACAAAAGATTTAGTTTTGCAACCGTCAAATGACATTTCACCTTGTATCGGAAAAACTTATACTCAAGCAAAAAGACTTCGAATGCTAAAAAACATATGGATTCCGGATCAGTCTTTTAATTTTCCAATTACAGCAACCAATCACGGAAATTTACGGTTTCAGCACCGCTGGTTTATTCGCTTCAAGTGGTTAGCGTACTCATACTTAGAAAATGGAGCCTTTTGCAAATTCTGCGTTTTATTTGAAAGTAAAGCAGGCAGTGGAGTTGGAAACCAATCTCTAGGAACTTTGTGCGCGGTAAAGTTTCAAAAATGGAAAAATGCGCTTGAACGCTTTGCAGACCACGAGAGCACAAAATACCAGCGCGACAGTGTGGTGGCAGCAGAGACCGTTATATCAATCTTATTAGGAAAACAAGATAGCATCGAAATTCAACTTAATCAGCAACAGAAGCAAACAATTTTAGAAAACCGAAGAAAAATCACACCAATTATAGAAACAATTATACTCTGTCGGTAGGGTATTCCTTTAAGAGGACATCGGGATAGTGGTCCACTCACTTTCGAATCAGAAAAAAATCTAGAAGATAATAATAATGACGGAAATTTGCATGCTTTACTTTGATACAGAATGAGACGTGATCAAGTTTTCAAAAATGATTTTCTTTCTGCCGGTCGCATCCCTCAGTATATCAGCCCAAGAATGCAAAACGAAATTATAAGTATTTGCAATGACTTGATACTTAAGCAATTGGTCGATTCCATTAACAGGTCCAGATTTTTTTCTGTTTTGGCTGATGAAACAACCGATATATCATATCAGGAACAATTGACTCTTTGTGCTCGGTACGTAAGTGATAACTTTGCTATTGAAAAATCTTTTCTCCAGTTTGTACCCATAACAGATCTATCAGACAAGAATTTGGCTTCAACAATTTTGAACAATTTATCGAACATTGGTATTGATGTTTCAAAAATGCGCGGTCAAGGATACGATGGGGCCACAGCTATGAGTGGAAGATTGAATGGTGCCCAAGCCTATATCAGGAAAATTATTCCTACAGCTCTTTACGTTCATTGTGCAGCCCATAGTCTTAATTTGGCTGTCTGTAATTCATGCGATCTCTCGCCGGTTTGAACTGCACGGGAACAATAGCTTCAGTTTACAATTTTTCAATGCTCCAAAACGTCAAAACATTTTACGCAAATCTATCAACACGATTTCGTCAACAACGAAAGCTCAAAAACTTTTTCAAATTTGTGCCACCAGATGGGTCGATCGACACGAGAGTGTCAGTGTCTTTTCAAATTTACAATTTGCCGTTGTAGAAGCTCAGACAGAAATTTCAACATGGCCAGACAGAGAAACTTCATCTTGAGCTCTACAGTTGCTATCGACAATTAGGCAAAGTGAATTTTGCATTGCTGTCTTTGTTTTAAAAAAGATTTTTGGATACAGTGTTGTTTTGTGCAAAGTTATGCAAAAAAAGTCGATAAACCTTCTTGAGGCCGTCAACATTGCACATGATATTGCAAATGAATTGAAGTGTCTTAAAGAAAAAGCCAAAGATGAATTTCACCAGCTCTATATTTCTGCCCAAGAAACAGCCAAAACTCAAAATTTTATTTTAAAAACATCACGCCTTACTTCAAGACAGACCAATCGATGCAACATTGCTGCTGAAACAGATGAAGAATATTTTAGAGTAGGAATTTTTATTGCATTTCTTGATAACTTTATTGTCACTCTCGAAGCAAGATTTACTGCCCACAAATCGATTATTGGTGGATTTCAGTGTTTAATTCCTGCTGATCCAACCATTGGACCAACTCCTCAACAAATTAAAAATATCTAAGTTTTGGGAAAATTTTACGAAAATGATTTAACGAAATCCTCGGAAGAACTAGTGCCTGAACTGATATTATGGTACAAGAAACTTTCTCGGTTGAACGCAGCAGAAAGACCAACTGATGCGTTGAGCAGCATCAAGGAATGCAGTTTCGATGCTTTTCCAAACATATTTACATTAATGACCATTTTGTTAACTCTTCCAGTGACAACATGCACTAGTGAACGATCGTTTTCCATATTGCGCAGACTAATAACGTACTTACGAAACACAACTGGCACCAGTCGAATGAATGGACTTGCATTGTTAAACATTTATAGGAAGTACACCCTTGCCCTGATGACGTAATTAACATATTAAGTAAAAAAACAGGCAACTGAATATAAGCCTGTAAAAAAACTTTAAATATTTGTTAAGTAAGGTTATTTTTTTACTCATTTGATTTTTCACCTTTTGTTCTCATCATTTATACGAGTGGCTTATGTTGCTTTTAATTTGGAAAGTTTCTTGTCATAATTGAATTAAATTTGCGTACTCGCACATGCCTTTTCAATAGTTAGTTTTACGGTTTGGTAAAAAGAAATTTATTGCAAGATAAGAAATTCATGCATAAAATCTAGCATCAGGTAAAAAGAAATTCATGCATTCATAGTAAAAAGAAGTCAATTCATGCTACTGCAAGATGTTCTTACAAGCATAACACTTTGTTTTTGAATGTAGGCCTAATTTTTGAAGTTTTTGCCCATTACCAGGACCACTTATAGAAATCGTTTTTTCGGCTCCGAAACCCTCCCCTTCACTAATTTCTGCGTACGCCACTGGAACGACTGGATCCAAAGTTGATTTTTCAGGTTGAAACCAAGGCTTCTTATTAGAAAGCAGTGGATCAATAATCAGCTCGACACGGGCGTAAATAAGCATCTCGAGGATCTTGTAAGGGACACAAAAAAAAGGTTTCGGTCGATTACTTTTTGGGTCCCCCACGGACTTCATCGGCTTTGGGATTGCGACTACAAGCGCCCTTTTCCAGATCTTGGAAATTTTGAGTAGGCGCAAGCAGCAAAAAAAACGTCGCGTAACCAGGACTTCAAAACAACCTCAGCGTGGATTACAAGCTCTGGCTAGATGAAATCAGGCCTCAGGGGCCGAAGTTTTACCTGATTAAAGTGTTGGAGTATAACAGTGAATTTTCTCTGTGGGAAAGTCTCAGAGATACTCACTGTGTATGGTGTTGTGGCCCTCCAAAGGTCAGACACTTCTTGAGAAACAAGTCAAGATGAATTGCAATCCACAGCCTCGTATTTTTCATTTTTAACCAGCTGAGATACAACAGCATCAGCCGAAACGGAACAATGACAAGGAGAGTGTCGTTAGCTACCAGTAAGGTTGTTCAATACATTCTATGCTTTATGAAAAGTATGCACCAAACTGCCAAACTACCAAAAAGATTGATCGACGATTTTTCGACAAATATTTACGTAATATTTTTTCTTTATATAAGAATTGATGCTTTATCTTGAGAAGATGCATCAAGAACACAAAAATAGAAATGCAGAGTTTTTCAATTGAAAATAAGCTTGCGTGAAGCGACAACGTTTGGATACATGTGGAGCATTTTGAAAACAATTCTAAACACTTCTTGAGCCTTTTTATGCAGCCAGTCTGATCATTGCAAAGCGAATTAAACCATATCGTACAATTGACAAGACCCATGTAAAGCTTTGTGTTTTAGAAATAGCCAGATTTCTATTGGGTCAAAAAAGTAAAAAGAAGCTAAAGCAGATATCACTTTCTAATAATACTGTGCAGAGACGGTTTAGTGATTTGGCAGACGACATAAAACAGCAGGTGATTTCCGATATAAAGAATGCTCAATTTGATTTTTTCTCTATTCAACTTAATGAAAGTAGAGATGTTTCTGCTTTCTCTCAGCTTGTGGTGTTTTGCAGATACTTTACAAATACGAACATAAAAGAAGAGTTCTTATTTTGATGTGCATTAGAGTCAAATATAAAGGTAGTCGATGTTATGAAAAAGATATCATAGTTTTTTAAATGCGAAAATCTTAAGTGGAAAGATCTCTGTGTTCTAACGGTGCATCTTCAACGTTAAGTGCAAAAAGTGGTTTTCAAACACTAGTTTGAAATCGTTCACCTGAAGTCCTCATTGTTCACTGAATGATACACAGGAAAGCTCTTGCTTCAAAAACCCTTCCAGAATCTCTCCACAATGTTCTTGAAGAAGTTATTAAGACAGTAAACTATGTCAAAAAGCAAGGTCTTGAATACTCGACTTTTTAGAAAGCTATGTGCTGATACGGAATCAGAACATTTGAACTTACTTTATTACTGTATACTAAAGTACGTTGATTGTCAAAAAAATTTGTGGCCAAAGTTTATTAAACTACTTAAAGGAAAAGTAAATTTACATTTTTTAACTTGAAAACTAAAGAAATTTTTAATCATGCAAAAAACATAAACTGGAATCAAGCTCAAGGATAACGCTTTTATTACCAGACTATCCTTTCTTGTTGACATTTTCGACCAGCTGAACCGCTTAAATCACAAACTGCAAGAAAAACTAGCTACAGTAACCATTGACTTCATTGATGCTTTGAATGCCTTTGTGCAGAAACTAGATGATAACCACGACAACGAGATATGCAAGTAGACCATGTTGCTTTCACCCAAACTCATTATGGGCCATGTAAGAAAAAAGGTTAAAAACACTGATCCAAAACCTGTAAAACTACTGCTCAACTAAATGCATGTAACTTTAGAGACAAGGACCATATATATATATATATATATAATTTAGTGGTCCTTGTAATGACGTATAGTTTAGTTTATGTCTCCTTATTCGCAATCTGTTTTAGTATCCATATGCATGCAAATTAAACTGATTGCAAATACAAATTCGTAGCTTTTTTAACAGCAATCATTTTAGAGACTTTTTTTTTATAAAACCCAACAAAATCAAGACAAAAGGAGAAACCAACTTTACTCTTACTCCAATCAGTTTTTCTTCGAATTAGACTCGACCTTAACGACCCCCCTTCTTCCAAAAAAGTTTTTGTTTAGGCATAATGGCACATTTAGGTTATGTAGTACATTTATGATGACACATTTTTAAAAAATTATTAAAAATATTCAACTCTGTTAAAAAGAGCCTAATATCTCTGTTAAAAAGAGTAAAAAAGAGAGCCTAATGCCTAACTCTGTTGGATCTTGGCGATAAGTTTGTTTTTGGGTGGTTTTGTTGTTATACGAGTACTCGTAAAAGCACACAATAGAATTGTCTCACATTTCGCTTAACTTTGCCCTTGTTTTTCTTTTCATCAATGCAGAGAACCTAGTCTCATATAGCCATGTCGATGGAAAAGCATCAAAATTGAATGGCTGCGCTTGCAACTCTAGATTAAAAAAAAGCAATAGCTAATCATTGACCAATTATTCATAGCCGATATTCATAGCCGTACGAGCCCGGAGGCTGGAGGTGTAACGAATGTATTAATAAAAAAGATAAAAAGAAGAACGACACGATTGCAAAGCTGCCAAAACGGAACAACAAATTATCAGCTAAAACCAGCACTCTAAACAACTCTTGCTCACTCAGCACAATGCGACTAAATTATGCGAACTTTATCGATTCGTTAAAAGTAATTATTACGTCACAAAGGAGAATGGTTTCGTAAACATGAAAAGCATTTAAAAACAAATTTTTAACCTTTAATTACAGGAGGCAATCGCCCCCAAGTCTCACAAAATTGAGAATTTTTTGGGTAGCGACAAGGAATTATTTGGGTAAAATCAAATAAAATATGAAGTAAAGACCTTTTTTTTAGTCCTCCTTGTAGGACGAAAATAGAAATATTTGACACATTTTGAAAGCGATGACTTTTTTGATCATCACTACTTTTCGAATATATTTTATTCACTGACATATCATTTCACCAAAAAAGGTCTTCACTTGATTTTACAAAAATAGATACGACCTTTTTTTTCGAACATAAAAAAATTTTTATATCGTTTGTTTAAAAATGATTATAATTTCCTTCAAAACAAGTTTAAAGTAAGATCTTTGTCTGGTAATCCTATTATTTTGACCATAAATTTAATATTAATAATAATTTAAAATAAACCTTGAAATAATAATTATAACTATTATTTCTATTAAATCTTTTACTTTTTATATTGTTTATCAAAAATTTTCGCAACCCTCCCGAAAAGGTCAGACGACTCACATGAGTGGTCGCACAGCCCCCAGACTGAAAACCACTAATCTACACAAAACGCTTGCGATGTTGCTCTGCAAGTCAGCAAAATAAATATGTGTGATGATAAAATGTTGATAATGTTCATGTTGATGTTTTGGCAAAAAAAGTAAAGGTTGAAGAATACATAAAAAATTAGTATCACCTTCGCAAGCGGATACTCTTTTCCTATTAACTTTAAGGTAGTTGTAGTAACGCATGTCGTCCGATTAAAATCTTTTCTGCCAAAGCGCGATATTAGAACGATGCTAACGCCCACCATCCCCCGAAATTTGCACGTAATTGAGGGCTAATATCGCGCATCGCTAAACAAAATCGATCCGGAAAGTGGAAATAGTTTAGTTTTGTTCAAATTTTCGGGCAACCTGCTTCCGCCAGCTAAAATATGGTTGAAGAATTTCAATAAAAACTAAATTACCATCGAAAGCGATGAAAACAAAAAATTATTTGTGTTTGTTTCAAAAAATATTTGTCCACTATTTTCAATTTTGCTTAAACTTTTTTTCAGGGATAAATTACTCTCTGCAACTACTTGATTATGCCAGCAGACAAATTTTAAAATTATTAATAAAAGCATCAACTATGCGATGTGTTCATTAGCATTTTAAACTTTCTATGAATCGGTTACACTAATCCCAGGCGATTTCGGAGTCTGGGCGATTATTTCATATCACGATTTCACGTCTTTACCAAACGCTAGAATAAACGATTGTCGTGTCTTTATATATAAAGTTGTAAACTGCAGACACCACACAAAGTTATTTAAGAGCATTATTCGCAGTGCATATGACTAATACGATAACTGATAAGACTGTTTGACGAAAGAAGATTTAAATTGAGCGTGTGTCTAGGAATAGGCCTATGTTTAAAGCAAATAAAATAGCAAATTACTTAGACTATTTACAAGAATAAAACAAAAAATCAGCTGGTAAATTAAGTCGTATCACGATGAAAGTTTTTAACATAAAGAAAGAAAATAACAAAGTTACTCTATTAAGTTTTTACCCTTATGGTGGTTTTGAAAATTGGAACTATCACTTAAAACAAAATAATTTACGGTACACAATAGAAGAATCATATTATTTATATAACGCTTAAAGAGTATGACATTTAAACATATTTTTTACGATTTTATAAGATAAGACTAAAAATATTAATCTGTCAATCAGTGGAGTTTGCAATTGAAATACATTTGCTTGGAACATAAATGGCGAGTAGTTATAGACGAATATTGATAACTGTTGTAACCTTCAGATATTTCCTCATGGACTTTGATTTGAAAACCTTCTGCTTTAAAAATACATTAAGTGAACTAACAGTGAAAATGTGCTCATTCAGTTAATGAAACTTTTTTTTATTGGACAGATTGAGAAATGCAAAACATACCAGATCCAGTAGCTTTTTTCTTTGCAATCAAAACTAACAAGAAATGTGATAAGAGATTGGTGTTGATTTGTATTTTCTTGCAACAATCAACAATCACTAGACAGCAGTTTTAGAAAAGAATTAAAACGTGTCGCAATTTGAATTGGCTTAAATAGAACTGGCAGACTTTCCTTCCACAGAAGCCTAATCGACCGAAAGACTTCTAAAAACCTTCTATCAACTAATATCTAGATCAAGGGTGGCCAACCTTTTTTCCTCAACCGCCGATTTTATTCAAGTCCATTTCATATCCGCCACACAAACGAAAGACTTCAAAATTTCATAGTGAAACCAAGCTGATCTCTAAAAAAAAAGGTCATCGCTGGAAAAAATTCTCTAAATTTTTACTTTTCCTACTGACACCAAGCTGTTCTCTAAAAAAAAAAAAATAAAAAGGTCATCACTGGAAATCGGGTGCAATCCCCCACAGATTGGCCACCCCTGATATCGCCACGCGTGGCGCATGCGCCGCAGGTTGGCCACCCCTGATCTAGAACAAAAGGAATCTGTATCTTTAATCTTCTATTTAAATTATATTCCCGTTTTGAGACGAAATAATAAACTCCAACCCAGTCAAAATTTCAACTTTGTGGAAAAAACCTTCCAATTAAATTTTCTACACTGATTTTTTCATTCGGTCAGTTTTTGTTCCAGGTAATAATAAAAAAATCCACTTTTTTGCCTTCACTGCAAAAGTTAAGTGCTGTGTAATGATAGACTGTTTTGAAAACAATTTCAAAAGAATTTGCTGTCTGTTAAAGCTCGTGTCGAAAAAACTTTTATTTTCAACACGCATCTTGCAGCTGTGAAGGCAGGCAGTTGCCTATAATAAAATTTGAAAAGCAAATAATTGAACAAAAGTACGCATAAAACAAAAGACTTCGTGGCTACTATTTATTCATGTTCACCCGATAGGAGTTTGGTTGGCAAAGCACATTGTTTTGCTTTTATTTTCGTTAAAAACACTGGTAGTAAGCCTTGCGTTTTTGGTTTTAATTTTGTGATTTTCTGTTTTTTTTTCTTGATTTTTGGTTAAATATTGTGTTTTTTTCCAAAACTATGTTTAGTCGATATTTCAGGAACAATTCTTGTGGTTGTTGAAAAAAAGATACGCTTACAGCAAGAAATTAACAAAACAGAGCACTTTTTAAATTAAAAAGGCACACTCAGAAAATTGAAGCCCTAAAAAAGGTCTTCACTTCCGACAAGCGCGTTCAACCTTTGTTCAACCCTTTTAATAATACATCGTGGCAAAATAAAAACTTTTTTTTGTTTTCACAATGCTTTTTTTTGAAAAAATCTTTTTAAAAATGTTGATTTTGGCGTAGAAACGGTCTTAAAATTGGTATAAAATAGAAAAAAGTTTAATTTGTTAAACTTGTGCTTTTTCTAAATTGGCTGTGGCAGCATTTGGTTAAAATAGTAAAACTATTAGGTTTACTTAAATATTGTATAAAACAAGACTGGAATAAAATTAATAATGAAGGTAAGTTTAAAATTTTCAGCCTTTTTGCCAAAACCCGTAGCAAGTAGGCTATCAGCAATTTATCAGTTTTTTGCTTTACAGAAAAAAATTTTTCGAATAGTAGCCCTAATTAGTGAAATAAGAAAGATTTTACTTACTTAATGGAAAAGTCCAAAGCAGAAATGAACTTTACAAATTCTACGGCTCAGTGTAAACCAGGACCTATTTACGATGTTGCACTCTTATTTCCAATTCCGATTCTTGCGGTAATCGTTAATATTACTATAGCTCTTGCTGCTACATTACACAGGAAGACGATATTACGTCAGAACTACGTTTACTTTTGCGTGTTGAGCACGCTTTCAAGCAACGCGATCGCTTCTATTTTAAACTTATGGGATGATGCTGCAACCGTTTACGCGATTCAAAGCAATCAGTTATCAGCTGAAGCGGCAGATTTGGTAAGTTTCTGCGCTGTCCGCCAAATACTTCAATAAAACTAGGAAACTCTTGGTTAAATAGCAGCACACACTTCTTTTGCTTGTCTTAGGTTGATGTATTTCAAAGTCAGTATTTTCTACAAATAGTCAAATTTTGTTATTTTTTTACCATGCTGCAAACGTATATCGTTTTATCGGTGACTCATTTTTTCAACCAAGTTTAAAGGCGTAAGTATTTTAGTGAATATCTGCGGTTAAAAGAGCGAAAAATATAAAAATTGCTTGATTTAATGCAGATTCGGACTCGGGGCTCGGTACTTGTTAATTCGGTGCAATATGGCCGGAACCGGACTTCCAATCACTGTCTAAAATCTCATTTTCGTTTAAATTTTAGGTGAAGACTAAAAAAAAGGTTACATGATCTCTACTTTTGTCTTAAATTTAAGGTGCAACCATAACCCAACACTTTTAATCGAGTCTATGATCTCTACTTTCGTCTTAAATTTAAGGTGCAGACTATAACCAAAATAAAACCTTTTACTTTCAATCGATCTGATATTTTGGTCATGTTTCTCTGATTGTAG
Source organism: Diplosoma virens (assembly GCA_963680785.1). Taxonomy (NCBI): domain Eukaryota; kingdom Metazoa; phylum Chordata; class Ascidiacea; order Aplousobranchia; family Didemnidae; genus Diplosoma; species Diplosoma virens. Next base: position 15,328,825 of record OY796890.1, on the reverse strand, counting down.
GGACAAATCTGAACCAACGCTTCTGCATCTGCGCACCTGTTCCCTCCCTTTTTGAAAAAAGCATGGGGGTAATTTAAAGAGGTCAAAAATGCCGGGAGCATTTGACCTAGGGGAACCATAGAGTTTTTTGCGACTCATGTCAGTAGTTGGCTGGCTTATTCCATAGAAGTCAAAGGTATGATTCTTAGTTTTAGACAGGGATACGGACTTGAGCTCGGACTTGCCGTTTTAGGCCCAACTTGGACTTGCTTCAAAATTTTGACGAGTCCGCATTCCTTATTTAAATCAACAAGCTTTAATCAAGGTTTTAATCTTATTTCAAAACTGTTGAGCTGTTGTTTATGATATGACCGACCAACCGCTGTTATAATCCACCTGTTCTCTACTTCTTAGAATCCCCGATAAGTTTTTTTCCAATAAACATTCCCAGGACTACATCGATATGTTGACATCCTCAAGACGTCCCTAGTCGAAACAGTGTTGACCATTAGAAATAGAACCAAGCTAGAGTCTCACTGCTTTATCATATAAACTTAGTAAGAACACAAAATGTAAATTACAAATTTTTTTGTAAGAAGGCATGATACTTATACTGTGCAATGAACTTTGTAGGATCAATATAACAGCTTACAGAACTACTCACTTTTTAATTTGGTTTTTCCGGACATAAGCATTAGAGCGTATGCATGGGGAGGGGAACAAATACTTAGTTACTTACTATAAAGAATATATGTACACCACACAAAAGAGAATCAACGCATAAAAAAGTGAAAACCAAAAAAAGTTTTCACTTTATTTAAATTATTAGTTAGTAATCGTATTTTCGACTCGCAACCTCCCTCCCCGCCTCCCTGAAAAATTTCTGCATACGCCACTGTAAGGAATTGAAATCTGTTTTGACAAAATTTTTTGGTCTAAAACTAGTTCTTTCTTGTTGATGTCCAATTTGTTTTTTGATTTGTTTTGTTTTTTTACAAAAACAAGCAGAACAACTGAAAACCTTGTTTTTATTGCACGTGACTATTTAGTAGCAAAGGCAATGATGCTGGCTTACACATGTTGAAGTATTTTTGGGGAAGAGTTTTTTATCTAAATGTGGGTAGATGCAAGATATATCTGCCTTATTAACTCGAATTGACTTTTTTGCTAGTTTTATAACCGTTCGGTTCGGCGGTTGCAATGCTTTAACAAGCAAGCTAGAAAAGAAACATTTTTAGACAAACCACGTCAACACAGTTTCACACATTGTTGCGTAAAAGTTAAAAACTTTAAAAAATTCAATTTAATATTTCTGAAACTCTCTTCAAATCATATAAATTGTAGGCGGATTGCGTTGGGAATCGCCGTTATAAGTAAACACAATGTACTTTTAAAGTATTTTGTAATCTTCCATTATAAATCAGTACCGATTCCGTCAAAAAACGTTCAATCAGATCAATTTAAAATAAATTGATAGAAATTGTTGCTTTTGACAGAATCTCTGGGTGATTTGCCAAGTGGCGAGTACTTCGATGCTTTTCGTCATTTCGTTTAACGTTTGTGCGTTGATCTACGTCATGCTGGACACGAGCTACTTTCATTCAGCAGCAAAACATTCTCAACTTGGACGTCAATTAATTTCAGCATCAAAGTACGGTAATTCTTACATTCTCAAACAAATAATATAACTTGATAAAGAGTCGATTGGCGGTACAAAACTTTAAGATAGCTTTTAAAGCGGGGTATTCCCTACTCTTCCGTTCTCAAAAATCGCCCCTCCTGAAAAATCTTTTTGATTTCGCTTTGGTCCGGCTCAAATAGCCGAAGAAATAACGTTTCTATAAGCATTTTAAATATTTTACATTTATTTACAAGAAATGGCAACACTGCTTAATTTCGTAATTCTTGAAGAACATACTAGATTATTCATTTGAATGGCTAGCAATTGTGACGTAATAGTGGTTGTTTATGAATGGCTTCATTTGGTAACTTTCAGAACTTTCGAGATACTCATGACCTAGTGATATAAATAAGGATCGCTCGGAAGCATTATTATGATTCGTTGTGGTAACTCAGTATTGGAAATTTGTTAGCTATGTGAATTCATAGTTTTTGATCACAAGTCTCTGGTTGTCTACATGATTGCTGAAGAATTAAGCTACTGAATCTGTATTTGCTGTTGATTTATACTGTTGTGGGCTCCTAAGTGGATTGGGGCATATTTTTTAATAAAGAAGATATTGTGGTAGTCTGAGCTGTGGTTTAGCTAGACTATATTTTTGCTGTTACTGGTTCCTAGGGCTGATCCAGTAATAAGATTTAAGAATTTTATCTTTTACTAGACAGCCAAGATTGTGTTATCGGTGAAAGCCTTCATAACAGGCACCGAAAGGTTATAAGATTAAAAAAACGTACCGAGTTACTAAATCAACTTCTACAAAATTTAAAAACTTCTACAAAATTTCAAAAACTTTTTACCAGCGGAACATAAAATTTCAAAAACTTTAACAAATTTTAGAAAATTTTCTACACCTACTAATGATGGGGTATTCCTACTAATAAGTTTCTCTCTATACAAATTATTAATAAAACAATAAAAAACACTCAAAAAGTTTTTAAATATTCTAAAGTTGAATTTTTACCGACATTCTATATTGAAGAAACATTCTTTTTTTTTCTTGTTTTTTGTATCTAAATAATGTCGAATATTTACTGTGTATTGCACAGTGGCGTGTGGTCAGGGCATGCAAGTCATGCGTTGCATGACCAGATTTGTAGGGATTGCATGATATGAACCTTTGCGCGATGAGGTATATATTTTTAATTTAATGAGAAATGGTACTGGTTTGGCATGAAATTAGAGAAATTTAAGGCCGATCCGAGACGAAGAATTTTTTTTAGAGATCACTATAATTTTAGAAGAAAAAGAGCAAAATCTTGGAGTAATTCCAAGTGATGATCTTTTTTTTTTAAGGAACACTACAATTTTCGGACGAAAAGCATAAAATCTGGGAATGATTTGAAGTGATGATTTTTTTTTTGGAGAAACCATGATGTAAGGGCAAATAATCGGTCTATGCCTTAGAATCTCACAGAGAATTCTTTCTGCTTGCCAGAAAATATTGCATGTCCTACTCATTAACTACTCAGAAAATACCTAATTGCATGACCAGTTTTTGGCATGCCAGTTGCATGACCAGTCTCAGAGGTCACCGCACGGCACTGGTATTACATATACATCATAAATCCTTGACTTTCGTTTTTCCAGTCAAAACAGTACAAGAACTGGTTCCAAAAATAAATAAGTCCAAACTTTAACTTAGATAAATGTTATCTCAAAGTCTGGGCTCTAATGATAATTATTTTCCCTTAGGCTGAGCCTTAAATACGTCTGCTCTTGTTACTCTACATCAGTGTTTCTCAAGCCTTTTTTTCTGCGACCCAAAATCGCTAAAAATAACGATTTGCAAAGATGACTGCGACCCAAATAAATTTGACTGAGCGTAGTGAAAACGGTGATCTCTAAAAAAAAAAATTCACCTTGAATCTGTTTCTGATTTCTTGATTGTCATCTCAAGAGTGACAGTGTTCTCTAAAAAAAAAAAAAAAAAAGTCTTCATCTTGAAGGTTCTTCACTTCTTAAATCTTGTGCGCGCAGATCTTTTTCTTTTACGTGCAGTAATTTACAAGGCTTCGCGACCCATTCGCATAGCCTTGGCAACCCATGGTTTGAGAAACACTGCTCTACATAACAAACCGAAACCAAAACGGAAGCGTATCTACCCATCTTGTTGTTCAGCAAGAGCGTGCTAATCGGCAAACGTCCTTTCAGGAGGGAAAAATGCATGGAAAAACTGCCTTTTTTTAGGCCATCAAGTTCTAGGGGTTTACTATTTTTGAGCTGAACATCGAAGGCCTGACTGCACGTTTACTAAACGTTCTGCATCATCTTTCTATACAGTTTGAGGCGTCTTTCTACAGTATACCCACTTTCCTAGTGTAGAGAAATTATTGCTATCAAACTTTAAACTTGCTGGGTTTTCTTTAAGTAGGAAGCATGGCTTTGCAACGTTTGTCCACAAGCGACTGAGATACCCGTTTTTAAACCAATCTTTACCGATATGGGAGGTTGAGTGGTTGTGCGTGGATGTTGATGGTTATAAAATAGTCAACGTTTACAAATCTCCATCAACGCGGCTGCAGTCCCTAAATCTCCCAGTGCTTCCTTAACCCTGTCTCTATGTCGGCAATTTCAACTGTCGCCTCATTAATTGGAGTTACGATGACAACACTCCGGACGGTGAGTATTTGACTGGCTGGGTAAGCATTAATAGTCTTTCCCGTGCATCTACAGAGCCATGGATGTTGCGAGCTTTTACTCTGGCCGCTGTAACACTGGCACTAATCCAGATCTAGCTTTTGCTAGAGTAGGTTCTTAAAGTCGCTTACCTGATAGACGTGTTCTTGAAAAGTTTCGCAGTTTACAACATCAACCTTGCTTATTACACCAACAGAGTTTGCTTTTCCAGGGAAGCATGCCTGATAAGCGGTAGAACCTCTGCAAGGCCGAATCGTGTCACTACATTGCTTTGACGAACAAATTTGCAAAGACTTTGTTGTCGTCTTATTCGACAAGGAGTTTGGCAACGTCATCAGAAAAGCAGCCAAAAAAACGATTTCACGCGGTTATCAAAACAACTGTATTCAGTGTTGGGATGCACCGTGTCAACCCCTCTATACAACGTTCCTGCAGTACCCCGAGGGAGACTGTTTAAGTTTGGCTTCTACGGCTTTACTTGCCAAACCTGACAGAAAGCGGAGTGATCGATAATTTGAAGTAGTTCGGAGCATTAATTTTTCACACTCTTGTCGTAAACTATAAAGTATGAAAAACTGGTAAGTCACGACTCACCACACCCTTTCCGTCACTGCCTTGCTTTAGCCGATGCTATTGCATCTTAGCTAATCAGAAACAGAAGACACGAGGCTGATAAATTGCAACTCATTTCGACTTCTTTCTGAAGAAGTGTCTGACTTTGGAAGGCCACAACACTAGACCCAGAAAGTACCTTCGAGAATTTCTCACAAGAAGAATTCAGTGCTGCCTTCCAACAATTAAAAACAGATAAAACTCTGGACCTTAATTTCATATGCATAGAGCTTATGATACGTGCTGGAGCTGCTTTGAAATCCTGTTTACGCAATTTCTTTTTTCCTTCTTGCACCAAATCAAAATTTCCAAGATTTGGAGAAGGGCACTTGTAGTTGCGATCCCAAAGTCGATGAAGCCCATAGAGCAGTGCTTTTCAAACTTTTTTTCACTATGGCACACTAATAAATTTTGAATTTGCCTGCGGCACACTTAATTCATGAAGGCAAAAGCCTACTTAATACATTCTTCAAGGTTACATGCAAAAATTATATTTAATGTATAATAACAACACACCTAATGAAAGGGTGTGCCTACAAAATTGTTTTAATACTGGGTAGAATGTCTGACAAACACCCCTAAGTTTTTGCTCCACACTTTTTGATCCTGATGGTTTCTCAGAAAAAAAAGAAGCAGATTTATATTTTGTAAATTAGTCGTTGTGAATGACAGTAAAATATGTTTACAAATATCAGGGGACTCATGCCGTTCATTTCTTAGTGTTTTTTACAACAAGGAGCAATTCATGTTTAATTTTGATAATTGTTAGTTTTTTAGTTACTCATTTTTAGATTTGGTAGTTTTTTGCCTACTGGTGTGCCACAAAGCTCTTTCAAGGAGGCTGTGCACTTATACTAAACTATTTCAATTTGGTAGGTGCAAATAGAAGCTCTTTGATTTAGAATGATTTTTTGTCGTCAGTTAAAACTCACACCACCAGTGGAAAACCATTTTTAAAAAAAAAAGATGAGTAAATGAAGTAAGACCTTTTTTGTCTTCACTTTAATCTTGCACGTTCTTTTAACAAAGCGAAGTGAAAATGCGCTGCTGAGCCCAAGGACCTAGTTTGCTAGAAAATTTTAGGGGGGACAATATTGTGTGACTAAGACATGTTTAATAATGGATTACTAATAAATTCAGTGCGAGATTAAGCACCGTGGAGCCTATAGGCAGTCAAACTTTTGGGGCCCCGGGCATTTTCTCTATTTTTCTCCCAAAATCATGGTGGTCTCTAAAAAAAAGGTCTTCGCTTCAATTCGTCTCCGATTTCATCATTTTTCTCTCAAAATCAAGATGATCTCTAAAAAACAAGGTATTCACCTTGAATCGATCTTCTATTTACCACTTTTCGTCCCAACTAAATGATAATCTCTGAAAAAACATCTGCAGCAAACTCAAACAATAAGGACAATGTCCTTGAGTTTGCCATAAATTTGGGGGGACAAAAGGTATTTTATCCCCCTTCCTAGATATTGGGGGAACATGTCCCCCCGTCCCCCCATAAAATAGGTCTCTGACTGAGCCATAGCTGTTGCCTTACGTCTTTTCTAGTGCGAGATGTTAAAAAGGTTGAAAAAGCATTGTTTTAGACTGTTTTGATAGCAATTTCATTGCTTACATTTATATTCTTTTTTTTTGCTTATCTTTAATAACAAGTCGCTGGATAAAGTTGTTTGTTTACATCCAAAAAACAAACAACTTTGTGCAAACGGGCTTCTTTTGTTTACAGTTTTACTGAAGCAACCTGAATTTAACATGGCCATGTGACACAAATATCCCACGAGCGAACAGCAAAGCAACTAATTCCGAGTGGCAAAAGGCCTAAAAAGCGACCCAGAACTCGCTGGCGGAATTACGTTGAAGACCTGGCATGGTCACGTCTTGGAATTCCACCAGCAAAATTGCCGCTAGTTTCAGGAGATTGGGATGCTTGGAGATCCCAAATCGAGCTGCTGCCCCCACAACCCCAAAAGGATAAGTGGGCAAAGGAAATACACTGAACTAATTCAATGTTTTTTTCTGAAAATGATGATGATAATGATGAGCAATATTAAAACTCCATTTAAGTCATCAGTAGTCCAAGACTCAGTGGCTTTCTGTCAAAACACAAAAATTTCGCGGCATACAGTTTGGGAAAATCTGCCGTAGAGCAACAAAATAGTTATTGACCGATATCTTTGCTCTGTGTCTCCTACAGAATTCTCCAGAGGTTTATCTACGATCACGTCGAACCATTGCTCCTAGGGAGCAGGCTGAATTTTGACGTGGAAAGTTAACCGTGGATCGAGTTGTGTTGATACAGAATATTGGAAATTTTTTTGAGGCTAAGAAGAAAGTTGGTGCTGTATTGGTCAATCTGACAGCTGCATCTGATACGATCTAACACTGCAAGCTGCTGAGTTTTATTTAAGTCAAAGCCGTTTGATTTTAGGAATTTATGTGAAGAACGCTTTATAGAAAGCTTAAAAGTTTATGAAAGAGCTGCAACAGCCTACTTCTCTTTTTATGCCTATAGGTTTCACTATTTCGTAGACGTTAGTCACTTTCGCAGTGGATTCAGCATCTTTTCGTAATAAAGGTTATTGCTGGTTAGAAACATTAAATAATTAATTATCACTTGAGATTTTCTACTTATAACATATTATATTTAAAAACATTAGAAAATTGATTATTTTTAATTCCATGAATTTCGTGACAAACTTTTTCTATCAATTAAACTTTTGTCGTGGGTTTATGCAGATTTCGACGTATCCAAGCTGTGACCTTTGTAAATTTTTTTTTATAAAGTGGTCGGCAACGTGCTCGTGTGATTAAAAGCACTGTGATTGATGCCAAACGTGCTCGACACGGTCGCGGTTTAAAACCTACACAGACCATTCTATTGTGTCCTTAAGAAAGAAACTTTTCTCCACTTAATAATCATAACAAGCAGCCTTGAATTTCGGTCAAATCTCTGAAGAAAAAAAATTCAATCGGACAGCAATATCTTGACATTCCGGAGGCAGGTCGGGATGAGTGATTGACAGTTACTCTTAGTATAGCGCCTTTGACGCTTTGCTGCGAGTCATGAAAATAAATATAGAGATAAAACCAGAAAAATAAAAAGCTTTTAAGAGTACTAAGATTGACTTTGTAAACCTTTTTGCCCTTTATAGCATTGTATAACGGTTCTTTGGTTTAGAGTTTCCAAACTTTTTGAGCCAAAGACTCCTCTTTGCAAATCTTTTTTTTTCACAGTCCAAACAAATCCAAAACAAGGTGTCCGCTAAAAAAAAGGTCTTCACTTCGAATCAGTCTCCGATTGCATAATTTTCGTACCCAAATCAATGTGTTCTCTAAAAAAAAGGTCTCCTCTTTGGACCAGTTTTGGATTTCATGGTATGGATTACTTTCCAAGTATATATGTTTGACAGATTTTGTCATGTCGTCGCGGCCCCCTTCTGTAGTCATCATGGACCCCCAGGGTCAGCGGACCCAATTTGGGAAACTTTATTTTAATTGATTTAGAAGATAATATCATTTAATGCTTTTTTCCTAAGTTTTATCAAAAAAATGACGTTTCAATTTAACGCTGTATAAACTAGTACCAATCAACACCGAGACGATGCAGTTCGTGAAATTTTAATAAATTAAACGTTATAAAGCAAAATTCCTTTCTCGAAGTATTTCAAGCCCAGACAAGCAATATGATTCTACAATTCAAAACCTTTTAGAACAGCGTAAGTATCACTTAAAAGGAAAAAGATTCCTACAAAATCGTGAGAAAAGGCAATAAATTTCAAGCCTATAATTGTATAATTGGCATATGTCAACAAGTAGCGAGAAAACAAGATTAATCTAGGTATCATACCTTTCTCAATGTGTGGATAATATACTGTATTACATCTATAAAATGCTACTATATAAGTACGGTGCTTGCCGATGAATCCTGTAAATTCCATAGCCAAACCGAAATATTTGTTATCTCATACAAACATTGAAACAGTAGAACAGTATGCAACTAAACCAATGGTTTTCAACCTAGGCATCGTTTGACTTTTTTCTGGGGGTCTCCAGAACTTTTGATAAAAAATATAAGCCTAAAAATAAAAATTCAAGCAAAATAACATTAATAATTATTATTTTATAGTCAAATTATTTGTCGTTATTTGATTTATTGTTGCAACAATAAGCTACCACCAGACAAAATTTTAATTTAAACTAGTTTTGAGAGGAGTTATGAAAATTGCTATTAGTTGTAAATTGTAAATAGTGAATTATGCCATAGTACACAAGAAATCGGAAAAAATAGATTTTTGGATGATAGGTCTGACTTCGTTTATAAGACTGGTGGGCGGGTAAGGGCAGTATAAATCAGTTTGAAAAAAGTAAATGCACCATTACCCATTTTGCAAGTTTTGAATCTTGAGCCAAGCATAATTAATTACTCTGTATAAAAAATTTTAAGTTTTTGTATTTTTGGCATTCTTTGATGGTGATATTCAAAGTTGAAGAAGTTTCGGGCGAGTATTAAAAAATGAAAAAAATTACGAGCTAAAAAATGAGCGGATTTCTATAAATAAAAAAAGTTATCGGTTGGGTGGGTGCAGGTGGAGCAAACTTATTTATTAACCTAGCTAGCCTGTGCACAGCCCGTGTATAGGTTTCTTGGGCATATTATTGCTATTATTATTGCTATTATATATTATTGCTACAGTTGACAAAACAAAATGAATTTTCTGAATACGACGAATGAGATAAGATATTTTACTACGTATATATTTTTTACCCACTTTCAAAACGCATGACTGGATCGGAAATGTTTGTTAGGTCAAGCGTGTCAACATGATGTCGCGCAAATGGCTAAGAGACCCTCTTTTCTAAAAATCAGTTTGTGCAGTTCAATAATGGCCAAATTAATGAACTCAGCAAGAGACTCCCTTGACCGTAAGTAAAGTGGTACAAAGCATAAGTGTCATATGACGTATCTATGCGGAAAGGACGAATTTGCGTAAAAGTTGTAATGCTTCACCCGGAAAAGGGAAGATAAAATTCATAAAATTATGATATAATATATGATTGAGATCTTACGATATTACAATTAATGCTTGTACATATTAACTTTATATTTAAAAGTCTTAGTTAAAACAATTATCCTCAAGCAATCACCTTTACCTGCTTTTTGAGATAAGATATTGATTGCGGGTTGAAGTTTTTTATTTGGTTTGGTAGTTTATATTTTAGGTATGAACTGAAATTTAAAAGCTGCTTTCTTAGATCGTCAAGTAGAAGAAAATACGTAAGGTATCTTTCCTAGGGACACAACAAAATGATTGATGTAGCAGATGAAGTCGTAACATTTCAATCGAAATTGCTATCAATAATGGCTGAAATAGCGTTGCAATTACGCTAACCACGTAGCAGATGAAGTCGCAACATTTCAATCGAAATTGCTATCAATAATGGCTGAAATGGCGTTGCAATTACGCTAACCATGTACAGAAATACTTTTCTTTTATTAAGTTTTCTTGCAATATTTATTAGGTGCGATTCTTTTTTAAGTTTTGTGTACTTTATTTGATGTAATATGATTTGTAAAAACTTTACGACGCGTTTTTTGGACATTATTGTTGCAGATTTATAGTCTTTATTTGATCAATAAGCTAATTATTTGCCAGCAGTTTTTCTAAAAGTCAGAATATCTTTATGAAATCTGCTTTTGTTTTGCTTCAGAACTTTGGCAAAAAAAAAATCGAAAACTATTGCTCTTGTGGCTCTGTCATGGTTGCTCCCCTTGATCACCGGTGTTCTTGCTATAACATTCTGGAATTGTAAGAAATTTTGCGATTGCATTCACGGAGCTCAAGGTGTTCTATGTCCTGACAAGCAATGTTCTAAAATATGGCCGCCGCTAAAAACGAACTTTATTGCCACACAATTAGGATTGTGGTTTGTGGAGGTAATTTATTGACATTTAATTGTTTTGTAAACAAAAAAACAATATATATTTGCAATTAATTAATTAGTTTAACTCAGTTGATGATGGAATGAGTTAATTTAATCGATGCTATATACAGAAAATATAGGAATCACGTTTTTAATCTTCGAATTCGCTTCCAGTTTCTAGCCTTGGATTTATACTTTTGAACCCTTCTAACAGACAGTAGACAAGGTTTTTTGTTAATTAGTTGGCCGAAATTTCAAGCTGTAATTTTTAATAGAGGTGTGGATCGTGGCTGTCTGGTTAGTGGTTAATGTTTCTTCCATCAGCAAAAAGATCCAGATTTAATTTCCGGACCTTTCATATTTAATACAGTGTTGCGAATGACTTGCCACCGTTTAAATTAGTAGTTCTCAGCCTTTTTTCACTTTTGGCATCCCTCAAAAAAGATAAATATTCAACCCCAACCTCCCAAATTTTTTCAGATATTTTTACTTTTGAATGAAGACTTAAAACGAACAAAAGTTTTGAACAAAAACAAAAATAAAACGGTAACTCCTCGAAGTGCCCCTTCTAATTAATTCTTTATTTTATCTCTATATTTATCCTCCTGACTCGCAGGAAAGCGGCGGAGGCGCTAATACATAGGGTAGGCAATTACCCCGACCTACTTCCGGAGATGCCAAGATATTGCTGTCCGGTTGAAATTTTTTATTTTATTTTTTATTTTTAGAGAGATATGAATAAAATTTAGAACTGCCTGCCACGACTATCAAGCAAGGGAAAGTGCTGCAAAGCGTTTTTACCAATGACATAGCAGAATAACGCGAGTAAGTTTTGAACCGAGATCATATCAATCACAATCCGGGCGCTCTAACCACTTGACCACACTGCCGTTAACATCGATAAAATAGTAATCAAAAACAACACACTAAGGCAGTGTTTTCCAACCGGTGTGTCGTGAGAGGTCTCCAGATGTGTCGCGAAAGATTTTGGAAAAAAACTATTTAGGGACGTGGAAGTTTGCGGTTTTTTGTACGTGAGATTCGGAGGGAAAGAAATAGCGTGAGTTCAGGCGGAAACCTTTTTTTTAAAGATCATCATGATTTTGGAACGAAAATTAAGAAATCATTGATAAATTTTCAATGAAGACCTCTTTTTTTTTTTGAGATCACTTTGATTTTGGGTAGGAAATGCAAAAATTTCAAGCTGAATAATAAGTGAAGACCTTTTTTTTTGAGATCACTGTGATTTTGGGACGAAAATTGTGAAATCATTGACAAATTTTTGGTAAAGACTTTTTTATTATTAATCAATATAATGGGTGTGCCGCGGAAATTTAAATAGCTGAATAGTGCGTCGCTATATACAAAAGGTTGGTCACCACTGCACTAAGGTGATACAGCATCTCGGTTTAAAACCATGCACTGGATTAGAAGTTACATTATAAATGGGTGTGTTGTTTATGCGCAATTTGGCGGGATGGGATTTTTGAACTTTGAAATAGAAAAAATATAATGAAAAGTTTGTTTTAGCTTTTGGTTTGCACATCATCTTTCAACTGCAATGTTAGCGTAATCAATAAAAAATATCACGAACGTGAAATTAAAATTTTGTCGAGTTCCAATTCAGCCTATTTGACCAAATTGTCTTCAAATTTCTGCAAAAGATTTTTAGCGTCAATTGTAGTTTTATAAATTTTTTTTTAGATTTTTTCTTTGTTATTTTTCGTCGTAAAAGGCTTGCGCGAGTTCATCGATTTCATCCGACTAAAATCGACTTTCAGAAGTAAGGGATCGTTCAAAAGTACAATAAGCACGAGTAACTCACAGCAAATGTCAGTGTCGCCAATGAGTGAGAACAGAAGCGAAAAAATTGGAACGGATATCCAACAAAATAGTCCGAAAAAAACCCAAGGACTCCCGCGATGGAAAAGCTGGAATTCAAGGCTTCAACTAGCATTTATTTTATTCTTTTTATACGCGATTTGTACATGTCCGTTAGCCGTCATGTTTTTGCTTGAATTGACGAAGCAAGATATCGACTTTACCACTGCAAGATTGACATCGTCCTTATTTCTTCAGCTTTTTTTTCTTGTTTGCCCTATTTTAATGGTCAAGTATATGCCTAACCTTCGGAGGGCGCAGTTGCGTTTGTCAGAAAGTATGACGTCGTGTTTCAATTAGTATAAACTTGGGACCATTTTTTTTACAACTATTAAGGAAAATACTTGGATGGACCCATTGTACAGCAGTTTTTTTGATATGAGGCTCTATTTGAAAATATAAAAACTTCCGGTGCAATAATCAAAATATATCACCGGCAGATTAGTAGTTGAAAACAAACCAAAGAAAACTTTATTTCATATCATTTGGTGTGTGATTTTTCAGTCAACTCCAAATAAAATCTTTTTGTGCTAAAATACTGAAAATGAGAATAAAATTTGTTTTGTTGAGACTACAAGGTTCTCCTACATTTTAAAAACCTGGGCAATGACAGGAATGCCATTTGATTGGGTGTAAATTATATGGTATCAGCGTAAATGATTTAAAAACCAGTGCTGCCTCTATCCATTGCTTTCTTTTGCTTTCGTTGCATCATCTTCAAGCATACAATTTTTACTATTGTGGCAATGCTTGTTTTATTTGTCTTAATGTATTTTTTTTTGTCAGCAGGTGTTAAATTTTTGCTTTGTCTTTAGTAAAATCGATTACGATACAAACCCATCACTCAGTACTCGTGTTGGACAACCTTTTTATTCTATTTTTAATCTTCGGGAGTTTTTTGACTTTTGAAAACAGATTCATTGATAATTATTTTATTTATTTTATTTTATTTCTATTTTTATCCTCCTGATTCGCAGGAAAGCGACGGAGGCGCTAATACATAGGGTAAGCAATTACCCCGACTTGCTTCCGGAGATGCCAAGATACGGCTGTCCGCTTAAAATCTAATAAAGATATGACTTTAATTTTGAACTGCTTTTCAAGATCGCCAAGCAGGGAAAATGCCATAAATTGTTTTTCCCAAGGACACCACAGAACGGTTCAAGTAGGTGCTAAACCGAGACCATGTCGATCACAATCACGGCGCTCTAACCACTCGATTATGCTGCCGACTATATGCCAAACTAGTTGTAATTGAAAAATTTTTCAAAGGCTTTTAAAGAATTTTGACAATTTATCTATCTTTCTTGCTTGAAAGTTTAAACATTTTTTCAAGATGTTTTTAATTTTTTACAATTTTTTTATGTTTACAATTTGGGTCCTTCTATTAAAAAATTTTTTTTAATTTTTTGTTTTTGTATCACCCTGGGTTTTTCAAATAAGCTTAATGTATAAGTTAACGGTTTTTAGTGACTAACAAACTGAACTACATCTTCAGACATGGTGTGAAGAATTTGATAATGTGAATGTTCAAAGCAATGCACTATATAAATGTTTCTCAACCTTTTTAAGTTTGCAGACCGGAATATTTCAAAACAATCTTGCGGCCTGGTATTCTTTTTTAATGACAAAATTGTAATAAACGCGATAAATTTATAAAAAAAAATTTAATAAAACAAAAGTGAGCTTCAGAAGAACTCTATTTATTGTGAATATTGTTGCTGCCTTCTTGATATAATACGTAGTAAAATGGCTCTATTGAAGCTTTTAAAAGGTGAAGTCAGGGTCGCACAAGGGCGCAAATAATGTCCTTTGAATTTGCAGTACTAAAGCATTGGGTTCAATTTGTCTCTACACTTATATGAATTCGACCGGAATTAAATTTAACAAAGCTTTTAAAACAATGATTTGACAACAGCAAAAAAATTAGTAAGTTAGCAAGGGCGCAAAACCGAAGAACAGAGACACTTTTTTGGTTGATGAAGTACTCACAATAAATGTAAATTATAAAAATCTTTCTGTATATGTACAAGAAAACCGAAAGTTCTTTTGGTGAAAGAATTGCCGTATACAGGAGATGAAATTTTAGTCTGCAACTAACTTTCCAGGTCATGCATTTACGTACCTGTTCAAAATATATCTGAAAACAACAACAAAAAAGGAATAGTTGGTAAAATCAGAGTGATTTTTCTGAATATACAGGTATACAAGAAAACCGAAAGTTCATTTGGTGAACGAACTGCCGTAAACAGGAGATAATATTCTTCAACTAACTTTCCAGGTCATGCATTTACATACCTGTTCAAAATTTATCTGAAAACAACAACAAAAAAAAAAAGAATAGGTGGTAAAATTAGAGTGATAACGTTTTTTTTTGGTCTTAATTCGTTCACCTAATAAACAGAGGTGGATACTTCGAGACATGTCTCGAGACACGTTTTTCAAAAGTCTCGTCTCGGTCTCGTGACCCCAAAGTCTCGTCCCGGTCTCGATCTCGGACCTCGGCGTCTCGAATCCAGGTCGAGACATTTAACCGATGTGGGAAAATCCTCCAAATGCCAAAATTATTGAAATCATTTTTAAGATAAAAATTGGTTACTTTTATATGCCAGATTAAATTGGCGTTTCTGCAACTTTGTGAGAAGACTTGCGCCGCAAACGCTAACCTCTGCTTGAAATATAAACAATTCGATGACTTTGGCCTTAAAGGGTTACTATCTATTTTGCAAATTCTTAAGGAGCGCTAGCAAAGAGTCATATGCGGCTTTGGAGCCGTTGGTTGCCGACCCACGCTTTATAGAAAATACTTTGAGTGGCTCGCTTAATTGCGGCGGCATCTTTGATGGGTACAGAATTTCAAATAAGTTTTGAATTTTGATAAAGATTTTTTAATAGTGATTGACATATAGCTGGTTGAAGAAACTTTAATCGTTCTTTCCTTGTTTATAAGCAGAAAAAACTTTTATGTACCTGATCAAGTTGGCGACCCACGCTTATCAAAAATACTTTGAGTGGCGCGCTCAATTGCGGCGGCGTCTCTGATTGTTACAGAATTTCAAATAAATTTTGGATTTTGGTAAAAATTTTTTAACAGTGATTAGCAGATTGCTGGTTGGAAAATTTTTAATTATTCTTTCCCAGGGAGTCGAACTGTTTGATTTTATCAGTTAAGGTTTGGTTCAGGTTCAGCAGCTGTTTTAAATTTAGGTTTAGTTCCGGTTAGGGTTCAGATCAATTGAAACGCTCCGGTTTGGGTTCGCTCCTGTAAAAATTACCTCAAAACCGGTTTATAAAGTTCCGGTTCAGGTTCGCAGAATTCTTAGGAAAATATTAAAAAGAGTCATAATTATAGCAATACAATTTTAATAATGAAACGTTAAAAGAGATTTTTTTTCACATATTGACAAGTTACAAAGAACATGAAATGTACGGATTTATTGCTGAAATAAATGATTGCTACATATCAGTATTATATTCTCCAAAAGGTTCCAACATGTTCGTTCGTAGTGGTGACAAAATATATTTCAACCCTAAAAAAGCTCTTTCTACACTTACTTGACTCGCTGGAACCGCCAATACTACTTGAGAAAGTTCATATAACTCCCGCTTACTTTCTTTAAATTGTTCCTAGTATTGCAAAACATTTTCGTTTTTTCCCAGTCTGGGTTCGTTTGCAAAGGAGTTAAGCAGCACCATAATAAAATTTCTTTGCATTGCGTTGTTAAAAATAAAAATTACTGAAGTGAAAATTTGTCGATTTTGCTCAGCTGCCTTCTCTCTTGCTTTAATCATCATCAGTGCTTGAAGTTTCGGATTGAACCAGATAAATCGCTTGGTAGCTCCTGTTGCAACAAGTTCAAGCGGTCCCAAGTTTGTTGCAAACGCTAGGTTGCAACAATTTGATCAATTACAGAAATAAACATTTTATACCTTGGGTCAAGATACAAAGGCCCCAAAAATAGGTCACTTTTTAACAGTTCTGTCTTTCTTTTTTCCATTGTTGATAACAGCAACTGTGTAAGTGGAAAAAATGTAGACGTTAACTTGGTAATTTTAAGTTTGCAGTTCAACCAAATGCCAAAAAAATCATCAAAACTAAGCTGCTCGTACTGCAGCGACTTTGTTGCTATTTTAGCAGGCTCCAGTACTTCAACAAACATGGAAAACGCATTCCAAGAGGAAGCAAGTTTGGGTTGCTGGCTGCCATATTAAGGCAAACATCCTTCAGGAGCAAAAGACGTTGAAGCATATCTTATGTCGAATGCCACCTAGTGGGACTGTCCAAGACAGACTTTCTCAGTTTAAGCTTTTTCAAAAGCACGAAAACGTACGGGTTTCTAAGTTTTTTCCAGATGCATCGAGCCACATTAATAACATCGCGTAAAGAAAATTTTTTTGGAGCGTCTTCTACCGCCAACTGTAAGGTGTGGCCAGCACACCTAACATCTTTCCACATATTTCCTGCTTGAGCTGTGCTGGTATGCGAAGAGCTGAGGTTGCTGAGGAAAACTTCAACGTTTATGTAATTCATCTATAGCACATTGGTTTGTTTTACGCATTTGCTTCTTCTGGGATTTGTTGGAGAAACTTGCATTGGCACGCTGCTGCATGAATAGCACTTAGTTTTTCATTTTTGAATTTCTTATAGACCTTGTCGTGAAATCGTTTAACGTGTCGTTTTGAATTAGATACATGGTTTCCTTTAATGACAGCTTTGCATTTCTCCAACGGGTAAGACAACTTATTTTCATTTTCAGAGTACTTAAAAATTTTTCTTATTTGGCTAAGGTTAGTACGGACCGTTATAATCAAAGTCAACTGCCCTTTATGTTATTTTTTATTAAACAAAACGCAGTGTTCTAAAAAAAAGTTACAGCACTATTCAACCAAGCACAAAGTTCGATTCACGAAGCAATTTAGCCGTAAAAACGCTAAAATGACAACAATGCTTGGAATGTATGCAAAATAAATTCTGTTCATTTATCAACAGCATGACCTGCTTGGACTTTCCCAAGCAGCCCTAACCCCAACGTCACTATAATGACATTGCTCAGGTCAACCAGCTACCGTACTTTAAATCATAGCCTACAAGCTTTAGGAATTACAGGTGTCATAAATTGCACATTGACAATAATGTATGTTTACAGTTCATCAATCACAAATCTATTGGAAGACTAAATGTTCTGCCTCTCTAAACTCGAAATTAATCAAATTTACAACAAATTTTATTTATTAACTATTTAAGCAACTCACTCTTGCTTAAGCTAGCTTCTGCTTAGAGAAGGCATGGCGTAATATGCACTAATAGAAAAAAGAGTTGAATAAACATTTGGTGGTACAGAATTTGAAGATTGCGTGAAGTAAAAGATTTTTGTTCCCAAAGCTTTTCATCTGACACTTTTCAGGGGAAATCGTCAGAATGAAGCAGAATTGAAACCGAACTAAGTTATAAAGGAAGAAAGTAGGGTTCTCATTGGCTGAAAGAAGTCAGCCAATGAGAGAAAAGATTAAGAAATTTTCAAAGAGTAGACTAATTCTTTTTGCTTACACAGAAGGGGATTGAGAGATTTAATGAAAGTCGCTTCAAGAGCAGAAAGGTGAAAGGAAGAGCGCCTCGAGCGAGAATAGAAAATTTTTGGTTGCTGTAATGAAGGGCACATTGGGCGTTGTCAAGAAGATGTCGACCAATGGCGGATTCGTGAAATTGTTGTGGGCGTGTGTTGTTCTTGCAAGAGCGGGAAAGACTTTGGCGGTTGGCCGAGGCACGAGGATTGGTGATGGATTTAGGAACGTGTTGTTTAATTCGCTCTTCTAGCCGTTAAGACGTGCGACCAACGTACCGACTATCGCAGTGGTACAAAAACTGGTAAATAACATTGCTGTGATGATGGGAAGGTAATACATCTTTCTTAATCGCTGGAAGGAGCTGTCGGGTGTTGAAAATAATACGTGGTTCGACGGAGAAAAAGCAGCGTTTCACAGCAGACGTAATCTGCTTTTCGAACTTCATCCAGACGTTTCCAATCCATGGGATGTGTAGGTAGACAGGGCACTTTTTTACTGTGTGGACCGGGTTAGAATTTAGTTGTTGAAGTTTTTGCTTGAAAGCCGAATTGATTACACGTTCCGGGTAGCCATTTTCCAAAAGAATTGAACGAATTTTGCCAAGCTCTTGGTCCAGTTTGCTTTTAGAACAAATCATAAAAACTCTGTGAACGAGAGTACCAATTAGATTGATTTTCCGTTTCTGGGGACTAAAAGAGTTCCAACGTAGATATTGGCCAGTGAAGGTGGGTTTCCTGTATACTATACTAAAGTTAGAAATTATGAATCATGCCTTTCCATCAACACGTCAAGGAAAGGGAGAGAGTGATTAGATTCCTTTTTATAGGTGAAGCGAAGTGAGGGATGAAGAGAGTTGAGCTGGATGAAGAAATTGTTGCAGTCTTCTTCATTGTTGAATACGGCGAAAGTATCATCAACGTACCGGAAGTACACCAACGGTCTTTTGGCGATGTTGAAAAGTTTTGCTTCTTGGTAGCCAACAAAAATGTTTGCTAAAGCTGGACCAAGCGGTGAGCCCATAGCGACGCCGTCAATTTGTCGATGCATGTTGTTATTGAAGCTAAATTCCACAGAGGAGGTGGCTAGCTGCATTAATTCGACAAAGATGTTGCGTGGAAAGGATGGCGCTATTGAGTCGTCATTGTAAAGGGCATCAGCGCAGATTTCTATGGTTTCAGCAAGCGGAACATTAGTGAAGAGACTGGAAGTATCAAAAGAACAAAAAAAGACAGAGGAAGGAGAAAAGATAAATTTTCTGACTTCTTTTACAAAAGTGAAAGAATCAGACACACAATTAGAGGAAAGGTTTTGGAGAACAGGTTGAAGAAGAGAAGTAAGCCATTTAGCTAGCTGATGTTGGGCCGATCCGGTCATAGACAAAATCGGACGTAAGGGTACTTCCTTTTTGTGTATTTTCGGAAAGAATTGTTATCTTAGCAATAAGTAAATCGTTTTATGATGAAATCTGAACTTCAAATAAAGCTTATTTTCCAAAAATGTTGAAACATAAAAACACTTCATCAACCACATAGATTATTTATGCTATAGTATTTTGATTTCAAACAGTTGCTAAGTGATACGGGTGACGTCACGGAGCGAACCGGTTTTTTCAACTGGTTCGAGTTCGGTTAAGGTTCACGATTATTCAAATTATTCGGTTCAGTTCCGGTTCGCTCTTTGTGATTTTTAAAACTACGGTTCGGGTTCGGTTAAGGTTCCGAAAAAATGGTGTAAAACCGGTTTATAAAACTCCAGTTCGGGTTCGGTTCGACTCCTTGTTTTTTTCTTGCTTATAAGCAGAAAACATTTTTATATGTATTTGATCAAGTTGAAATATTTTCTGTTGAGCATGTTGTCAGATGAGCTCAATTTCGAATAAAAAAAAAAAAAAAAAGACGCAAAAATATAACACTTACTTTGTGATGTAGTATTAGTATTAATATCATCTTTGTTATTGTTCATTCTCTATCAGTGTTAATTTCAAAAGTTTACTGTAGACCGCACAGCGAATCCCTCTCTTCTTGGCTTCAAATTCTTTAAACTATAGGGAAACTATCCGAGCCTTCCCCAATCATACCGCTGGTACACACGTCTTATGGCTTTATAATATTTATTAAAGTTGAGATTTCGACATGAAGGTATAACAGGCTTCCACAAACCAACGACCACAACTATTTAGTCGACAATACTGTCCAAACGATGCAGCTAACGATGCAGCCAACAATGCAACCAACGTGCAGCCAACGTGCAGCCAACGATGCAATCGCAAAACGAAATTTTCCCAAATTTCGCTTGCGATCTACAAACTCACTCAATACTGTCCAAACGACGCAGCTAACAATGCAACCAACGTGCAGCCAACGTGCAGCCAACGATGCAATCGCAAAAACGAAATTTTCCCAAGTTTCGCTTGCGATCTACAAACTCACTCTTCAAACCAATCACCGAACTACTTGATCACCAATGACTGAAAGGAATTAAATTTACCAACATCTCAATTTATAGTGTGCTCGCCACGTGTAAGTGAGCCAATCAAATTTCATTAAGATCGCTGCACGTGATCTGCCTATAAAGCAGTGAATGCAAACAATAGAATTAATTAAGAGGTTTCAAAAAGACTTCTATGCAGTTAATTAACTTTTTCAATTACAGTGCGAGTTCTATTTTTATGATTTTAACAATCAGAAGTAAGCACATTGGTTGAAGAATGTGCAGATTTTTAAGAGCCAGCTTGGTTGGGAAAATATTATTTAGTTTTGAAGAAGAATTTTTGCATAGGCGCTTGGTGGTACAGAATTTGAAGATGACGTAAAGTAAAAGATTTTTCTTAAAAGCTTTTTATCTGATACTCTTCAGGGGAAATAAAGCATAAATGAAAAGCATAAATGGTCAGAATAAAGCAGAAATGAAACCGAATTGGATTATAAAGGAGAAAGCAGAGTTCTCATTAGATGAAAAAAGAAGTTAGCCAATGAGAGAAAAGATTAAGAAATTTTCAAAGAGTGGACAAATTCTTTTTGCATACACAGAAGAGGATTAAGAGATTTAATGAAACTCGCTTCAAGAGCAGAAAGGTGAAAAGAAATCTTGTCAAAGGGGTATATTCACAAGGCCACACCGAACAAGTTTGTCTTCCGACATGCTCAAAATGCTACTATATTAAAAATGCAATGAAGATATTCTTTAACAAACTATGGGTGTGAATTTTTAGAAATTGCAAGTTCTTTTGAAAACTGAGCAGCCAGCCTGACTTTTGCTTTTACTACACTAATTCACGCACACGTTTGATATTTTCTAGTCTGTATTTAGATACAATAATGAAGTATTTGAACATTGTTGTGATTCCACTTTTTCTTTTTCTCTGTTTGTGTAAAAAATAAAACATTTCAATATTGATTCTGTAATTGTGGGATATTTTTTGTTATACATGTAAATGTGGAATATGTGGGTATTTTTCTCCGTTTGTTATAAAAAATAAAACATTCCCATATTGATTCTATAATTGTGGAATAACTTTTAAAAGGTATAAATTCGCTGTTTTAAATACTTAGTTTTTGTTAATATTGCAATTTTTGATGGCATTTTTAAAAACATTTTTATTATAAGTTCTTATCTATTTAGGTCCAAAGAAAATTGATCATTATTTAGTTCAGGGTGGTCCGACTTCTGCACTCTTGTGGGCCACTTTTCAAAATTATTCGAGCTTGCGGGCCTCAACCGGCTAGAAATACCTATTTTCGTCCCAAAATCATAGCGTTCTCCAAAAAAAAAGGTCTTCATTTGGAATCGGTTTCCAAAATACCTATTTTCGTCCCAAAATCGTAGTGTTCTCCAAGAAAAAGGTCTTCACTTGGAACCGGTCTCCAAAATACCTATTTTCGTCCCAAAATCATAGCGCTCTCCAAAAAAAAAAGGTCTTCATTTGGAATCGATCTCCAAAATATCTATTTTCGTCCCAAAATCGTAGTGTTCTCCAAAAAAAAAGGTCTTTACTTGGAACCGGTCTCCAAAATACCTATTTTCGTCCCAAAATCGTAGCGTTCTCCAAAAAAAAAGGTCTTCACTTGGAATCGGTCACCAAAATACCTATTTTCGTCCCAAAATTGTAGTGTTCTCCAAAAAAAGGTCTTCACTTGGAATCGGTCTCAACCCTAGACTCTGTTCCATCAGCTCGTCATGCCTTGTTATACAAGGTTGCCGCTGCTTGTGATTGACAAGACTTGAATTGTGCAAAATTGTTCCGCGGGCCGTACAAATTCCATCTGCGGGCCCGTAATTGGACCACGCTAATTTAGTTCATCAAATAAAAACCTTTTTCGTCTTCACTTGTCAAATACACATTGCGCTCGCAAGTAATTTTGAAAGGTTTTTTTTTGATAATGTGCCAAGTTTTTGGTCAGTTAGAATGGTAACTTTGAGTAGCATAATTTAATAACTGCATGGATAGAATCCATAGACTGTGCTGTTTTCTATTTTAAAAAGATAATTTTCAACGCTAGGTGGATGTTGATTCGCAATATTGTTGTCTAATAAAAAAAATCTTCGTTTTTTTATTTATGGAAATATTTTTATCGATTCGAGTTTTAAAAATAGTGATTTTTAGAAAATATAGATTTTATTTTTGTTTCATTTTTACGCTTTTTCTTGACTCGCAGAAAAGGTTTCGAGGCTTTACTTAGGGCAACCATCAAACGATTACCCCCATCTGCTTCCGAAGGTGGCAAGATACTGCTCTCTGGTTGGTTAAAATTAACCATAAATTGCGTTATTATTTTTTAATTTATAATTCATTAGTTCTTCTGGTATAAATCAGAGGTCACTTCAATTTCAATAAACAAAATAAAAGGCGTAATATATTTTTTAAAGCAAAACTTGTACACAACGTTTCGTCCGTTACATCGGGTGGACTTTTTCAGGCAAAAACAACACACATTGCACAACCTATTGGAACGGACGAAACGTCGTGTACAAGTCTTGCTTTAAAAAATATATTACGTCTTTTATTTTGTTTATTGAAATTGAACTGACCTCTGATTTATACCAAAAGAACTTATGAATTTTAAATAAAGTATTATCCCTGGTAACAATGTTTACATTAATTATTATTTTTTTCATAATGGCTTTCGTTGTTTTGAGTTTTTCTGTAGAACAAGGGTGCCCTAGTATTTACAATTATAATACTTTTTGTCTTAAATTAACCGACCTTACGAGAAAGGATCTTCAATTACAATTACATCTTATACAGTAATCTCCCGGTTAAGTTCGCACCCGTTTAAGTTCGCATCCCGATTAAGTTCGCAAAAATTTTTTTAAAAATCAAGATTCAACTTTTACAAAAATTTATTGATATTTACAACAAATCAAACAAGTCATAAAAATGTTCAACGATTTAAACTAGTCATGAAGCGTCAGCTCATGCATATTTCATTTTCCTTTGTGTTTTGCGTCCGAAATAACCCGCCTTAATTATTGCTGGAAAAGCTCAAAGGAATTTCTCAGCTCATTATAGTAATTTCCTGCCTGAGCTTGCACATTGGGACACAACAACTGATTCTCAACTTCAAAAACTTTATTGTATATGCGTTCAAACCCACAAAAAGTTACATGTTCCCTGTTGGTGCTGGACTATGTGCGCAAGATTCGACCACAGTCTGTACATTTACATCTTTATTATCATTTGTTGCTTGTATACTTTCCAACACCTCATTGACGTCATCCAAAATCTCATGTGAAAATTCTTCACTGTTTTCCTCATAAACATGCACAAACTCATCTAGAGTGCTTTCATCTATTGGAATATTTAATGCTTTGAAGCTGCACAATAGATCAGACATCATATCAACTTCTTCATGGCTCCACTTTTTAAGTTACTAATTCAGCCTTGTTAAACGCATTCTTTATTGTCGCATCTGATATCGCATCCCAGATAAGCTTGATATATTGAGCAGCATCTAGCATATGAGCAGGATTACCACAAGCAACCCCTGCTGCTCCTCGAGGGAGTCTTTTTGCTCTTTTTTGCAAGCTTTTAAATTCTCATCCAGCTTGTAGAAATCCAAAATATCTTTGAGATATAAATATTTATATTTTTGGGAACATATTTTGCAATTATGGCATATAATTTATTCAAAGCTGCAACAAGATCAGAACTTTCTCTGTCCACCTCTGCTCCTTCACCGTGAAGAAGAAGTTGTATTCCAAGGCGTTCTCTAAATTGGCTAAACCACTGCCATGATGCTTTAAAGTCATCCGGCAATATTAATAGTTTTTCAGCAATTTACTTTGGTTTCAAAATGGCGAGGGAAGGTGGAACAGGTTGGTTTTGGCTACTCGACGCATGATATCAATCCACAGCTATAACTTATCTTCTACCTCTGTAAACCTACCCACAGACGCTTTGAATGTTTTCTTTTTTGCCTCATCAGACATCAGAGCAGAAAGCTTTCGAATATCTTCGCGTTTCGACCAGACTTTTCTAATAGTAGCCTCACTCACTCCGTACTGTTGTGTGATACTTTGTTTGCTAGGAGGATTTGGCTGATTCAACTTAGATATTACTACCAATATTTCTGCCTCATTCAATCGCTTAACTTTGCCTGACACTATTATGTGAATAATGCTAACTTTGCCTGCTAAAAATTAATTTTTATCTTAAGTCAATGCGGCAATTTGTCTCAAAACACTAGCTTAAATGACGAGAGTTTTCACTTTAACTGATATATACATTCTATGTTACGTAATAATCACTTAGGTATAAATGTTCAGTTCGCCCCTACCAGCTAAGTTCGCACTCGCTGTTCAGATTCAAGTTGCGAACTTAAGCGGGAGATTACTGTACTCATGATATAAGCAAGTTTTTTCTATCTAGTTCAGCGTCTTGACGCTTGATGTAATATTTTTGATGTGAAAAAGATTCTTCAAGGTCATGTATTTTTGTATACGTTTAGTGATCAAACTAAAGGAAACTATGTAAAGTCTCGTGTCTCGTCTCAATCTCGCTGCGGTAAAGTCTCATCTCGGTCTCGGAGCACCGTGTCTCGAATCCACCTCTGCTAATAAACTTTTGATTGTCTTGTAAACATGCAAAAAGATTTTCATATTTTAAATTGTTGTTAGTACTTTATCAACCAAATGAGTGTCTCCTTTTCCCAACTTTGCGCTTTTGATAGCCATCGTGTGATCATTGCAGTCATAGGAAAAGAATGAGAGTGCAAATCACAGTGATGATCTTTTTTTTGGTCTTCAACTATATTTCGGACGATTCTATTTAGTTTTGAAGCCTTAACTACAATTTTTTCTATTCAACCAATAAAAGGTGCTTTTGTTTTAAATTTTGACCTCCCACCAAATATTTTTGCGGGGCTTCTGGGCGAAGTATAGCTTGAATATCCACGCAATTTTTCTTCTTGGTTTTGGTAAGAGATAAAGCCGAAAAGTTTTTCTCACATAGATAAGCCGTAAAAAAAATTAGCACCAGTTTGATTGCTTTGTGATTAAGTTGTATATATTTGTTTTTTAGCGAAGTCTAAAATTATGAAAGTGGTAAGTTTTCATGTTTAATTTTTAACTTGTTATCGCAAACGAGATCAATCAGCGATTCTTTTTTTTTAGCAGCGTTAAGATTACATGACTTTATATCCTCTGTAAGTGGATTAACGATCCAAAAATTTCTCTTTTGAGGCTCTTATTTTCGGAAAAATTTAGGCAAAAATCAATGGCTAACTCATAATCATAATAATAACAAATAATTCTTTAGTGTTAACAGAGGTACTTGCCACAAAATCATGCAAACTTCGAAACATATCAATGTCGCTTTTTTGCAAACATCTATTACAAAAAAATCAACTTTTTTTAAACGTTTTGTTGTACACTGTAAATATTTTGATGCAATAACCTTGAAGAAAACTACTACGATCATTCGAGTGGCTGAATATATCTGCTAAGTATGCAAGTTTGCCTATCCACATCTTTTCTGATCGAAGTTCTTTTAGTAGAGAATTTTCACTCACGTAAAAATTTAGTTGCTTCTCTTAAATCAAAAAGACGTGCAGGAATGCGTTCTCTCGAAAACCGGATCACTTCTGCATAAAAAATGAGATGGTGATGTTGCAAACTCATACGCTCCCACAATGCCTCAAAAAGCCTTAAATGCAATATACGGTTACGAATATATTTAATAATTTTAACTGCTCTGATAATAACGTCATCTAATTCAGGGGAGAATTTCTGGGCAGCAAAATTTTCAAGGTCAGTTATGCAATATGTAAGACGGCAGATTTTGTTTAGTAACCTTTCTTATTTTTGCGCTTACACCCGAATAACAACCAACCATGCTGGCAGCTCGGTCAGTACAAACCATTACACATTTTCGCCAATCTACTGAGAGCCTTGATCTTGTGTTTAGTTATTGAGCGAAATCAATAATTACTCGTCGTCGTCGTTTAAAGGGTATCCACTCCAGGTCAGACACAAACAGAACTGGGGTCGAGGGTTTATCCTTTTACTACCCCAGACTGCTGCACGGCCTGAATCAGATGCTGGCAGTGATGTCATTAAGCCAGCATCGAGTTTCGTCATCCAAAACCGTCAGACCTCGTGCTCCATGTGGTGCCCGATGTATAGGGCACGCTGTTAGTACATGGTCTGCGGTTTGCTTAGAAGCGCCACACTCGCAATTCGGTGAACGAGCGAGACCCCATTTGTGCATGGACGAATGGAATCTCCCAACACCAGTCCGCAGGCGGTTGAGCTTAACCCAAGCTGCTCGGGGTAAGCCTATCCCAACAGGCCTGGCATCGGTCTCGGGCACAAAAACACGGAACCTGGAAGCATTTTCAAAGTACTCCGCGTTCCATTTGTGATTTGTCCATTCAGAAGCACGGATGCCAAGTCTGGCAAGGTTGTCCAAGAGATTCCGCGCACCTGGCACAAACGGGCGTCTGGATCTTAGTCTCACTTGGTGAGTATCTGAGGACCCACTTAAAAGACTATACAAGATATGATCGGGGTCCAGAGATCCACGATAAGCCAAGGAGAGTGTCGCTCCCAGTCGGCGAAGCTCAGCTGGATGAATGCCTGAGAGTACAGGTAGGTGGTCCGTTGAAGTGGGACACAGGCATCCAGTAACTATGCGCAAGGCGTCGTTCAAGACACTGTCAATGAGGCGAGTGTGAGCACTGCGACACCAGACTGGCGCACAGTACTCAGCTGCTGAGTAGACTAGACACAAGGTGGCTATGCGTAGTGTTTTAGCATCAGCACCCCATCCCGAGCCCACGAGTCGCCTCAGCAGTGTGACGCGCGAGGATAGTTTTTTGCGCAATGCCACTAGATGGTGACGAAATGTGAGTGATCTGTCCAGTTTTACCCCAAGGTATGTAGGGGTTGGACAGAACGGTGAAAGTCTACCGTTGTTGTAGACCTTTAGCTCACGTTTGGCCTCTCGGTTATTTAAGTGAAAGGCTGCCGTCACCGTCTTAGTGTGACTGAGCTTCAACCTCCAAGTCTAAAGATACGCTGACAGTGTGGACATGTCTTGGCTTAAAGTCCCCTCTAAATCCTTCCAGTTTCCAGAAGAATGCAATAATGCTAAATCATCAGCATAAGCAAACTTTCTGGAAATCATGGAAGGAAGATCGTACGTATAGATGTTAAATAGGAGGGGGGCCAAGACCGATCCCTGAGGAACGCCGTTTTTAAGACCGCGTAGCCTGCTTTGCTTGCTGTCACCGGTGGTAAGAGTGAAACTTCGATTTCGGACAAGCTCTATGATCATTTTGACCATGTGCTTATCCGGAAGTAGTCTCAGCAGCTTGCAGGTAAGGCCACGGTGCCAGACAGTGTCATAAGCAGCTGTCAGATCGACAAATACGGCACCGGCTTTCTTTTTAGCCTCGAAAGAATCCTTGATGTTCTGGGTTAGCAGAACAACTTGATCTACGGTTGACTTCCCGCGTCGGAACCCAGCCTGCTCTTTAGGGAGCAGTGGATCGACTAATGGTTCAACGCGGGCATAGATAAGCCTCTCGAGAATATTATAGGGGACACAGAGCAGAGATATCGGTCGACAACTCTTTGGGTCCCCCACGGGCTTTGATGGTTTTGGGATCGCGACCACAAACGCTCTTCTCCAGATCTTGGGAATTTTGAGTCGGCGCAAACAGGAAGAAAGGAAGTCACGTATCCAGGAATTCAAAACAACTCCAGCATGGAGTATAAGCTCGGACCAGATGGAATCAGGTTCGGGAGCTTTACCTGGTTTTAAATGTTGAAGGGCAGCAGTAAATTCTCTCTGTGAAAAATTGTCAGAGATATTTACTGCTTACTGGTGTTGTGGCCCTCCAAAGGTTAGACACTTCTTCAAAGATAAGTCGAGATGACTTGCGGTCAACAGCCTCGTATTTCCCATTTCTAATCAGCTGAGATGCAATAGCATCGGCTGAAACGGGACAGTGACGAGGAGAGTGTCGTGACCTATCAGTAAGGTTGTTCAAGATACTCCACGCTTTTCGACTAGAGTGTGAGAAGTCAATGCTCCGAACTGCCTCGGACCATCGATCACTCCGCTTCCTGTCAAGCTTGGCAAGCAGAGCTGTAGCAGCCAAACTTGAGTCGTCTCCCTGAGGAGACTGCAGAAAGGCTTTATAGAGGGATTCACACTCTACATCCCAAAACGGAATGTAGTTATTTCGATACCCGCGTGGGATAGTCTTTTTGGCTGCTTTCTTAATGGTGTTACAGAAGTCCTGGTAAGCCGCATCCATATCAAGTGAATCAGGCGGCAACAGAGTCTTTGCGAATTTATTCGTCAAAGCAATGTAGTGACTCTATTTGGCCTTGCGGAAGTTCCATCGCTTAACAGGCATGCTTGGCACTGCCATAGCAAACCTTGGTGGTGTAATAAGCGAAGGTCGATGTTGTGACCTGGGGAACTTGTCAAGAACACGTCTATCCGTAAGCGACTGTTTGGACCTACGCTAGCGAAAGCTAGATCTGGATTGGTGCCAGTGTTCCAGCGGCCAGAATAAAAACTGGCAGCGTCCTTGGCATTATATAGAAGGGCAAGACAATTAATACTTGCCCAACCAGCCAAACACTCACCGTCCGGACTGTTGTCATCGTAACCCCAGTCAGCATAACAACAGTTAAAATCGCCAGCATAAAGACAGGGGTGAGGAAACACTGGGAGATCCAGGGTTCGCAATCGCGTTGGCGGTGGTTTGTAGACGTTGACTATTTTATAACCATCAACGTCCACACACAGCCACTCGATCTCCGATGTCGGTGGATGCGTGTATCTCAGTCGCTCGTGGACAAACGTGGCAAGGCCATGCTTCCTGCTTAAAGAAGACTCAGCTAGTTGGTATTTTAGTAGTACCAACTTCTCTGCATCAGTGCAGTGGGTCTCCTGCAGTAGGATGACGAGTGCCTCAGGCTGCATAGCGAGGTGATGAAGAACGTTCATCTTGCTTGCAGTGAGGCCTTCGATGTTCAGCTGAAGAATAGTGGGTCTCCGGAACTTGTTGGCAATGTGCCCTGAAAAGGGCAGTTTTATCCTGACATTGCCCCGTCCTGAAAAGGACGTTTACCGATTAGCAGATCCACACTGAACATCGGAATGGATGGATACCCTTCCGTTTTGGTAGGTTCGGTTTCGGTCTGTCATTTTTAAAATCAATGAACAGACTTACTTACGGCCCAGGCTGCGTGAAAGCACCTACCATCTGGGCCCAATAATTACTGTTAAAAAAAAAAAAAATCAATAATTACTGTTAATATTTTTTTGACACTGTTTTACTTCTGAACTGGTAGCGCCTCTTTAAACTAAAAAATTGAAATAAATTGTTGAGGACCGGCAACGATCCGCGGACCGGCGGTCGAGAACCACTACTATAAAAAATAGTTCAACTAAAAACATGAGAAGAATTTCTGCCGATATAAGTAAAGTCAGCTTAAGTAAAAGAAACTAAAAATTATCATTCCCAAACTTTTTTATGAAATTTTCGCCGCTCCACAAATGCATGGCCAAAAGTACTAAACCACGGAAAACCAAAAATAACAATAGGCTACAGTTCTATTTTTAAATTGAAAATATTTTCCAGAACTTAAATTTCATCATTCTTACAATTCGCAAGCTAGTGAACGGATGTATTTTAGAGCTTGAAAAAAATGCGCGAGTTGACTGATTACATTGACTTCAGAAAGCAAATTTCTAGAGCGCCTCAAAATTAACCAACAATTAAGATTACAATAAGAAAATTTTAAATGTCAGGTATAGAAAATAAAATAAATACTATATTAGCAACCATTAACAAGATGTCGACAAGAATTGAAAGAATTGAAAATAAAATTGATAATTTTGAAAGTCGACTCTATCAGATCGAGAGCACCTTAAACAAAAGAATTGAAAAATTAGATAATAAAGTCAAGCATATACCAACCCAAGACAATCTTATAAAAACTGGAGAACAGGGTCAAACAAATTGAACAAACTTTAAAAATTAACAAAAAAGAAGAGTTATTGCGTGAATTACATAGCAAAAGGTTAAATATACGTACTAATACATGGTCTGGACGAATCGAAAGAAGCTTGGGAAACTACAGCCCAAACAAAGACAGTATTAACAAAATTTTTTACTGAAGGACTAGAGATAGATCTAAACTCGCTCTCTCTCGTTGATTGTCATCGTCTCCCGCAGCGACCTATCTTTAAAGAGGGACAAAAAGTTACAAGACCAATTATTCTTAAACTGGCCAATGCATTTGATAAAAGATTAATCTTCAAAGCTGCAAGTAAACTAAAAAACTACAATATGCAAGATTCAGGTCATTCTCTTACCTCCAACGAAAAGACTAGTAAATCTGTTTATATTACAGAACATTTACCTCATGTATTATATCAGCAAAAAAAAACTTTTACCTTTATTCAAAGAGGCAAAAAATAAAAAAGAACCTACTAAGTGGGCCATTGTTGATGGCATTTATTGTCTGTACATAAAAGATGTTAAACATACTGGAGAATCTATTAATCAATAACTGTTTGAGTAATGTTTTGGTGTTTATTTGTTTATTCTTGCCTTCGTTTAAAAAAAATCTATGTGCTATAATAATAACGGCTTTTATCATTATACATTAATGATTAGTAGTTTCAATTTTGTTAAGCAAGCATTATCATAATCTAAACTTTTGTTGCTTGCACCTTTTGATAATTGTTGTCTCAACTGCTTTAAATTTAAATAATAATTGTTTACTTTATATTTATCTTATAAGTCAATCGTAGTAGCAAACTCGATTCGCTCTTTTTTCGAATTCTTTTGCATTGTTCTAATGGCGCTGGACGTTTCGTGTGACAGGGATTTGTCAGGGCGAACAACATTTAATTGTTAGTGAGACTGAAGAATTGTGTGATAAAATTTACGAATCGTTCTCTACCAATATCTTAAAATGCCATTATTTCGATATTTCCAAAAACAACCAAATTAATATGAATGATAACGACTCTTTGAGTATCATACACCTAAATATAAGATCGTTAAACAAAAATTTTGATAAATTGTACGATTTCTTAGTATGTCTACCGTTTACTCTTGATGTCTTGTGCCTTTCGGAATCACGTATAAAAAAACAACTTCTTGTTAACATAAACTTGTCCGGCTATTCTTTTGTTAATGTTGACCCAGTTGGCAATGCAGGGGGCGTAGTCATGTACGTCAGAAACGACTTGAAAATTACACAAGAACAAAATATACACTTACATGGATGTGAATCATTGTGGCTAACATTGTACCAACCAAACACGAATAAAAAACTTACAATTGCAACTATCTATAGGCACCCTAGTCAAGCAACTGATAAGTTTGTTGAAGATTTTTCGAACTGTTTAGAAAAATTAACTTAAGAAAAAAAAACGTTTTATATATTAGGTGACATCAATCTCAACATCAATGGAAATAACCTATCCGTACAAGCAAAAAATTACATTAATGCCATAGCATGTAATGGAGCCTATTCAATTATTACTCAACCTACAAGAATTACAGCTAACTCGGCGACACTCATCGATCACGTTATTACAAATGACGTAGCTCACACTATTTCACCATCAATAATTTTAAATGACATGACTGATCATTATCCTCTTTTATGTAACATTAGAAAGTTCAAAACTACTAATGCTCGTACGAATACCATACTATACTATAGAGATAAGAAAAATTTTTGCCCAGATTCCTTTTGTATTGAATTGAATAACTCCCTGACCAAAATTGTTTGTGAGAGCAATCCATTACAATTTGAAAATTTTGACTCTGCATTTGACAATTTTGTCGCCTGTATTTCACAAATGATAGATAAACATGCGCCGTTAAAACGACTAAGCCGTAAACAGCAAAAATTAGTAAAAAAACCATGGATTACTAGAGGTATTTTAACTTCTATTCGAAAAAAAAATCTATCTTCCGGACTCTGTTCATAAATGGCAGAGATGCAGAAAAAATTTACTTTCGAAACTACTCTAACAAATTAACAAAAATTAAAACCTTATTAAAAAAATTATACTTTCAAAATGAACTTAAAAAAAATAAAAATAATGCCCGTAAAACTTGGGATATTATTAAATCTACACTACCAATTACTCCGAATCGACAATTAACTAATTCGCTTCGAATAAATGATATAATTACGGAGGACCCTAAAATTATCGTAAACGAATTTAATAACTTTTTTTGCTCAATTGGTTCCAACTTGGCTGAAAAAATTAAAAAAAAGACAAATAAGCCATTTTACGAATATTTAACTAATACAATCTCTTCTTCAATTTACCTCGAACCTCCAACGTCAAACGAAATACTTAATCTAATTTCATCATTAAATGACAACAAGGCACTTGGGCACGATAACATTCCAGCTTACTTCCTTAAAGTTTCAAGGTACGTAATTACTCCACATCTTAAATATTTTACAAATTTTATTTTTAATAATGGAGTGTTCCCTAGCAATCGCAAAATAGCAAAAGTTGTGCCAATTTTTAAAAATGGTTGCAAAGAAGAGACATACAACTATCGTCCGATATCAATACTGACTTGCTTTTCTAAAATAATTAAAAAAATGATATATAACAGACTAATGACCTTCTTCATTAAACATAAAGTTATCTATCCCCATCAATTTGGTTTTCAAAGTAAAATTTCTACGTCACATGCAATGCTTGATCTGGTCACTGCTGCCAATGATAATATTGATCTTAATCTTCATTCAGGTCTTGTTCTTATAGATTTAAAAAAAGCCTTCGACACCGTCTGTCATAAAATCTTATTAAACAAGTTGGCCCATTATGGCATTTGGGGAGTAGCATTTAAGTTACTAAGTTCATACTTTACTTACCGGAAACAATTCGTCAACTTCAACCAACATCATTCTGAACTCAAGGACATAAAATACGGTGTACCTCAAGGATCCTCCCTTGGTCCGTTACTTTTTCTCATATACGTAAACGACTTAAAAAATGCTGTTGACTGCACACCTAGATTATTTGCTAATGATACCTGTCTCATATTCCAGGCATCTAATCCACTTATCCTTCAAGGTATAATTAATAAAGAATTGAAAAATTTAAACATATGGTGTTTTGCAAATAAATTAACAGTTAATCCGTCAAAACCTAATGTTTTAGTTATTTCTCCCAAGTTAATCCATGATTTCACTGAGCAGCTCACAATTAGTTATGATAGTTTCCAAATTTACTCAGTTAAAAGCGTCAAATATTTAGGGGTAATTATTGATAATAGAATTAATTTTTATGAACACATTAAAGTACTTGAATGCAAAATTGCCCGTTCTGTGGGAATATTAACTAAACTAAAAACAATCCTACCTAAGCAAAATTTATTACAATTATATTATACTCTTGTCCATTCACACTTGACTTATGGAATTTCTATTTGGGGCTCAACATATCCATCTCACCTTTATAAACTACAAAAACTGCAAAACAAAGCACTTAAAGCTATTTGTAATGCGCCATATCGAAGCCCTGCTAAACCACTTTATGCACAATTGAATATTTTGCAAATTAAAGATGTTTATAAATATAAAATTGCCAAATTTATGTTCAACTTTAACAAAATATTAGCTCCCTCCCCATTCTCTAATTTCTTCCAAAAAATCCATCAAGTATCAAACCGAAGCACAAGACTATCAGCAGAACAGGATAATTTATATATTCCTAGATATCGTAATAACAGATTACAACGGTGTATAAAATACCAGGGAGTTAAAATTTGGAATCTTATACCAAAAGAAATAAAAAAATCCACTTATAATATATTCAAAAATAAGTACAAGAAATATCTTCTTTCACTTTACTAAACAAAACGGTAAATCTTACAATTCTTTAAATAAAAAACATATGATGATTCAGAGAACAGAAGAATATACAGTAACTATGTTTTTTTTTTCTTTTTTTAAATTGTCTGACATTGGGTGGTTGCTTGACTAGATGACCGTGAGGTCTATTCGCATCTTCCCTGTCACCTTCGTTTTTTTTTTTTTTTTTTTCTGCTAAATTATTATTATTATTAGTATTATTATTATATTATTATTTTTATTGTTATTTTAGTTTTGTTTAATTGTTGTATGAAGTGACAAAAATAAAAATGATGATGATGATGATGATGATGATGATGAACCACGTTGAATTTTTCGAACCATCAGCAATTCTCGATTGTCACACTTCATTCGCAATATAATCTTAACCGTAGAAATTTATAGTGAATTTTTTTAGTAGTTTTAAATTTTAGTATGTCATAATCTTTTTCATATTAGTAGTGATTGTATAGTCGGTAAACCCCCATTTAATTTAATTTAGTTTATTTAATGTAAGGGTGTTTCATCTCAATGTGTCACTTTATGATAACTTATATTTCAAGAACTGTTGAAGATATGAAAACCAAACTTTTTTTGCTGAAAACTAATGTTCTTAAGTTTACGTAGCAAAAATTTGAAAGCAAAAATCAAAAAAACAAACGTTTTATTAAACTTTTCACAAATGTTCAATATGCAAGCCCTTGGTTGTACGGCACACATCGAAACGGTATTCCATTTTTTGTCAAACTCAAACAAGCATATCGGGACCGATAGTTATCAAGGCCTCAGTTATTCGAGTCTTTAGATCATCCACTGACGGTGGAAGAGGAGGAACGTAGACTAAGCCTTCTACATGGCACCAGAGAAAAAAGTCACATGAAGTTGGGTCTGGTGATCTAGCGGGCAAATGCAGGAGCACGCAATCATCATTTCCGGCAAGTCCGATCCATCCGCAATGCAGAGTAGCGTTCAGATACTGTCATACAATGAGACTCCAGTGAGGTGGTGCCCCATCCTGTTAGAAAATAAGGTCTGCTTGCTCTCCGTCAAACAAAAGTTCCATCAACCAATTTTGCAGCATATCAAGGTACGCTTCACTGTTAACTGTTGTTTCTTCAAAAAAGAAAGGCCCATACACACACTTCTTCGATATGGCGCAGAACACGTTCACTTTAGGAGAATCTCGCACATGCTCCAGCGTTGAATGAGGATGATCAGTTCCCCATATGCCTGTGTTGTATTTGTTGACTTTGCCAGTTAGGTGGAAGGTGACTTCGTTGCTAAACACAAGACGGTCATCCAATCCGTCTTCTTCCAACATCGCCTGCATTTGAGTACAAAAGTCTTTGTGAGCTGGTTTGTCGGTGTCCTTCAAATGCTGGAGAAAATGCAGTTTATAAAATATCATATGCAGGTGTTTTCTTATCACTCGCCACACGGTTATTGAAGACATCTCAAGTTCACGACTAGCTCTTCTGATTGACTTCGTGCGGCTCCGCTGGAAGATGTTTCAACCTCTCTCGATCGTTTCAGTTGAAGTTGATTGGGAAATTCTTTTCCTGGAGCACAAACATCCCTCCTTCTTAAATTTCGCGTGCCATTTCTGTATGATACGTCGGTCTGGTGGCTTTAAAAATTCTGTCGGAAATTTACGTTGAACAGATGTCCACGAGTTGTTTTTATCAAATTACAAAACACAAAACGCTTTCTTCTTTCCAGTAAACGACATTTTACGCAAATAAGAGGCAAATTGATGGAAATGATATTTTACGCAAGAAGCTGAAATTTTGATTGTGACATAACAATGGTTTGGCAAAACAAAAAAATTGGAGATTTTACCTATCCAACGAAACCAATTTTATCCTGTTACTTTTGCCAGTTACCGAGACATAAGATTTTCTAAAGTGATATATTGAGATGAAACACCCTGTATTTGCAGTTGTTTTAGAAGGTAATTGTTCGTTTTAATTCTAAGTGTATTTTTGCATTTTTTCTCTTTCTCTCTTGTCTCTTTTGTCTCCAACGCTCTTTTGCCTTTTGGAATGTTCTAGTTAATTTCACGTTACGTAATCGTTTGGTGGGTCTCTGATTGGCTGTTGTAAAGTGTAGTTTTAATTACGTTATTCTAGAAAATTCACTTATAATCTAACGGCACGTGACGTGATCTTTCTATAAGCGTTCGTTTGGTTTTCATTTTATTTTAGTCTACCGTAGATTTCATGTGAGATTCCAATTAGTGATTTGAGTTGTTGCATCGCAGTTAAGTCATTCGTGTTTTTTGAGACTGTGTAACCGCAGTTAATTTTACAGATAAAATTGTTAAGTTTGTGTAAGGGACAAATTATTAAGATTGATATCAATTAGCCGTTGTGGCGCTAATTCAGTCTTATAGCTCGCTAGCACAAAGTAATTGTTGAAATGATTATTGGCAGTTGTGGCGCTGGAATTGTTTTGAAGTTTAGATGAAGATTGGAAGCCAAGTTTTTGTGAATCGGCCAAGTTTTTTTTTAAATTCGTAAATATATTCTTTATTAGAAGA
Source organism: Diplosoma virens (assembly GCA_963680785.1). Classification (NCBI taxonomy): domain Eukaryota; kingdom Metazoa; phylum Chordata; class Ascidiacea; order Aplousobranchia; family Didemnidae; genus Diplosoma; species Diplosoma virens. Next base: position 15,291,644 of record OY796890.1, on the reverse strand, counting down.
ATTAGAAGGAATAGAATTGGGGAGCCGTGTCAACTTTTCAAATTAAATGAGAGAAACAAAAAATGTGCAATAAAGTTGACTGTTTTTTATTAGGCACAAGCTTTCGTGGGCTACTGCTCACTTCGTCAGGTGCAATGGAAAGTGACATGACTTTCCATTGCACATTGATTGCATTGCATAATTGCATATTGCACATTGCAGATTCCATCACCCCATCACCTTCCATTGCACCTGACGAAATGAGCAGTAGCCCACGAAAGTTTGTGCCCTAATAATAAATAGTCAACTTTAGTGCACAATTTTTGTGTATCTCATATTTTTTATTTTTAGAGACAATGGTTTTTGTCTGTCTGTGGAGAGAAGTTTTTAAAGGAATCAATTCGAATTTAGCCGGAACTAACTGTATTAAAAACTTCGGTCTCGCAGCAAACTATTTCTTGAGCCATAAATAAAAAAAGAAACAGCTTTACTTCAGCGCTGGTATTTGGGTTATCAAGTTTAATTGGTCCTTTTTGATTCCCGAGTAAAATTTGTGACATTAATCTCTAGATAAGTTTGTCTTTTACGAATTACTGCGAGTTAAAAAAGTTTTTTTAAATCATAGTTTTATAGTTTTCATTCTTTAAAAAATTTGCAACTACGAAAGAAATACCTAATTTCTGTTCGAAAATTAACAAACTGTAGGCCTTTTATACTGTAATAGCTTTAATAGGGCGCGAACAGTGTGGCCGCACCGAGCCTCCCCGATAATACATTAAAAAATGGTCCCCCTACAATCGAAATTGCTCTATTTTTTCATAGTAGCACCAGGACCTCGATGGCTTGTCAAAAATAAAAATAAATAAAAATTTTTTTTAGAGATTACTTTGTTTTTAGACACTAAAAAGTGGCCCACTAAATCAAACGACAACTTTTTTTAGACGTCACAATACTTTAAATTACCCCCTACCCTAAAGTGTAGACCTTGACATTTTTTTTAGGAATCGCTTTGTTTTTTTACTCTAAAAATGGCCCCCGCTACGACAACGGTCTTTTTTTAGAGTTTGCTGTACTTTGAAACATTAAATAGTGGCCCCCTCACTTTCCTTGCACCGTGCTCTCCTTTTTGTAAGGCCATCACTGCTTCTATACGAAGCATCGTTTCATTGTCTTGACGTACATGAAACCAAAAAACTTTTTTTGTGACGTAATCGTTATTTGTTCCTTTTGTTTTTTCCGTCTATTCTATATATCGCCTATTTGCGGCGGTGGAATCAATGTGCCTGGAATAGGTAGACATACCATATTTCCAAAGAGGCGACCCGGGACGCTTATTAATAGAAAAAAATTGGTCCCTAAAAAGTAGTGTTTTCTGAAAAAAAAAGGATATCTTCACTTCGAATCTGTATTGGATTTCTGGCAAACCGGCCGGACAAAGCTCTAAAAATTGCGACGTATGGTGAGGCTAGCAATAAGGCTGCTCTAAATTACATCATATGTAGGCTATAACCAATCATGAAGTTTTTTGAACAGGTGGCTTTCACTTCACTTTCTTTTATAATTTAAACCAATCTTTGAAGAATATTTTACGAGAAAATAAGAAGTAGTTGACTTAAAATCTTTTTTCAGAGCTTGTTCTTTTTTATTATTACAAAAAGAATTGATGACAAAACACAAGAGAGCACAGTTTTTAAATTTTTTTGTTTTGGTTTTTTTAAAACCAATTTAATTGCAAACATTTTCTTTTTTCTTTTTATTTTGCTTTGTATTAATAAAAAACTTTTGATAATATTTTTTTAGATTATTTTTTCTCGTATTTGTAGTTATAAAAATAATTGGTATCGTAAACAGGTACAATATGTATCATATAAGATTTAAATAAATTTAAAGGCAGCTGTGCATTTGAAATAAATTTTAAAAATCACAATCTATAATAATTTTAAATGTAAATGACGTCACGATGACGTCATGAATTTTTAATTCCAACAATTTTTTCTACACCATCTACAACATCAGGTTTTTAATTCCAACAAGTTTTTCTACACCAAAAGAAGTAAATAATAATACTGTTTTTATATAACAGTGGTTCTTAGGTTTTTCCCCATTTGCAAATTTCGTATGCTTTGAAATTCCTTACAATTTCTGGTAATACTTAAGTTTGGCAGGGAAAGACAAAATATAAAACATAATATTTTTGACAAAACAGAAAAAAATTAAAGTACTGCAGAAAAAAAACAACGTGCAATAAAAAATATATTCGAAAATTTTTCAAATAGCTCCTCAGTTTTCTAGTATGCAGCAAAGGTTGAGAGTTAAAAAAAAGATGTCTTTATCTTTCGAATAACAGTTAAAAATATAGTTTTTAGGTATGTGTTGACTAAAAGAAAAGTCTTTACTTGTCAACAAAAGTAATACATGATTATTTTTAAACTAACGGATGTCTGCCTTGATTTTACGTCTTTTTCTAGTTGCTTTATACTCGCAGTGGGAGTAAGTACTTCCAGATAATAATAATAAGAACATAATAAGAGTTTCCATCATGATGCGTACTCTGAATCACGCATTATTGCATCATGGGTCTATTTTTGTGAACAAGTAATGTACGTAGCACGAATGCAAAACTACAGCTCACGTACTAGAACCGACTCGTTTTGTTGATAATTCCCACCTGTTCGATAATATTTTTTATTTGTCATGCTAGATTGCTTCAAGTTCTTTTGCTTAAACAAAGCTAACATTTCAAAAAACGATCCATTGCATAAGGCTGTCACAAAGCCTTCAATAACTGCGGTGTGGTCACTCATCTGGCAAGTCTATCAATACTTTTAAAAGTTAGCCAGTAATAGGCTGCAGTTTGGTCACATGATCGAAAATCGTCTGTTGACAACAGACGTTATTGCCGTTGAAAGAATATTATACCTGTAGTGATCATGATGCGAAAGCGGTGTTTTCTTTTTACTGATGTCATCAAAACTTTTTGGGGAGGTTTCTGTGATGTAAAATTTAGCAGTATGCTTAGTTATGCGCTTACAAAAAGAGGGGCCCGGTGCGAGAAAAGGAAAGGGGGCCACTATTTAGTGTTCCAAGGCAAATTAATCTCAAAAAAAAGGTCATTGTCGTAGGGGGGAAACACTTTTTAGTGTACCGAAACAAAGTGATTTCTGAAATAAAAAAAGTCTTCATTTTAGAGAGGGCCACTGTTAAGTGCTGCAAAACAGTGTGGTCTTTTAAAAAAGTCATCTTTTTAGAAAAGGCCGCTTTCTAGTGTCTCAAAATAAAGTTATCTCTAAAAAAAAGAGTCTTTATTTTAGACATGCCACCAGCGTTTTGGGACTACTATGAAGAGATAGAGCGGTATCTTGTGTAGGGGGGGCAATTTTTGATGTGTCTTAAGAGGGCCCGGTGCGGCTGCTTCGTTCGCACCCTATATAAGCCATCATTGAGTATATTTTTCTTTTGCTAAAGTAAAGTTAAATTACAGAAATGTGACGGTAAAATATGATTAGAGAAAAATATTAGATTTAGTCTTTGTTAAAAAACAATTACTAGTCTAATATTTACACAATTTTTTTTTCACGCGTTTTATTCATATCACTTTCCGGGTTGTGTTGTCCGAGTTGGAGTTGCCGGAGTCGTATGTTTTAGAGAGGAGTTGGAGTTTTTTTACATTTAGCGGAGTTAAAAGTTGGAGTCATTTTTTTAGATCTGCTGGAGTCTGAGTCGCAGTTGTTTTCGTTTTTGAAAGCTTTGTTTTATGCTAAATTAGCCCACCACGATTTCGGAGTCTGAGTTGTTTTTTCAGACATGCTGGAATCGGAGTCGTTTTTTAAGATATTCCGGAGTTGCAGTTGGAGTCGTGTTGGTTTGGAGTAAAATCTTTTTTCAGAGCTTGTGTTTTTTTCATTGTTTGTCCAAGCAAACAAAATAACAAACAAAAAGCTGATCAACAAAACGAGAAATACCCCCGAAAATAGCGTCATCGCATTGAATCTGTCTTAGTTTTCTTGACTTTTTTGATTTTCCAGGTTATTATAACTTATTATGACCTAACTTGCAATATACAGTAGTTGTAAAATTGGTGTTAGTTAAAGTTTTATTGTAAAACTTAACATAAATTTAATTTAAATCTAATTTTTTGAATTTTTTTTTGAATGAGGTTTATAATCAACTTTGGACTGGCTCAAACCTCACTTAACAAATGCTTTAAATCTATATGGAGCTATCTATTTGTAATCTATATTTCAATCTATATTTAATTTATAAACCTACTCGCGCCATTTTGCTGTGTCCTTGGGAAAGACACTTTGCGGCACTTCCCCTGCTTGGTGATCTTGAAAAGCAGTTCTAAATTCCAGTCATATTTCTAATAAATTACAAGCGGACAGCAATATCTTGGTATCTCCGGAAGCAAGTCGGGGTAATTGTTTACCCTATGTATAAGCGCCTCCGTCGCTTTCCTGACAGTCAGCAGGATTAATACAGAGATTAAAATAAAATTAAATTACAATTAAAAAATTACTATTGTAACTAAATGACCTGACAGGCTTTTATGACTGAACTTTTTATAAAAATGGTTGATATCTGTAGAAAGTTTAAAATTGAACTCTTAACGGTCACAATATTAGCTGAATAAGAAAACTAATTTTTTTTTAGTCACTACATCTTAATATTTTAAAGATTTGCTTTTAACCTATTTTAGAGATTGAAACCACATTTTATTTTTAACTAAACGAAAATAAATATTTAGCTATATTTCGAAAATTCACAGGAAATGTGAAAAACAAATCCTAATACCTTTTTTGGGCATTATGACGCTTTTTCTTACGTTCAAAATTTTTGTTAAAACCTGGGTGTTTCAAATCTTCCAGGGGTGCAAACTATCCCCTATTTCCTACACTTTTGCAACAAAAAGCAATCCGTTTTTTGACTCCTTAGTATTTTTCTTTTTATATCTGTAATGTTTAAGCATGAAACGTTTATAGTTTAGCTTTATTTCCAGAAAATATTAACTATATCTTTAATAGATCAATATTAAGACTTCAATAAGATACGGCGCTGGAGATTGTATATCTTTCTTTCACATTGACCTTGTCAACAGTAATAGTTTAGAATAAATTGAAAATATAACAGAGGGGTGGCATTATTTTTGCTCCAAAAATGATAAGTGATGACAAAAAAAGGTCTTGACTAGACGTTGTTTGTATTCAATACAGCTATAGCTTTTTATATGTTTTTAGTAGATAAATGTATATTTATCCTTCGATCGGTCTGAAAGGTGACTTTGACTATATTCGTTTTTACGTATCATTCACCACTCTCTATTAGTTTACAGTCATAAAGATCTCATTCACCTTGGGTCGAGCCATTCAACCAATTAGAAAGTCTGTCATAGCACATCAACTTATTAGTGGACAAAAGTGTTTTTATTTTTATTTTCAGATATCTTATAAAATTAAAAGTTATAAATGTATTTACTTCTTTTTGAGTATTCTTTGGATAAAACACGGTCTACTGGCAGTGGGCTGAATAATTCTTTAAATGGAGAATGCAAAATTTTCTCCCGATCAGCTTTCCGGCATATGCATTATGTAGGCATCTTTTTTATTGCTCATTGTAAAGCTGTTTAATTTTTTGTGTTAGGTGGCGCTGTTGAGCCCTTTGCCAAAATTTAGTAACTTGGTAAACGATCTGAAAATTAAAACTTCGTGAGCTTCTTCTTTAAAGTAACGTTGTTATAGCTGTGACAATGCTCTCAATGAGAAGAAATAAAAATATTTTTATTTCATAATAGACACATGCACTCATTAAATATATATATAAATCATCTACATAACAACTTGTAGTTGTTTTTGCAAGGAACCTTTTTGCATGACATGCCATCTTATGGACAATATATGTAAGTCTTCAAATAAACCGGGCCTGTCAAAGACTTTTCGTACTTTGGTATTGCATTTGCATCCCTTTTCAAATATTATCATATTTTTTGCGTTTGTCTTTTAGGAAGCGTGGCAAAGGTGTATGAGCTGGGACGCCAAGAAATGCTCTAGCAAGAAGGCAAAATTAAAAAAGGCCCGTCTAAATGACACTCTCAACAAAAGCAAATGTAAGTGTATAGAAGAAAATTTTATTAGAAAAGGTCTTCACTATTAAAATTTCGGCCGCAGTATTTTATTTTTTGGCTCGCAAATATTTTTGATGAGCAAAATATCTTGGGATCAAAAAGTAAAAACATTTCTTGTGCAAATACAAACCTTTTTTATGGGTCTTCACTCTGCGCTAAAGAAGATTTTTAGATTCAAACTTTGAAACCTTTTTATTTGGTCTTAATCAAGTTTTTTCTTTTTTATTTTCTTCAATACCCCAAATTTAAGTTTGTTGAAAATGTCTTTTTAAAGAAAACGTGTCTTTCTCCAACATTTTGTCTCTGTTTTCTAAATTAGTGTTATTTTCTATTTTTTCTTTTCGAAAAAAGTCAAGAAACAGTTTTGTTAGATTGAATTTTGATTGAGACTATATTATTGTTACAGTATTTGTATATTTATACGATTGGCAATTGCCTCCACGGCTTACGGCGTTTTTGGGTATGACATTAAAGTGATTGGCGTGGTTTCAATAAAACTCCTGTTTCTGGTCATCTTGCTGAGTTCGACGGTTTTAACAAGCAGTTCTAAATTAACTCATATCAGTTATTCAATAACGAAAAACCGAAACATTCATTAAATATTTCAATCGCTCAGTAGCAGATGTATACTAATTCTTTAAAAGCATGTGTTGGTGATTGCCGATTAGTGGATTGGATTGTTGGTACTTGCCGAGCTAGGGGTGCATGGTTGTTGCTTTACAGTCCTCGAAGATATAACGCTTCTCGTTATTTTCTTGGAAACTGATGATGATGATGGTGATGATAACGATGATGATAACATGATGGTTTGAACTCAGTTTTTATTTTAGCTACTAGTGCTTTGAACGACTGTTACTTTAATGGCTGTTAAGATTAATATCTACCCTGCTTCGCAAAATTGTAAAAACTTGCGTAAAAGAGTTTTATGTCTTTCGCGTGAACAACTTAGCAAATGGCTGTTAATGAAACATTTTTTATTTTTATAAACTTTTCGTTTCACGAAAAATGTTTATTGCAAGAGAGGCAGTAAAAGTTAATTATTTCTTTAGCACTAACAAATAAAGGAAAACATAAATGAAGTAAAACGTAAAACTTAAAAAACTGGCATCAAAACATAATAAATTAAAAGTAAAAAAGATTTGGAATGTAAAGAATTCTAAATTTTTGTTTTATTTTTAAATATCTGTGGTTCAATAGAAATAAAACAAAGGCTGGCCAAATACAATCGCAATCAATATTTTTTTTTTTAACATTATAATTTAAAAAACAAAAAAGAACCCTTTTTATAAATCGAAACAGAAAAGAGCTAAATTTTGTTTCATGAAGCAGCTGAAAGTTTCAAAAGTTTATAAATAAAAAAGTCTGCTATAGACGTTACCACTTTTTACGACAATCATATTTTGAGCAATTTTAAATATCAATACACAAGAATTTTCTAAAATCATTGGTTTAGAAACTTTTTTCAGTTTGGAAGACATAGAGTAGCTACTTTTATTTTTAAAATTTTTTCCACTGTCTGTTGTAAAAAAACGTCCAGCGGCAAGATAGAACGAAGCACTACATTGCAATCAAGCCTGTCAATGGGGTTCATGGCACCCCCAATTTTTTCTGGTGCAAAACTAAATTTTCAATTATTTATTCCAATGCATAACCGAGAGTCCCAAACAGCAACTAAAATTGCAATAAAAAAATCAGGTAAAGACCACAAAAGGTCTTTATTATTAATAAAGGAAAGAATGTTACAGCCTGGATGTAAAAAAGCAGATATGGAATTTTTTTGTGGTCTTTATATGGTTTTAAGGCTCTAATTCTAGTCTGTCCCGATGTCCCCACGTTTCGCGTTCTGCGGAAGGGCCCGATTGCAATTTTAATTGCTTCAAATACCTTCCATTTGATGTTAGAAAAATCAACTTTAAGCGTCATTTTCCATGGATTGCGCTGGTATATTCAAAGCTTTCTTACAGTTTGAAAGTTGAAGCCTTGTTGAAAAGTTGTCACGAGGTTTACAGAAATCACGAAAAAGTTTACCAAGAAATGACACTGCTGATAATTAATCATTTTAAGTTTGCATTTTTCTATCAGTTTCAGAAACGACAAAAGTTTTGAATGTAACGCATTATTTTTTTTGTGAAGTGGATGGCAAGACGTAAAGTGAACTAGGTTTTATCAAAAATTTAATATTTTGAAACATTTAAAAGTTTATCAACTATATCACGAACAAATCCAGCAAATGCTTTAAGATGAGAAAACGATCCATTTTTGAATTTAGGTAAAACCAAGTTATTTTACATTCTCTAAGCTAATCGTTCTGCCTTGCTGAATCAAATTTTTCTCTTCATATAATGCTAATAGATCTAACTAGTGTGGTCAGAATGTGACCCACCAGTTGAAATTTAATGACCCATCTTATGTTCCAAAATTTCTGACATTTACGAAACATTTTCGGAAAAATTCGGAAATTTAGGACGGATTGGACGTGAAGACGTTTTTTTTTTAGTCTTCAGCTTGAACTTTGACCAAAAATAGAGGTTTTAAATGCTGATCAAAAGTGAAAATCTTTTTTGGTATTTACCATGAATTTTGGCCGAAATTAGAGCCAATGGCCCATTTAAAGGTAATTTTCATAAAATTGTCAAATTTTGAACCGTTTTTTAAAAAAGGTTTGCCATCTCTACTTTAGGCTATAGGTCGTGTTTATCAAATATAAAAAGATATTTTGTTATAAATGTTTTCTTAATTGAATCTAAGGAAGTATGAACTTTTGGTCAAATGTTTTGCCTAAAACCAGTGATGGGATTCAGGGGGTTTGCACGGGTTCGCGCGAATCCGTTCTTGGAATTTCAGCACGTTTAGCGAACACGTTCTTGGAATTTCAGTTCGTTTAGCGAACCCGCTTTTAACTTTATGTAATCTATGTATTTCAATATCTCTGTACAATGAGGAAACCTGTTGTCAGTGGTGGATATTGGGTGAGGCGAATGAGAACGATTCTGAGTGAAAACCTTTTTTTTTTTTTTGGAGAACATCCTAACTTTGGGAGAAAAATAGAGAAATTAGAGATGAAATCGAAGTGAAGACCTTTTTTTTTTTTTTTAGAGAACACCTTAATTTTGGGAGAAAAATATGCAAGCCAAGATCAAAGCTTTTTTTTCTCAGACAACGCCAATTTTTGAAAATTCTTGCTTCGGGCCCCTAAATTGGAATATCCACCACTGCCTGTTGTTAGTAAGTTCTATAAAAAAGAGAACCTGTTCTTAAAACTTTGAATCCCATCACTGCCTAAATCAGATAAAAATGTTTATACTATGGAAAGAACCAATTAAGATTGAGCCAAAAAATATTTAATTTCTAATAATGCTTTTGAAACGTATTTCGGATTTATACTGTATGACATCAGCGTATTGGTAAGTTAAAACGACTCGAATTTTGGTTTCAGTTGGCTTTTTTTAAAAGGAAACAACATAATCGACATTTAATTTAAAGTAAAATTTTTTTTTACTTGAAGTGAAAGTTTTTTTTACTTTAAAGCTTAAAAAAAATCTTTTTTTTACCAAGAACATTACTTCATAAGAAAAAACACATAAAGCAAGGGTGTGCAATCTCTTCGCGCTCTGCCGGGCCAAATGCGCACAACAAAATTAAATCGCGGGCCAGAGTTGCTGCGCATATAGTCGTACCAGCTCAAATGTCACACAGAATTAACTTGAAGACCTTTTTTTTATTCATTTATTTTTGTTTTTACTTGATTTTGTAGTAGAAAATGCAGAAGTAATTAATGGTTTCTCTTTTGTTGAGACCAAAAGAAGGTTTTTACAAAAAATTGTATGACAGTGGGCGCAACTAATCGTTTCGGCTCTATTTTATATGTAAAAGCTAGTGAAGACCAGAGCTTTTCGCGGACCGCAAAATTTTAGTTGCAGGTTGCACACTTCTGTTCTAAAACATGAAAATCAAGAATGTTTTTCCGGTGAGCAAAAGCGTTTTTTGGATATTTTGTACTGCTTGGAACAATTAACTTTGCGACCTTTATGAAGCCACATGCAAAAGATTGGGTATCACTCGTTCCAATCAATTTTTTCTCTCGATAAAAAAAAACAAAAGAAAATTTCATCAAATAAAACAAAATGTCTAACGTTTTAAAAAATGACTCAACATATTCTTTTTGCTGCCCTGAAAAAGCGGTAATGTCTTAGATTCTGTAGATATAACTCTTTAGTCTGGTCTGCCAACAACTGATATAATCTTTTTGATCAAAAACCAACCAGTTGTGTATTGACTACACTTGCTGGTTTTGCGTTGTCTTATGCTGGTTTTGCGTTGTCTTATGGGCTTTTCAACCTAATTATGAATAAGAGTTTGCTGAAGCACTGCCATTGAGCACCTATAGCAGTGTTTCTCAAACTTTTTGAAGTCGGGGCACACTTGAAGTTTTTCAAAAAGTTGAGGGCGCACTACACACAAAATTTTACGAAATGTATTGCAAAATGTAAAAAAACACAGAAAAAAAAATTGAAACAAGGAGATATATATGTTCCTTTATTCATTATCATTTCAGGCTGATGAGAAGTATGAGCTTGATGTGTTTTAGCAATTTTTTCAATGTTGGGGCGTATGTAGGATAAACAAACTCTCATTTCCTCGTCAATGGATTGCAGATTTGTTCTTTTTTGCACTTGATATTGGTGAGAGTAGAAAATCCTAATTCACATAGATATGACGTTGAAAATTGCAGTAAAATGGCTAAAGCTTTTTAGACTATTGACTGGTATTCTTCTCTTATTAAAATCCAGAATTTTTTAAGGCTAGACTTCTTATATTTAATCTTCAAATTGCCATTGGTGCATATAGATGCTAGTTTTTCTTCTTCTGTTAGTGTTAAACTAACTCGAGCATCAGCTGAAGTTTCTATAAATGGATTTCATATTCAATCATATTCTTCAGTGTTAAGTGATGGAAAATAATATTTTAAGTAAGCTTCCAAATTTGTTAAATGCTCAATTATCAAGGGCAAAGTATCATTTGCGGAAGCTTTACTTATCAAAGGAAACATTTCCAAATCACCTTAGAAGCCTTTTTCTTCCAGATAAGTAGTTTTTTAGAAGCCTTTTTCTTCCAGATAAGTAGTTTTTTTTAAAAAGCTTTCATTTTATCAATAGATATTAAATATTTTCTTCACTTCCTTGCATGGTAACATTCAAAATATTGAGGTGCTGAAATACATATTAGCCAAATATGCTAATTTGCTAATCCAAGATTTACATCGAAGAAGCTCACAAAAGTGGTTTTGCTTCATTTCTTCAAAAAACCTAAGTAGCTCTTGTTGAAGCTCATATACACGATTAAGTACTTTCCCCTTAGAAAGCCACCTGACCTCAGTATGCAGAAACAGACGCCTATGTTGTGAGTCCATATTGCTACATAACTGCTCAAATAAACGTGATTTTACTGGTCTTGTTTTAATATAATTTACAAGCTCAACAGCTTGATTCAACGCTTCTCTTAGTTTATCTCCTAATGTTTTAGCCATCAATGTTTCTCTATGAAGAAAGCAGTGAGTTACAACAATATTTTCATTTTTTTTTTGCAAAGGATGTAAGGCCCTTCATGCAACCTACCATTGATTGAGCTCCATCTGTGCAAATACCGACACATGATGTCCAGGATATTTGCCATTTGGACAAGTAATCATTTAAAATGTTAAAAACATCTTCACCCTTTGTAGTTGTACTTAATTCTTTGCAAAAAAGAAATTGATTTCAATTTCATCTTCATTATTGAAACGAATAAATGTTAATACCTGAGCTTTATTAGCATTGTCTGTTGACTCATCTACTTGTAATGCAAAATCTGAAAACTGAACTTTATTACTAAACAGTTTTTTCGATGTTAGTTGACATTTCTAGAATGCGTCTGTGAACAGTGTCATTAGAAAGAGGAACCTTGCTTATTTTTTTTGCTGCTTCATCTCCCAACCTTCTTTTTTGCAATCTTCTTACACGCAGGCAGAATGAGTGACTCTCATAAAGTATAAGCTGTCATATTTTGTGCTATCAACTCAGAAACTTCGTAAGACGCAATCTGAGTTTTTTTGAGAAATAGTCACTTTGCTTTTGAAAGAGTTTCCTGCTTTCGTCTGTTGTTCTAACAATCTTTTAAAATAATTGACAGATATCCTTACAAATGAGAGTGCCTAGTTTTAAAATGTTTAGTCAATTTACTCGGAACCAATGATCCATTTGCCATTTTATATCCACATACTACACATAGCGGCAAAGATTCATCAATATTTCCAGTCCAATGAAAACCAAATGCTAAATGACTTTCATTGTATTTACGAATAGACCGGGTTTTAACTCTCTTATTTGAACTACTTTCATTGTGTTTATGACTGCCGGAATCATCATGTTCATGTTTTTGTTTTAGAAATTTATCCATTTGTATGGGTGGATTACTAAATATTTAATTGAACTTAAAAGGAAAATGTTAAAATATAAATCTGAAACATAAAGCAATGCATAATTTATGAAGCTGTTTATCAAGCACTGTTTGTCACTGCTAGGCTAAACTATTACTCGAAATAATGGCACGCTTAAGATAAATTACAACAGGACAACATCTTATGACGTTAGAGGTATCCACGTAAGTGGCGAATTGCCACAACGAAAGCGCTGGTGCCACATAGTGCCGGTTCAGCACTAAACAAGAATAAATATTGCAAATTTCATAATTTTTCAAGCCCTTTTTCAGAATTCAGGGTTGCCAGAATGTAACCTAAAAGTAGTCCAATTTTTATTTTATTTTCCTTGTGTTTAAACTACTATTGGCTCATTGGCCAAAACCCATTTCGAATAGCTGTCTATTTCTTGCTGGACATTTCCCGCTCTTAGCATAATATTAACAGCCTGTCGTAAAGAAATTTTTAACATTGAAATGTGGATAGGGCAATGCAATTAGTAAGCACTGCTTCACATTTTGTTCTTCGAAGGGCAAATTTAGGTTCAAATAATTTTGAAACTAGCCTAGAAATACAATCGGAACTTTTAAAGGACTGTCTATGAACAGCCGTGTGATACGCAAAAGTAGCTTCTTTCGCTGCTAAAAGTAGAGACTCATCAGAAAAAGCAACTTTGAAGAAGTTTGTCACACGAGATGACGACATTACTGCCTCAAGAGAAGATTTGTGTTTTTTGGTTTCCAAGTGGTCTTTAATATCTGAGCATCCACCATGACTTATTAAAAAAACAGATTGACAATAATTGCAGAGAACTTTGCCTTCAATAGTTTCTTTTAAAAATGTATAGTCACTTTCAATATCACTGGTAAAATTGCATTTTCTTTTAGGCATTTTAAGATAAATTCTAAATAAGCACAATAATTTTAGCAAGATTTAACCCCAGCTTTCTTACACTACTGAAGCGTTTTTTTAGTCAGCCTAATTTTAGCGAAATTATGCTGGATAAAACTTATGTATGTTCTGTGCAATAATTTTCGTCCTATCTCCTCCAAATTACTTTCCTAACTGAACTGACATGACAAACCAATTGTAGCAGTGAGAATTGGATAATTTAAAATTTTGTTCGCTTAAATGTTCGTGATAAATTTATCGTTAAGAATTGTACAGTGAAGATTTGGCTGACTTAATCCTTTTTTATTGCCTTTGTGTTTCGTCATAAACGTTCCGTGAATTACCTCATATGTTAAAATCTCTGGGGAGTCTGTTTCGCGCACATGTGCTTCAAAAATTCTTTTTTTAAGTAGATAGGGTTTGGTTGTTTGTCAGTACGGAACAATGCTGCCACACCTGGGGTTTTGCCCCCAGATCTTGGGTTTTGTGTACCTTTCTGGGATTCTGGGTTTTTTTAATAATGATCTGGGGTTTTTGAGCAATTTTGTTGGGACATGTAAAAACATAAAGCTTAGTAATGAACTTGGCATGGCTCTCGTTAAGACTAGCACGTGAACGTTTTTTCGGCTTATTTTGGGTTTAGCGTTAGTGGTAACCTTAAACCTAACCCTACCTCAGCCCCATCCCTAACCCAAACCTTCACCCTAATTTAAAAAAAAAAAAAAAAATATGCTTTTGTGCTAGTCTTAATAAGCCCCTTTACATTTTACTTATTTAATGTATGTCACAGGAAAAATTGTTTGTTGCAATGATAAAAAGCTTAATTTAATTTCTAAATCTTAGAGAAATGAGTTTAAGTAGTAAAAGTAACTCTCAAGCATCTCCACAAAAAAAGATAAAATGGTATACACAGGTATTTAATGTAAAGTGGTTGACAGATACACAGCTGAAAGATTAGAGACAATTGCATTACGTAACAACAATAAAGATTACAGTTACTGCAAATGTTGTAAGATTACTCTTAAAAATGCAAACAAATCCATGTTACTTCCACATAAAGAATCAGAACGAAACAAACGGAGCTATCAAATTGCAAAATTTTCTAGTAGCATTTCTCAGTTTTTGCTAAGAAAAACTGTGCAGAAGATGAACAGATAGCAAAAAGTGAGTTGTTGCTTGCTGGCTACTTTGCTGAACACCACATACCTTTCTCTCATGCTGACCATCTGTTGACTTTATGTAAACGGGCATTTCTTGACAGCCAAATTGCTTCCAAATAATCAATGAAAAGAAGCAAAATATCTTATGTTATACAAGATGGCATTGCTTTTCATGAAAAATTAGAAGTGACGAATATTTGCAAAGAAAGCAAATTTTCGATTACAATTGATGAAAGCACTGATATATCTGTTACGCAAATATTAGCAGTGGTTGTACGATATTTTGATTCAAACAAGTATGATGTAGCAGATGCTTTGCTTGATACAATTGAAGTTGAAAATGGAAGAGCTCAACATCTTTACCAAGCAGTTAAATATCTTTTAAAAAAAAGAGGCATTTCTTTTGAAAACATTTTTGGATTTGCAGTGATAACTGCTCAACCATGATAAGTGAAAGGAGTGGCTTTAAAAAACTATTAAAAGGTGATATACCTTCTGTCTTTATTATGGGGTGTATTTGTCACTCAATGGCACTTTGTGCTAGTCATACTGTCAATGTTTTGCCCTCTTACCCTTGAGACATTTTTGAAGGATGTGTCATCCTTCAAGAGCAGTAAACGCAAAACAAACTTTATGGCTATTCAACAAGTTATCAGAGTTGTGCCACATAAAATGGTGAAACTGTCACAAACGAGATGGCTTTCTCGAGAAAAAGTGATAAGTACTGTTATTGAACAATATGATACTTTAATTCTATATTTTGAAAAAGAATGCAAAACTGATAAGGTTGATATGGCCAGAAAAATTTTTGACACTTTAACAAACTGTGGAACCAAACACATGCTTTTGTTTTTGCAACACTTTTGCAAAAAGTGAATGCAATTAACATTGAATTTCAGTCAGAACACTTTTGATTACATTAGCTTTACACAATGATTACATCCGAATACAAGAGCATTCTCAATTGCTTTATCAAAGAGTAAATTTTACTAGCAAAAAATTGTCAGAAATTGATTCACAAGATATAAGAAACCAAAAACCTATTGGTGATGTATACCTTTGAGCAGTGTTCTCCAATCTTTACAAAAAGCGACCCAAGTTAAAGAATTTATTAACAATACCAATATACGCGACCCCAAAGCAAATACAAAATGATTCAACTACAAATTTAAAATGTTAACAGCTATATATCAGCGGTTCCCAAACTTTTTTTTCACGGCGCTCCTTAAAAACTTAACAATACTCGCGGCGCCGTAATGATAAAAAGGTATTCAGTTCAATTACTTCTTTAAACAATCCTTTTTTCTCCGAAACTCATAGTGTTCTCTAAAAAAAAAGGTCTTCACTTCGATTTCATCTCTGATTTCCCTATTTTTCTCCAAAAATCAGGGTGTTCTCTAAAAAAAAAAAGGTCTTCACTTCGGTTTCATCTCTGATTTCCCTATTTCCATCCCAAAATCAGGATGTTCTTTATACATTTTAGCTCAGGCTAATGTGTACAGAACATCCTGTACACATTTTAGCTCAGGAATTTCAAGTGCAGAATTCCAGTAATAAAGCGACCCCACAAAATATTCAGGCGACCCCATTTGGGGTCGCGACCCACAGTTTGACGAACACTGGTCTAGATAATTTAAAATTTTCTCTATTATCACATTTTATGACAACTATGATTGTCTTACCACATTCTTCTGCAGCTGTAGAAAGAATATTTTCCCAGATCAATCGTATGAAAACTAAATCAACTAGTTTTTTAGAACCAGAAACAGTAAGAAACAGGGTACTTGCAAAGCAGTCTATCACCAGAAAAAATCAAACATACTGCTGCTGGGAACCAAATCCAAAACTAATCACAGAAATGATGGATGGTACTGTGATGAAGAGATATCAAGAACGGCTTATAAACCAAAAATATAAAGATGTTTCTCATTCTGAAAGTGACAATGAAGAAGAAACTGCTTTAATTGATGATTAAAATATCTTGACTTATTTTTTTAGAATTTTTGTGAGTGACCCATCTGCATATAACTGCTTTAATGTGTTGTAGTTTTGTTATCATGTTTTATGAGAAAATGTCATTATGGCTGACATTTCTTTGTTTTAAGTATGCAATCTCAAAGAAAATTTTGAGGTAAGGTTTAGAGTGGGGATTAGTTAGTATTAGGAACCTTAGAGTTATAATTTAAGTCAAGGTTAGGGCTGAAAATATAGTTTGAATTAGAAGATTTACAAAATTACAATTAGGGATCTAAAAAATTGCCTATGAAAAGGTTTTTCAAAGTTTCATCATTTTAGGTAATATTAACTGCTCTTATCAATAAAATAAGGCCATTTTGATGTTCCACACTTGAACCAAAATAGTGACCATTCCAATACCAAAAAATTCCCTTTATTTCTGTAATTTCTTTTCTGGGGTTTTCAGTTGTCATCTGGGGTTTCTTTTAAAATCTTAGTGGCAGCATTGGTACGGAGTGTAGAATTTAAATTAGCTACGATTTTAACCTTTTTCAATGTTTAGATAACGCCAGAATTGATTTTAATTATTTTCTTGGTTTATTTGATTGACTATATTCTTAATCACTGCCTTGGTTAATATACGTAATTGATTAAATCAGAAGTCGTGATTCTTGTTCGAATAGAATCAGGTTGGATAAAGTCAAGGTCAACTTAACACCAATGTTTCTTGTTTTATTCGGTCTATCTACCCTAAAAACTATCTCTTTCTTGATTTCTCTAGTGACTCGATTTAGTGCTGCTTTCTCTAGCTGCATCTCAAGTCTGAAAATGACTGCATTTATAAAGCGATTCATTGATAAGACAATGAAACAATGAAGCAACAATAAGCTCCCAGTTTTAACAATGCCATTGTAGCCTACGTTGTCCCGGCCTGTGGTAAGTCATGAATACAACCAATTTGGAACCTACCCGCTGCAATGACATAACAGTTGCATCGCACCCAACAAAACGAAACAAGATAATTTATCACTCGGTTTTGTTTAATAAGTCGTGAGGATATAGTCATAATCATATCTACCTAGAATTTCGTGGGCACATCTGAACATTTCTCGGGGCACACCGTTTGAGAAACACTGACCTATAGCCTTGTGACACAAGGTGATGTGCTTGTTGATTAATTTATGTCTTAATATTAACATAGAATAATGTAACTAATCAAGTTAGAATTCTTTTTTTAATTTATTTTAATCTAAACACTCAAAATAAACCGACAGCCTATATAGAGTACATTATATTTTAGGTTCCTTATTTTTCAAATTAAAATTATTTTGGACGTAGTTTTTGATCTGGAAATAGCTTATATGGTAGAACAGACAATCGGAAGAGACAGCTGGTAGTGTATAACATTCAAGATAATTTGAAATGATTTCATAGCCAGAAACACAGCCTAACTTGAGTCATGACAGTTTGTTTAACTTCACTTGAATTAGATACTAGTCAGAACATTAAAAATAAATTAAAACAAGTCACGCAAATTTCCTTGAAATTACGCGTAGCAGCATTTAGTTTAAAAAAAACTTAGAATATTTTTGGAAGCGAATTAGTTTTTACGTTTAATCCACTACTTTTTTACTAAAGGATCTGCGTTGTTAAGTTGACAAAAGTTTACACCAGTATTTTTCAAGCTTTTTCATTGAAGGCATTAAAGCCGTGGCCGCGCAGTATTTTCTGAAATGAGGTAAAAAAAAAGAAAAAATTGTAAAATAAAAGAAAAAGCCAGTATTGCGGTTGTCGATTTATTGCAACTCTGGTTCTTTCTTTTATTTTAGAATTGTTCAAAAATTCTAGCCATATGCTACGAAGAATTAGCTGTGTTTCTCGAGTGCAGACATGGATTTATGCAAAATAAAGACCGATAAAACGTTTTTATTGTATTGTGTAATTTTGCCGGGTTCTCTATTTGCTCGGCCCGCAAACATTTTCGATAAGTCAATATAAACTTCGCTTCAAAAAAATTCGACGCCTCTGAGTTAAAGCATCAAATAAATGATTTTTACTGGTGCAATTTGTGCCTTGAGAAACATATTCAATTCCCACAATATTTAAATTTTGCCCGAATTTTTTGCTGTTGAATCAGCTGTCAGGAAGCGATTGTCTACTTGTTTTTTCGTTTTTCGCATGGCTGTGCGACTTTACTGTAAATACTGATTATATTTTGTCATTACCTTGCCTTTTTCAAGAAAACCTAAAATTGATTTCGGCTTTATTTTAACTTTAAAAAGACTCATTGAAAATAATGAAAAATGCGAGTAAAGAAGCCTCCCAACAATGGTGATACATTGACAAAACTTTGCCTATTAAAAGCAGCCAGCTTTGTGTTGGAAAACGCACAGCAAGAAAATTAAGATTTTTTTCTCTAATTCTATCAGTAGCTTTCGATGCGCTTGCCAAGGAAATGGAATGTCAAACAATTGAAAACTACATACACTGTACATCGCTTTTATTCGCTATTTAAGTAATGAAGCAATTGATGTTGTCAATTATCTCAGTTGCTAGTCTATACTTGTTTTTTCGGATCTTCTGCAGATATACTCGTATAGCTATGTTGTAGACACCTAGAAGCGACCGCTAAATTAGAAAAGGCGTTTTTTGACGATCTTATTAAAGAGAAGAAATCTTTTAGTGTCGTTTCTTATGGTGCCCAATCAATGCCCCACCATTGCCAAGTGGATTTAGTACCAAGCTAACTGAGAAGTGATTCAATGCAATTAGATATCACTGTGCAATACACCGGAAAGCTTTGCTTTTCATTCATTCCTATGCGATGGCAGACGAGCTTGCAATAATAAAAGATGCGGTTAACTTCACCAAAACAACGACTGTCAATCTAAAGACTAAACACAGGAGCAAGCTTGACAGTAAAGCAGACTAGGGATGGGTATTATCTTTTGCAAAATCTCAAATTAAATTTTTAAGTTTTAAAAATGAGTTACATCCTTCCCATTGATAGCAAACTGTTGTGTTTAATAAATAGTTTTTTAATCGCAATAAAGAGAAGAGCTTTGTTTTTGTCCTCAAGACAGGCAGGCCGCCGCATAGAACCATTGATCTAGATCGAACTAGTCTTGCAGAAACCATCTCTTTAATTGTACTATACAATTCAATTTTTTTCAATTCATAAATACAGAAACAAAATACGACAAATAAACAATGCAATTTGACGCACAAAAAGATACAGATATAAAAGTACGGATTAAAGCTCGTTTCCAGTACGAGCGTGGAATGGAGTATTCTTGGTTTCTTTTATTAATTTTTTTGCTTAGCTTTGCGCTTAAGCGCAAAAAAGGAATAAATAAAATCAATAAAATAAACAAAGAATGCTCTATTCCAGGCTCGTAGAGGAAACGGACCTATAGATTCACATACAGAGGCACTTTGAGGGAAAAAATTCACTTAACAGTGAAATTAACATTATTTGCATATTGCTGTATATGCGTAATAAAATGACTTTCAAATAAAAATAAAGGTACACACTTGTTCGTTAGTTGACTACTAATGCAATTAAAAATTTCAAATTGATGAAACTTAACATTGTCGAAAAAAGAAAATAATCTGCCTGCAGTAGTCAGTTAATTGCTATAAAGAGCGCGTTCAACAGTTGATACCATTGTAGGGTATTCAATTGAGTATTTATTTCGATTTTAAAGTTTTACATTCAGTCACAAAAATGTTTGTTTCTAAGATCATTTTTACTCTTATTTCAACTTTGCTTGAAAATCGGTTAACATATTCAAAAGTATACAGTATTGCCTGATTGCTTTAGCAAAGGAACAGATTTTTCGAGTGTCTTACAATTACTTTTCAAACGCAATCAAAAAAGCTTTTAACTCCCTCCATAATCTATCTAACACAATGAAATTAAATTGCTTTCTTAAAACAAACTATCGAAGTACTTGCGATCCAAAACGAGACAGTGAGGTGTGAAATGCCACCAACAAGGTATGTTCTATTCGTAAGTATCAGCTGTCCTAAAGACCACAGTAGTCCCCCAAACCCTGTCTTAAAAATAACTCAAGAAAAAATGAAAGAAAATCCGAAAAAATAAATTGTTTTAGAAATGTCTATCAAACTGACAACCGCTTGTGTAAGTCTGTAAGCAGACAGTAGCTCTTCTCTATAAAAAGTTTGTAGCTCTTGATTTATGATATTTTCACTTTTACAAACGGCATAGATAATAGCAATGATTCTTATTGGTTGGAAAACACTGGTTTAAAACTTATCAAAAGAGATTAAGGCAAAAAAAGATTTAAAAAAAAAGTCAGAACATTAGTAGTAGAAGGGAAAAGCTTGGGCAAATTTAAACAAATCACCGTCATTTTACATGCATTTAAAAAAACAAATATGTTACGAGAATTTTTAAAAACAAGCATGTTAAAACATGTCTTCAAGTTTCGTCTATTTCCGAACCAAAAGTATTAAATTGTAAGAGTAAAAGTATTTTTTGTTGCAAGCACTAGAAATTATTTTACGTAATCGCGCAATTTGACAGCAGGGTTTGGCTTGTCTTTGTAATAAATGCGTATCAACTTTTGACATAAAATCAATATTCTTTATGATTAAAAAACAGAAACAAAAGCTTTTTTATTGGATTAATTTTTTAATGATCAAAATAATGCGCACTTCTTCAAGGTTTTTGGGCTGAAACATACAAACAGTATCATAAATCATGATTGTACATAGCCATTTTACGTTGTGATTTATACCAAGTAAAAAAGATCGCAAGCAAATTCTCAGAACGTTTTTTCTCTAAACAAAACAGGCGATATGCATGTATTTTTATGTCATTTTATTTTGTATCTGTTGTGTACGGTCGAAAAAAATAAACTTTATAGGCTCAGCTTAATTTTCAGTTTTCTGTAAGATAAAAGAAATTAAAGTTAGGGTTTGAAGTTAGAAAAATCAAAATTTAACACTTGTTCTAGAATCTGGACAAGGGGTCACCAAACTTTTTTTTAAATGGCCAAATAACGATCAGGACTAACAATAGCGGCAGGATACAAACGAAGCACTGTGTATGAAAAATTATTTTGAGAAAATTTCTTTTTTACAAACATATAGTAAGAATGGTCAAGTCAATCAACAAGCAAGTGCCGACAGACCTGTTTCGTCCTTATTTTTTTTTTTTTTTTTTTTTTTTTTGAGAGAGGAGGGGCTTATCATTAAGATGCTTGCCCCATGTATCATTTTCAGTATTCACATTGCTTTTGATTAAATTATAAAATATTGATTGTGTTATTTCCAAACATTTTTTACAATAAAAGTGATAGTTTATTAACTTTGAATCAATGCGGAGTGATTTAGAATAAGATTACAGTAGTAGCAGTGATTCTGCTAGTGATAAAAAAGGGAAACGTGTAGATTGATGAAAAGGCTGGAAAGAGGATCATTTTATTTTAGGTCCAATCTAAGAGTTAAACACACAGTCACGATCCAGGGTTGCACCGCTAGACAAGGAGAGTGTCGCTCCTAGTCGGTGAAGCTCAGATGACTGGATGTCTGAGAGTATGGATAAGTGGTCCGTTAGAGTAGGATGCAAGCATCTAGTGACTACGTGCAAACTGGCGTCACAACACTGTCTATGAGGAGAGTGTGAGCGTTGTGATACCGGACTGGTGCGCAGTGCTCAGCTGTTAAGTAAACCAAAGATAGGGCAGCTGCGTAGTGTTTTGGCACCAGCATCC
Organism: Diplosoma virens; assembly: GCA_963680785.1. Taxonomy (NCBI): domain Eukaryota; kingdom Metazoa; phylum Chordata; class Ascidiacea; order Aplousobranchia; family Didemnidae; genus Diplosoma; species Diplosoma virens. Next base: position 15,269,342 of record OY796890.1, on the reverse strand, counting down.
CATCCTGAACCTGCATGTTGCCTCAGCAATGTGATGCGCTAGAATAGTTTTTTGCGTAATGACACGAGATGGTGACAGAACGTGAGCGATCTGTCTGGTTTTATAAAATAAGTAGAGATAAACAAAATAGTAAAAGTCTAATGCTGTTGTAAACATTTAGCTCAAGTTGGTCTCCTTGGTTACTTAAATGAAAGGCTGCCGTCACCCTCATAATGTGACTGAGCTTTAGCCGCTAAGTCTGACGATACACTAAAAACGTAAACATGTTTTGACTTAAAGTCTCATCAAAGGCCTTCCAGTTTCCAGAGCAGTGCAACAAGGCTAGATCGTTTGCGTACGTAAACTTTCGGAAATCGTGAAGAGCAGATGTAGATGTACAATAGATGTTGAAAAGGAGGGGAACCAAGGCTGATTCCTGAGGAGAGCCGTTTTTCAGACGGTGTAGCCTGCTTTTCTTGCTGTCACCGGTAGGGTGAAACGTTGGTTTTGGACAAGCCTCATGATCATTTTGACCATGTGCTTATCTGGCAGAAGTCTCAAGCAGCTTGCATCCTATGGGTATGCCATTGGCTGATTAGTTTTTATTATAAATCTTTGTTTGCTTTCTGCTGTGGCCATCGGTTGACCATAAGGCAAACTTTTAAAGACGACAGCAAACTGCAACTGTATGAGACTATTTGTTTATTAACATATTTACTCTTGCAGCGATATTTTTATCGGAAGTGTGAAACCGTATTTCTTATTGCCTTGAAACGAGCAAAAGGCGAGTCGGACCAACTGCAAAATATGGGAACTAATAGGAGTGATCGAAACAGCGTGGCACATTCTCACGTCATGCTGCGCCAAACACGTTTACGAGAGATAATTTTGGACCAAATTTAATCTTTAACACAAATCATGCAAGAAAGGAAACAGTCAACAATCGTTTATTTTTAACAACGCATTTGCCTCGTGATTTTACCTAAGCCCATGGAACATATACCGGAAGCTACAGCGGCGGCACAACCGGAAGAACTTCCACCCGTGTAATGGTTTGGATTGTACGGATTCCTGCAGGTTTACGTTGTGTTTTATACCAAGTATTTAGCCATTTTACGTTGTGATTTATACCAAGTAAAAAAGATCGCAAGCAAATTCTCAGAACGTTTTTTCTCTAAACAAAACAGGCGATATGCATGTATTTTTATGTCATTTTATTTTGTATCTGTTGTGTACGGTCGAAAAAAATAAACTTTATAGGCTCAGCTTAATTTTCAGTTTTCTGTAAGATAAAAGAAATTAAAGTTAGGGTTTGAAGTTAGAAAAATCAAAATTTAACACTTGTTCTAGAATCTGGACAAGGGGTCACCAAACTTTTTTTTAAATGGCCAAATAACGATCAGGACTAACAATAGCGGCAGGATACAAACGAAGCACTGTGTATGAAAAATTATTTTGAGAAAATTTCTTTTTTACAAACATATAGTAAGAATGGTCAAGTCAATCAACAAGCAAGTGCCGACAGACCTGTTTCGTCCTTATTAGGACTAGTCAGGAAACTACAGCTTGTTGTTGACCCCAGCTGAAAAAGTTGAAAACTTAAACAGCTGGCACAACTTTCTGTTTGTGGTTTTTACACCTCAAACATCCAGTTGTGGACCTGAACGCTGGGTAGGTAGTACAATGAAAACAATGTTCCACCAGCGCAACTGCAAAAGACACCGCTAAGCCGCAAGGGCATACTGGCGGCGGTTCCGATATGCTAACCACATCGAGTTAGCTAACACGGATACGGGTTAAGACAAGCAAAACCCTGCAGTTCCCATTACAAACATATAGTAAGAATGGTCAAGTCAATCAACAAGCAAGTGCCGACAGACCTGTTTCGTCCTTATTAGGACTAGTCAGGACACTACAGCTTGTTGTTGACCCCAGCTGAAAAATAATAAAAAATTTCTTTTTATTATAAAGTGAAGAACTTTTTTCCTCGCTGTTTTTTTCTTACAGTAAAATAAATAAGGTTCCATTTTTTTGAAGATTAAAAAAAGTTCTTCACTTTATTGAAACAACTTTTATAGCTATCATGGAGCAGTTATAAACGACGTGCCGATTTTAGTTGTCAATTGATAATTTTGCATCAACTTACATTTTACTCAAATTCTTTCCGAATTTTTCCCTCAACGATTATTGCGAATTCCTCCTTAGACATAACCAATTGGCTGACCTTCAAAAATACTGGAAAATCTATTGTGTTTTAGCTTCTTTAAGACAACATGCGGCGGGCCAACAGAAGTAACGCATCGGGTCGCGTATGACTCGGGGGCCATAGTTTGGGTTATAGTTTGGGTTAGGGCCCCGATCTAGATCATAGAGTATGAATCAGCTTTTCGTACATACAATATAGGGCTTCTACGCTTGAGCAGAAAAAAATAGAAAGCACTTTGGAAAAAGTTAATGTAGACATCTACCATTAAAGCCCGTTGCGACGGAAGTTTACTCAATGGAAAAATTCAAACAGTTATTTATTGTGACAACAGTCCAATCTTTAAATCCATTTCAACTCGTTTTGCGGTCGTTCTCTTTTAAATGACGTATGTACTGACTCGACTCTTTGAGATCACTTATATCCTTGAGTATGTATAGTCGCAAAAAATTTTTGCTGAGTGGTTTTGAAATTTTTTAAAACCAAAAAAATTTTTAAGAGCACGATTTATTAGGTAATCTTGGATAAAGTTGGTCTTCAAATTGTTTTTTTTAAATTACATAACATTAAGTGATGTAATGATGTGATATAACAAGAAAAAAAAATGCATCTAGTTGTTAGAAACTGTTATCTATAAAAAGCAGAGGCAACATGGAAGTTTTTTGGCTATGAAACTGCAAGTCGCATTAAAGTTGTGTGACTAATCTTTGCTTTGGTAAACATTGACGAATAGGCCTAATGAAAATGACGATCGATTTCCTATTCGTAATTAATATTCCGGTAGACGTTTATCTAGATTGTATGATACAATAATAGTTTTATTCTGCACTCGAGTGTCATGAATATTTACTATAGACAGTTAAAAAAGACTCAAGTTAGAAGGTTTTTACTGTTTGTATTTTATTTGTTCAGGTGAAGAAACTTAGGCAATCTTGGAGCATAAAATTTGAAACGCTTAATTAATTTAGAATAAAAAGTATAGCCAATATATTTTGAAACATTGTTTTATGAAGGACGTTTTCAAAATTATAACTCATTCCAATGTAGGAAGTTTTACGCAGTTGATAATGGAATGAGTTATAATTCCGAAACGTCCTTAATAAAACAATGTTTCAAAATATATTGGCTATACTTTTTATTCTGAAATTAGGCAATCTTGAAAAAACGTTTAAGTTTTCTGTTGAGCTATGTGATCTGCAGTACGTTTTGTTGACTATTGCCTGAGTAAAAAAAAGTGTAGCAGTTTTTTAAAAAGCTATTTTTTGCAGTAAATCTGCTGTAGTTTAAAAAATGAATTTTAGTGGAACAGATAATTTAAGTAACTTAGAAGTGCCTGAAAAATGCATAGCATCACCTGGCAATTGGATCTACTTGGTGCTTATTCCGTTGCCCATCGTTGCTGGTCTTGTGAATATCGTCGTTTGGATCGCGGCCACGTTCAATCGAAAGAAGCTGTTACGTCAAAGCTACATATACCTCTGTGTCACCAGCACTTTGATAAGCAACATTTTCTTTTTGTCGTTGCACTTGTGGGAGGAGATTGCCATTTACCGCATGAAAGATGAAATCGCTCCAAACCCTCCTCCTCCCAGGATGAAGGTAAGCTGTATTAAAGGCATTTTTCAAAACTAGCAAGTCGCGCTTTGCTAACATCTTGAGGTAAATTTCAAACATGCATCTGCTGCTGAGAGATCTGTCGATAAATCTCTACAGCACATAGAATGTATAGGTCGACAGAACAATTCATCGGCTAAATTTTTCTACTTTAATTTTTGTGACTTATGTAAGCTGCATCTGCTGCTGAGAGATCTGTCTATAAATCTCTACAGCACATAGAATGTATAGGTTGACAGAACAATTCATCGGCTAAATTTTTCTACTTTAATTTTTGTGACTTATGTACCATCGTTTGAACCTTATGTCTTGTATTGAAATTAGGCACGCAAATTGATTAATTATCATAATCAATAATTCTTTAACATTTTCAATTTTGTTTACTCCTACCATTGAGTTTTGCATTCCATTTATCCAGTATATAATATTAATATTCCAAAAAATATACAACGGAATGTAGCCTTTTTTTTAATACTATCAACGTTAAGAAAATACCAAGAAAAATTGTCTTCACTTGAAGTTTAACCAAAGCTTTTTTTAACTTCAAGATAAGAGTTTTTTGGTTGTTATTTGACGTTGTTTGTATTCAATACAGCTACAGCTCGTTATATGTTCTTGGAAGATAAAAGTTATATTCAGGTTGTTCCCCCTCACTTTTAGTAAATGACCTCTTATTAACCTTACTCTATTGATTCATCCCATTAAAAATATCGTTCACCCAGTAGTGAACCAAAAAACGTCATTTAAATTTCATTGGAATTAATAGAAAGGAATAACAACAAAGATGAAATGATAATTATAAAGTCCTGCTCTCAGAAAATTTTTATGATATTAACAAAGTATTGCATTGAGTTAACGAATATATTACATTTTGCCAAATTAATTTTTTTTCAAACTTTTCAAGTTCATTTTTGTCAAATTTATTTGGATTCTGTGGCTAGGAAGAAAGTAATACAGGGTGAGTCACGGGAAATGGATGTTTTTAGAACGCCCCTTGCTCTTTTAGAGTAAGTGGTTAGGGAGTGAGGAAGGTAGTCTTTAAACCTGCTTAAGATGCCGTTTAGTTTGTTGTTATTTGTTTATCTTTTAAGTTAATTTTTGTATTTGTTAGTCATTAATTTTGAATTGCTTTTCTTTTTAGTTTTCCTTTTAATTTTAAATTGATTTTAAATTTATTTTCCTCATACTACCATAGAGTCTTGAACACCGTGTGTTTGCTTATGACACCACGTGAAAAATAGTGAATCAGTGACAGAAACCCAACGTCTCTTCAAGCGAAGATTCAACATCGGTCGTCACAATATCAAATGTGGTTTCAACAAGATGGGGCCTCTGCTCATACAGCGAGAGCGTCTAACTTTAGAAAGTGGCTTCAAATTTGTGCTCGTGAAAATGGCCATCATTTGTCAGACATAATTTTTCGCTCTTAAATATTCCATAATGGCATAGTTTAGTGAATGTTTTTATGTACATTGTAAAATTTTTGTTAAAATATTTGCAGAGTTTTGTCTTCCTTAAAAACATCCGTTTCCCGTGTTTAGCACTTCCTATCAAGCTTTTTAACTTTTGTCCAGTGTTTTGAAAATAAACATGTCAATGTTGACAAATCGGGCAGACGTACTCTCGTTTCAAAACACTTTGATCAGGCTTGCTGGGTCTGTAGGAAACGTGGAAACCTTCATTTCACGCGTTTTTTAGTTTTTCTGTTTATAACCAGCGTAATTTATTGAAGCAAGAAAACGCAGCCTTTCTGCTACGTGACGTCAAAGACACTGTTTCATGAAATTAGTCGTGTTCTTTTAGAGCCACACCCACAAATAATAAAGAAAGCTTTATTGTAAATACAGTGAATAATCATTTCTATTCAAAACTAAAATCACTTTTTTATATCAAATTACTACGGATACCAATCTACGACGCTGCAGTACGCTAAGTCTATACAAGATTAGAAAAGAAAAACAATTTTCTTTTAATAAACAAAGCTGTTTTGAGAGTTATACACAGTAATTGATCATTTTACTGACAATCGAAAAAATAGTGTCAAAAGTTATTTTTAAAACTTCACAATTGATTTTGTTGAAATTGAACAAAAACACTTTTTTGTATTTTAATACAAAAATTATTAAAAAACTAAATTTGGACTGGCTTCACCAAAATTTTCTATAAAAAAATGAACCAAAGATAACTGTTTAAGTACCATAAATTACAAGCAGCTTTTGACGCAACAAGTAAACGCGGAAGATTGACTGTTCAAAACATTTGCAAACAAAATTTTTTCGAGTTTGGCAAGTCACAATTGCATGCTGATCAAGTTTTTTTACGTATTAAACAGTTTCTTGTTTTAAATCTTTTAGTTGCTATGGACTTTGTGCACTTCTGCTTGGATCGCGATGTTGTCTGCTGTCTGCGGAAACTTGGCTGTGCTGGTGTTTGTAATGCTTGACAGCACGTCATTCATGAGAACACTTAAACAACAAGCAGCAAACGACGCTAAAAAATCGTAAGTTGCATAATCTGTCGCAAAAACAGTTACCGGTACCACAAATAACACAAATATCAGGAAGTAAAACCAGAGGTCTTGCTTTTTAAGATGACGCCCCATTTACTTTGTTCCCATTATTGCTTTGTATTAGGAAATTACTGTGAATGCATTGTTTCCTGTGCATTGTAGTTAAGCTCTTAAAATGGAGCATTCTTTTATATTACTAGTGATTCACTTAATTAATAACATAGGAAAAGTTGTCATGGTAAGATTTATAAAAATAGATCAATCAATTATGCAACTTATATCAATAAACTGTTGCAATATTGGAAAAATAAAGCGTTTCTGTTTTCTGTCTTGCTTCTCATTTTAATTTTGTCAATTTAACCAAAAATAATAAACTTAAACTTGTGGTTATCAACATGAGGCGTCGCCCCACTGGTGGGGCCTGGCATGGTGGAAAAACACAAAACGAAAACGCAATTGTTCACAATCAAACTGATTTGGTAGATATATCGAGCTGGTTCATTTACAGCGAAAATGAAGAAATCAGATACAGTTTCAAAGTGATGACCTTTTTTTTAAATCTTTCCAAGTTTTTTGGACAAAATTCTAAGCAGGGGGACCATTGGTGTTAAGAGTCTTTGGAAAGGAGCCTTGAACCATGAAAAATTGAGAACTAGTGATTTAATCGTTCAATAAATATGACTTTCAAAAAACTGAAAAAAAACATAATAAAGTTTATACAGTTCTTTTTTTTCTGCTAAAAACTGTTTACTACTATCATGAAGTCCGTTAAATAAATCGGGATTCTCATTAAAAACCAATAAGATAACGAAGGAGAAATTTCTACTTGCTAAAACGTTTTCAAATATTGCCATGACCCGGCAAAAAGCAGCTAATCGACAACCTCTTCCAACTCATTCCAATAAAATGAAAAGTTGTTGATCTTTTTTGAAACTACGAGAAAGTGAACAACGAAAAAACTGAACTTAATTATACTTCATCGTATTAACCTAACAAGCACGTTTTGGCTACGTAAAAGCGTTTTAAACATTTCGCTATTGCATGAAAAGCGCAGTAGGAATGGGTAGTTTTCTGATCGCGTCAAAATGACGTCAAACGTATGATTTGACGCGATAGCAACGGCAGTGGAATTCGTCTTTAATGTAAGAAGGCTGACAGAACGTAAAACAGAATTTTATACTAATTATATTTTTTTAAATTAGTAAAGATGTTTGCTATTCCGACTCAAATAACCAATAAAATACAATCATCGAACGGGATCATAATTCACGTTCATATTGTTCAGTTATTAGTCAATCTTGCAAACCAATAAAAGCGAACAAATTTTACGTTGGCCTAAATAAATAATCAAAAGACTGGCGTCAAATTTTGAGTGCCGCGTTGTCGCTTCAGCGGCCTAATGTTAAGTGGCTGTGTGGTCGGGGTAATGCTGCATAGATGGAGAAGGCTTAACTTGTCGCACGTTTCGGCCTACAAAGTTAGGTTATTAAAAGGTTGAGCTTTGGGATGGGTCGATCGGGTTTACCTACTCAATGGTACTCTAAAATAGCTATAAAAAGGTCTTGCTGAAAAACTTTTTGCTAAAAAGAAAATCTTGAAAAAAGATTATTTTAGAAAACTGCAGATGTTTCCATCTAGCTATTATTTGAAAAATACCCTGAGGTGTCCAGTAGAATAGAAATGTAAAGTTTACTCAAATTTTGGATTGGTTGAAAAAAATCTAGCTCATTAAAGTTTAAATTACTTTAAGTCGACCAGATTTTTTCAGAAAATCAAAATAAGTGTTTATAATTGTATAAATTTTACATTTCCCTTCCACAATTCCGTACACCTTGGCGTATTTACCAGGAGAAAACTTGACGAAAACTTTCAATTTTTTAAACTCCCTTTTTAAAGGCTACTTATTAAAATAAACGAAAGAGTTTTCAACGAGACCTTTTGTTTTTATAAATATTAAAAATTTTTGAACCATGCTGCAAAACCCTGATAAAATAATTTATATTCGGTAATAATAATCATATTTTACTTGTTTTTTCTTCTTTAGATAATTTCTTTATTTCTTACTAAATGCATTTTACAGCAATTAGCGCAATCATTTAAATGTTAAGTAAAGTTAAATTATAATCTCGTGATTTTTATGGTTTTTCTCGGTATAGTATTAAACAACTTTTCCAAAAACCAAAGCACGAAATTTTAATTTTAACTTAGCATTTACAAAATTGCTTTTGTTTTACTTTTTTCGTTTAAGTCAGAAAATATGCTGTATAAAACCACCAATTAAAAAGACAAATTAGTAGTATCGATATAGCCTTTTTTCTAAAACTTAAATTATTTTTGTGTTAATATCAAAAATTTTTACATTTATTGTTCACTGCTTTTACTATACTTTTGAGTAAACTGGAAATAGAAACTGACAATGGAAAACCTACAAACGTTTAGAAAATGGTAAACTTATTAAAGTTTAACATTCACTTTAACAACAGATAAATTTGTTTTTATAAGAAAAAAAATTCTTAACGAATTTATGCAGTGCATAGTATCGCATGATGGATTAGCTCCAAACTATATGGTTATGGCTCGTATAAACAGAGCTTCTGAAGAAACACAGTCGAATCTTCAAATGTAAAAATTTCCAACTCCAATATCATGAAAAAGTTTGTTGAAACACACAAATTGCTATAAAATTTCTAAAAAAATAATTCAATTATACTTTAGAATTCTTTTTGTGGTTTCTTATACCGATAGACGTGTAGAATTTTTAAAATAGATCATAAAAATAAATGGTATTATTTTTACTTTCGATTTTCCATTTACTAGTTAGCTCTTTAAAACGCGAAAATATCTTCAATTAGCGGCTCATATTGCATTAAAATATTTATTATAACTTTTTAAGGTTTGACAATAAAAATGACGTCACTAATTTAATGTATGTTTGCAAGTGAATTCCAGCAAAAGCGAAGACGAGCGATCGCGTTGTTAATCTTTGTTTGGCTTCTTCCCTTGGGTCTGACTCTGTCTGCTGTCCTTGGATGGAATTGCGTTGAAAGCTGCCGTTGTTCACCTAACGCAAGCGGTGAAGTTTGTCCTAAAAGCGAAGGGTGCTCAAAAGTTTGGCCTCCAATGAAAGATTCCTTCATGGGTTTAAATGTTGGAATTTGGTTTGTTGAGGTAGGATGTGGTTTATTAATGCTTGAATTTGAATCAAAAAACAAAAATTGAACAGGAAAAAGTTTGTGGGTACTGTTTTTTTTCACATTACAAATAATGCATTGCTTAAAATTTTATTTTTATAACTGCGATTTTCTAATACAAATCTTAAAATTTAAAAATTTCTAATTGGCATTTAAGCAATGGGAAATAAATTTTTCTCAGTAGTCTCTCTTATTATGAAAATGAGAAGAACAAAAAAAAGAACAATTTTGTTTTAATTCATTATTTAAATAAATGCAGGTTATTGTTCTCGGATACGTCACAATAATGGGAGTAAAAAATTACTCCAAGTTCAATGGACAAGCGTCTTCAACCGTCACTTCCCACGCCAAAGTGAATCCTCTAACTCAAGATTCAACCAATGACATTGGAAATAAAACCGCCCATTCAGCCGCAAGTGCTCAAAACAATGCACATTCTAACGAAGAGAGAAAAGGTCAACAGCAAAGCGGAAGAAGGCAATTCCGAATCCTATTGAATCCTCGCCTACGCCTTGTATCGCTACTCAGCTCGTTTTTCATCGTGTCCACCTTTATGATTCCACTCGTGTTTTTTATTGATTTAACCGCTAATTCATTTCCCATTTTCGAGCTGCGATTGATAAGCATGGTTTTGGTGCAGCTCTACACCCTCGTATTTCCTTTACTGCTGCTCAGGTATTTGACTAACTTGAAATCGGCGGTTTTGTCTTGGACAAGAGCAGTTTTCTCTTCCTGCCGAAAAGGATTTGGAGTAAAACGCTTTTAAAATTTTATTGGGGACAACAGCGAGATAGATGTCCCTTAATGACGCCAACCGCATTGGAGCGGGTTTGCTTTAAAAGAAATACTTTATTGAAGAATTTTTGTTTTTTTTAAAAACTCATCTGCATACTAAAACTTCATCAAAACCTTTCCAAGAAAGAATTAATCAAATAATTAAAATTTTAGTGATTGTTTTTATCTTTGTCAAGAGAGGATTTTTTTAATAGTCGCACTTCAGATTCAAACTTAGAACAATTGATCAGTTTTTTAAAATCTTTGTAATAAAATGTACTCGTAATTAAAATGGCTAATGCAATTTTCAATTCAAATAAATAAAAATAAAAAAATATCCGTTGAGATCACATAAAAACAAAAAAATTTATTTGAAAACGAAGACCGATGATTACCTCGTGTTTTTTGCTAATGACATCAACAGTGCAATTAGCAACTACATTGGGCAAGCGCCAGTTTGGTGAAAGACACTGGCCTTAAGTTTCAGTTAATAGAAAATAATCTACCTTTATCAATTCAATAATTTACTCAGTGTTACGTAATCATTTTCAATGAACATTATGCTTTCGAATTCTTTTTTAAAAATTGTTTTATAGATATTGAAAAATAAACTTGTTTGTGTTCTTTCTGGTTTTTACGATTAAAAGTTAAAAAACTTCTCGTAATACTTGATAGAAAGTCATTAGCATTACTACATAAACAGAGCATTTTTTTGCTGTCGTGATCGACATGGTGCTATTTGGAAAAAGTACAAGATTTGTTTTTATTTGTATGCTGCTCTTAACAAAGAGCCTTATACTAATGTCGTATTTCAACCGAGCAGCAAAACCTGGTGCTTCCATGAAAAGATTGGTACAGGGATCTCCAACCTTTTTTCACAATGGGCCAAATTATAATTCGAATACATTCGGCGGGCCACAAACTAGATAATATAAAACTTCCTCATTGACAATGTCCATTCAGGACATTGCCTTGCACATTGTCACTAGATGCCTGCGTCCCATTACAACGGACCACTCACGAATAGACCAAGAACCTCTAAAAATGTTTAATTCTCCTTCCACCCTCTTAATAACCCTTTTTTATAACAAGCAGCATTGCTACTAATGTAATCTTATTGCAAATAACTTCGCATTGGTTCAAAGTCACTATCTTCACAACCACTAATTATCATTTGATATTGTGAATAATGTTTGGAAATAACACAAACAATATCTGTTGTAGCAGATTAGAAACATTTAAAATGCGCAAAGAAAAAACAGTTTTATTTAAATACAATCCGAATGAAATGATAAAATACGATCCGAATTATGCGAAGATTGCGTGATCCAAATGATGCTAAATTATGCGAGCGATGCGTGTGAGGTGATGCGATTTTAAATTGTTTTTTTTACGACTACAACAAATAAATTCAAACAGTCTACTTCGTAACAGTCTTCTAAATTTTAACCATCCTGTCTTCGAAGTCCTTCTCCTTTGCACCAACCCAGCCATCAGAGGCACATTCCTGTGTTTCTTGATGCCGGTCCCAAGCCCGGATAAATGCGGAGAATTACAGCAGGAAGGGCATCCGGCGTAAAACTTTTGCCAGATTATACAAATGCGTATTATTAGTAATAATAAAACGCCAAAACGCAATATCTTTCGTGCTTAGCCAAAAAATTTTTATGACTTTCGGTCAAAACACAAAAATTTTGCAGGCAGGCGGCACACTTCAATCTCTTTCAAAACAAACAGCTTGGTAAACCCTGGATTAAAAATAAGATGATGATGGCGATGACAGTAGCGACTCCAGCACTCGGGCTACTCGGATCAACCGGAGTCATAAAATGAAAACTGGCATTGTTTAATTTGAATTCTTTAAAGTCAACATTGATTCTACAAAAATCAGGCTCATTGCAAGACATCTGACATTGTATAAAGTTTATACGATGTCAGACCGTACTTATTAGTTGTCCCGTTGGTGTTTTATTGTAAATATTTATACTATAAACCATTTATACATTATAACCCACCTTTATACTATGAACCGCCTACAGGACGACAATAAGTACAGTCAAAAGAAATTCACAAGCACGTGTACTGTCAAAAGAGACATTTCTTTGCTTACCCCTGATACTCAACTCGTGCTTCAGAGAAATAGCTATAGATTAGCATAGAGAGAGAGAAAGAAGAAAATCACATGTGCGTATAGACTCTCGAACCACACACACTTCTTTGGTTAGCTTTTATGTTAAATTCGGGCAGTAAAGAAATAGCCGGGTAGTAAAGTCAGAGAAATTGCCTTGCATTATGATTATTGTGACAAAACAATTATCAGTGGTTAGGTAACCGCAGGTAGGGGGCTTGAAAAAAACTTGTTCTCTGATAAGGTATAACAGATAATTACCAGTTCATAGTTTTAGCCACCATATATTTTAGTTTATTGCAAAATTTTAACAACTATTTTTAGCCTGCAGTTGTGTAGTTATAGTGTATTTAAAACTTGTTGCATCAGTATCAAACACGAGCCCGAATAGCGACAAAATCCTGGAGTCGTCCCTGGGCGACCATAACATGTAACAATCTACACTTGTTAGCTATTATTTTAAACTGAGTAATTAAGCTATACGCTGTAACTATTTTTGAGCTATTCTTGTTTCTGCTAATAAGTCGATTGTTTGTGGTATGAAAGAAAACCAATCAGTTTATGAGAGAAATGCAGTGACCAAATACAGAAGCAGTTTAAATTGATGTTCAAAACACTAAGCAGTGTCGTGATTGAGCTGGTTCCGAATCGATCCTGCTTTGAGATCAATTAGAAAAAGAGTTTTTATTGTTTTTTATCTGAACCTCAACTATAGATATAGAATGCGGAGTTATTTATATAACAATTGGTCGCAAAAGATGGTTGTAGTTATTTGTTTGAAATTTTATAAACTATCAATGGACCTAGATTTTTTGTTAAGGTTAGAATTAGGGTTAGATAAAAATTAGGTAGGGTTAGATAAAAATTAGGTTAGGTTAGATAAAAATTAAGTTAAAAGTTATAGCACTTGTTTTGGTTTCTTATTAATAATAATAAAATCATTCGCTTCCTTTCGCAAAATTTATTTTGTATAAGTTGTTTTCAAAGGGTTGTAGTAAACTAAATAGATAGAAGTTGTTGCAGTTTATTCAGCCATAACGACTTTTTATTTCTTAATTCTTAACTTTTCTGATGAGGATTCAAAATGAGGATTCTTCTCGTGGCCCCTCGATAAATGCCCCGTGGCCCATTTTGAGAAACCCTGGTTTCGCCAATAATTTTACCGGAAAATAGTTAATAAAAGTAATAGACTAATCCCGATTTGCATCTTATAAACAACGTTATTTTTAATCTTTATAGCAGCTAATCTGCTAAAAAATACTTACGATGCGGCACTCAGTTAGATACGTAGGGGATTGTTTTCGTTACATTAAATACAATTTTTGAATGTCAACTGAAATCCAATGTATGACGAAAGAGTTTTATTCATTACTATTAGATTGGATTATTCAAAAGTACAGAGTAAGGGTACCAGTACCGCGCTATTATTTTAGCAAGTTACCGAGTACCGGTACCGCGGTACTTTTAAAAATTACTGTGCCCACCTCTGAATGTCTCTGATAAGCATGTAAAACCAGAAATCAAGGTTTGACAACAAGTTCCGAGGGGTGCACAAAACAAATGCCGCTCTTTTTAATTTTGTTGGTGCCCAATTTAAACAATGAGCACTTGAATAAATCTGGACATAAAATGTATAAAAAAATTTATTTGATCTTTTTATGCTTTTATTATACTGTATTTACATTTTAAAATAAAATAACCAAATAAATTTGAAAAACTAACCATTAGAAAAGAGCAGTGCTTAGATTTTTTTATACAATGTAAAAAATTGAATGTTTCCCGACCGGTCCACGGCCAATTTTAAAGTGATTGGAAGTTTTATCAAAAATTTAACAAAAAAGAATCATTAAAATTTTAAGATCCTTGGATCTTGTTGAAAAATTTTTTGCTGTGATTAAATTTATATAATAGTTTATTCATTAAGTAGAGATTAGTTTGATTTTCAAATCCTTAGTGTGACAAAATCAAATTTGTTCGTAAGACTACTGATTTGCATACGATACGAACGAAGTAAATGACAAGCAAAAACTGCAGATGAAAAACAGTTAAAAAACAGGGACAAAAGAAAAAATAAATATGATGTTATCCAAATTATATCATTTTTTTTCTTTAAATTTTTGTTAAATTTTATAAGTGGTTTTGCAACCAAGTGCTGATGCTGTCCTGGTTTTGATTCATCCACTGAATGTTTGTTTTGATCGAGTTCACGGCCGAGACGCGAGCACTTTCACCGGCCCCCTCTTCCGGGTAATCTTCAAAAAAACTTTCCACCTAAAATGCATAAAAACAAATATTTTATAGAACAGAAAAAACAAGAATCAAGATACACCCAAACCAAAATAGCAATTAAAAAAAGCATTAAAAAACTAAAAGACATGAACGCTTTTAAAATTGTTCTCTAATTCAAAAATGTTGAAGTTTTGTTTTTTTGAAGAGAACGTCTTTATGTCATAAAACAATAAATTGATAATTATAAGACTGGATAAAACAGCTCCCTAAAATGTTTTATGAAAGTGTCTAAAAATTTTCTCAGCAAAAATATTAAAACAATGCTTGATTTGATTTTGACTTATACGAAGAAAACTGTTAAAGTTTATTAATTTGATCAACATAATTGTAAGTAAAAAAATGTATAAAATATGACCTCCGACCAGAGGTGTGTAGTGGTGTGCGAAGGTTATGTGTGTAGTAGTGTGTGTAGCTCTTCCGGTCAGGTAATTCCTGAGAAGGGTGTTTCCACAGTTTTCAACAATCGCCTGACTGGAAGAAATATATTTTGATTGGTGCAAACAGGATCTTGCGATTATTTGAATAACGTTTGTTAAGAAAGCAGTTCTAATAAAGTGAAGACCTTTTTTTTCTTTTCACTTTTTAAAAGTATAGTTCAAAAACAGACAATTCTGAAAAATGACCAAAAAAATCTTTACTTTATTTAAACTGCTTTTTTAAGTACTTCTTAAAAGCGGTTTTTTTTGTAAAGCCGTTCAAATACAGGTTCTTTTAGCATTGCACTCCTGCCTCAGGCCTTTGCTCAACTAATCAACTGTTGTTGAACTATTTATCATAACTTGTGCATTATAGAAAATTGATGTTCAATAATATGTTATTCTAAATTTCAATCTTTAAACATGCAGACAACTTTCATTGATCAATCTTTAAAAACAAATTTTATAACCGATCTTACCTCCCATAATTGGATTTCAGTGTTGTAGTTACTGACGATATTGGGAACTAGGTTTCCAAGATTTCGATCGGTCAAACCGTATCTGTTACGAGTTTGTAGTTTTTGAATAAACTTACAGTATAGAAGTTTTTGAAAACAATCAGATAACATTAAAGAAAGAGACATTGTGGTGTTTGTTTTGAATGGTGTTGATTTTGTCAGAATAATTGTATCCTAATTTTATGAATAGCATTATTAAAACAAAGTAATGTTAAGTCTAATGCAATGGCTCCCAACATTTTTAGTGTCATGGACCCTTTTCGTGATTAAGCTAAGACTTGCGGACCCTTTACTAAAACCAGTGAATATCGTTATGTGTATGTGTTCTCTACCGGAAAATGAAACAAAACTTAAGTATTATTGAAGAACATACAAAATACCTCACGGAAAAGTTTAGGAATCTACGCTTGCAATGAAATAATAACAGTTTGAGCAGAGTATATTGTGCAATGAATAAGATGGGCGAAAACATTGCAAAAACAGCATTGCTACGTCATTTTAGTCTTAGCTTAAAATTTTACAATATTTTGCTAAAATAAATAACACATCTCGGTGTGCTCGGTGCCCTAAATCTGTAAGTTGAGCGAAAGATAACGGGATTTGCTTTATATTCCGTATTAACTGATAGGTATACTTGGTAAAAACGAATTATAGAAAAAAACTGATGTGTTTGTGTGTCAATAAATGTTTTGTGGAAGCACAATTCAAAGCTTATAGAGCCTCACGCAAAAAGATTTTAGTAGCTGATTAAAACCGTTACAATTACAATAGGAAAGATTATAACACTGAAAGTAGCTCTTGGTGCAATAGTTGAAATGAACTGTTGGAAGTAAAGTAGGTCAACATCGTTTTTGTTAATTTTTATTCTTGATTGAATTTGACAGATTGAGGAAGGTTTTCAATAAACACATTTTCTCTGCATCTTCATTTAGTTTAAGAGCTGTTAGCTTTGTTTGTTTTTAGCATTTAAAGAAAATATTTCCAATCCAAGGTAATTTTAAATACACCGGACACTTTTGTGTGCCAAATCGCTTGGATGTTTGAAATTTTGAAATCTTCTTTTTATTTATTTATTTATTTTTTGATAATTTTTTTTTTATTTTTTAAATACTTTTTTTAAAAATAGACAAGCTGCAAAAAACAAACAATGTTAAAATGTCGCATTTAATTTTATAATTTCAATACCATTTTGAAGTAAAAAAAGTTCCTGGGTTATATGATCTAGATCAGCGTTTCCCAAACTGTGGTACGCGTACCACTTGTGGTACGCGAAGGATTTACAGGTGGTACGCCTAACATTCAGAAATTGATTTATTTTTTTATCAATATAGATCAGTGGTTCTTAACTTATTTACTTGCTGCACCCCTTTTAAATCACCAAACAATTCTCGCACCCCCTTTTAGAATTGGTTAAATATAACAAGTTTCAAAAAACGTAAGATGGAACCATCTTTTAAGCTCAAAAAAATCAGTAAATCAGCAAAGAAAGAAATTACAGTAATAGATTTAGAAGAGTGTCTCAGTGACTCTTTTGTTGTTGCTTCCTATTTATAATGACATCAAATCTTGGTGTCTTGGTGCTAAGTGCTACTCGCATGTTGTGCTGAGAATCCAAACGATTTCTAGATTTTGTTTTAATGTGAACCAGGCAAGAAAATCTTGTTTCACACAAATAAGTTGTTGCGAAAGGCACCAACACAGTAAGAGCCTTTTTTGCCAAAACAGGATATGTTTCTAATTGAGAAGCCCAAAAGTTCTCCAGACTATCATCGGAAAATTCCAGTTTAATTCCAGTATTGTTTCTCATATCAATGAGATCTTCCATAAAGTCTATAAAGGCATAAAGGCTATTATCATCAATTTCTTCCATATTCACCTTGAAAGGATTACGGATCCAGTAGTCACAGGTTTGTATCTCTCCACATGAGAAGTAGCCATCAAATGCAGTACTAAGTATTTGTAAATGTTCAGCAATTGTTGAAACAAGGGGTGGATGCAAGGAAACACTTTCCTGGAGTGTTTCTTGAAGGGAAGGAAAATTTACCAAGTTTCCTTTCTTTATATGTCTAATGCACAGCTGAAGCTTTTCTTTAAATGCAGACAGCTTCTCACATGCATGAATTACGCTGATTCCTTGTCCCTGCAAAGAGCGGTTGAGCTCGTTGAGTGTTGTGAACACATCAGCCAAATAAGCAAGGTTTTGAATAAATTCAGGGTCTTCAAAATATTCAGCCATTTTATTTCCCATTTTGCAAAGTAACCCTTTAATTTCATATCGCAATTCAAGCAGACGAGATAGCACACGTGACAGCCACCTTACTTCGGTGTAATATAAAAGCACGGTTTGTTCTTTACCCAACTCCTTACAAAACAGTTGAAACAGTCAGTGATTCAGTGCACGGCCACGAATCGTATTCACAACCTTAACGCAAATTTCCAAAGCTTTCTTCAGTTTGAGGGGTAATGTTTTTGCTGCAAGAGCGTGCCGATGAAGAAAGCAATGGGTAATTTTCAGACTGAGAATTTCTTTTCTTAGTAATGCAGCAAATCCTGAACGGTTGCCCAACATGGCTGGTGCTCCATCAATGCATATTGAACCAATCTTGTCTAAGTGAAATTGGTGTTTTATGAAGAATTCTTTTATCATATCAAATACGTCTTTGGCTTTCGTTGTAGTTTCCAGTGACTGACAAAACAAAAAACTTTCTTCAATTTTCTTGTTTTTCACATATCGGACTAACGCTATTAGCTGACTACAGTTTGACACGTCAGTAGCTTCATCAAGCTGCAGTGAAATCGTTACTGGACTTGCCTTAATGTCAGCAATAACCTGCTCCAGAATATCTTCACTCATATCGATGATCCTATTGTGGATAACATCATTAGATAAAGATACTTGTTACAACTTTTTTGCAGCTTCCTTGCCAAGAACAATATCTGCTATTTTAAGAAGACATGGCTTGATCAATTCCTCTCCAACGGTATGGGGTTTCTTTGACTTAACAATTTGGTATGCAGCTTCATAAGAAGCTAGCAATAGTGGTTTTTCTGGTGGTGAAAACCCATACATACGTAATGTGCCGGCACGGTCAAATCTAGCCCTCTTGACTTGTAATGTCGCAATGTCATTTCCTGCATTCACACCACCATGTCTGTTTTTGAAATGTTCATCAAGTTTCGATGGTTTCAAGTTTGAATTTGAGAACATAGTGCCGCATAGAACGCACTGCGGACGTTGTGTACCATCTTTTTCGGTAATAAATGTAAAGCCATACTGAACATAGGCATTATTTCACTTTCGTTTTTTAGACATACCAAAAACAAAGTTTAGTGATATTAAAGTCTGTAACAACACTCAATTCTGTTATTTTCCACTTGTAAATTTGAAGTCTGTAACATAACATTTTTTTGTATTTAAAAGAGTAGGCCTAATCAACCTTAATGATTCAGCATCCCCGCACCCCCTAGGAACATTTCTCGCACCCCTGGTTAAGAAACCCTGATATAGATGAATGTAAAATTTAAAGTAATTTCCATTAAATTTTTCATAAAAATAAAAATTTTGCGTAACGATTTTGATTTATTATGTTTGTTTTTATACTGTTACGACACAATGCCCTTTGCGTCCACGCAGCATGTGGGTGCTTGATGTACGGTACACTTAAAATTTAGTTTTGGTTGTGAGAATGGATAAGTGGTTGGGACTATCTTCTTCATCAGCTGCAAGCACCAGTTCAGGTGAATAGGAAATTTGCAAAAAGCGTAAGTCACAGCCCGTTCGAAAATATAGTAAAGAGTACCTTCAATACCTTTACTATGGACGAAAACGCAGAGGCTAAGCCACAATGTTTAGATTGCAATGAGGTTCTGACGAACCATTCGATAAAACCTTCTTTGTTGAAGCGCCATTTTTTAGGTAAGCACAACTCTTTGAAAGACAAACCTGTAACTTACTTTGAGAAATTCTTGCAAATATGCAACAGTCACGTAAGCTCATCAGAAAACTTACCACTTCGAATGAAAAATCTTTAAAAGCCTCATATCTTGTTAGTTTACGAATAGCAAAAACTGCTCAACCTCACACAATTGCAGAAAGATTAATTCTTCCCGCGGCCAAGGACTTAGTTGAGAATCTTATTGGAGAAGCACAAGCTCGAAAATTAGATGAAGTTCCAGTTTCTAACAACACAGTTTGCAGGCGTATTCAGGATATGGCAGATTATTCGAAATCGCAGCTTGTGAGACGAGTAGCAGAAAGTCTGTTTTTTGCAATTCAGCTCGATGAAAGCACAGATGTGACAAATTTTCCTCAATTACTAGTATATGTTCGATATGTATATGATTTTGAAATGATTGAAGACTTCTTGTTTTGCAAACCTCTTGAAGGGCGAACTACGAGTGTTGAAATATTCAAAGTATTAAATGATTTTATTGAACAAAATGGAATTTTATGGGAAAAATGTGTTGGGGTTTGTTCAGACGGTGCTGGCGCGATGACAGGGAGACACGGTGGTGTAGTTACGCGAATACAATCTGTTGCTCCAAATGCAGTCTTTATACACTGCAGCATCCACAGAGAAGCTTTAGCTGCAAAAACGTTACAATCTTCATTTAAAGTCGTGTTGGATAACGCCATCAAAGTTGTGAATTTGATTAAAGCAAGAGCATTAAACTCCTGCATGTTTACAATTATGTGCAACGATATGGGCGCTAAGCATGATAAACTTCTTTTACACACAGAAGTGCGATCGTTATCAAGGGGGAAAGTGCTTTTCCGGTTGTTTGAACTCCGTGCTGAAGTTCGTCTTTTCTTGATTGATATCAATTCTCCTTTTCAAAACTTGTTCTGTGACGATGTGTGGCTATCGAAACTAGCTTATCTGGCAGATGTTTTCAGATTTCTAAATGAGCTGAATATAAGCCTTCAAGGAGCAACAGTTGATATATTTCAAGTCAGTGATAAAATTAATAGCACTGTTAGAAAACTACAGCTAAGACTCGGAGATATGGAAAAAAATAATCTGGCTGCATTTCCACTTCTGTGCGAATTTATTTCAGAAAATGATTTGCATATCGACAGTCAATTGAAGTCGGATATTGCTCAGCATTGCTCAGCATTGTCGGCAGTTAATAGAAAAATTTCATTTGTATTTTCCAAAAAATTATGAAGAATTCGATTGGATTCGTTTTCCATTTTCAACTACTGTCGATCTTCCTGATGATTTTTCCACTCATGAAAAGGATTCTTTTTCTGATCTTTCTTGTGATGGTAGATTGAAAAATAAATTTGAAACATCAACCTTGTCCAGTTTCTGGCTTCTCTGCCAAAGTGGCTTCCCAAAAATTTCTACTCGAGCCACAAAGTTTCTTTTGCCTTTCTGCACGTCTTATTTGTGTGAATGTGGTTTCTCAGCAATGCTTGCCATCAAATCTAAATACAGAAGCTGTTTGGAACTGGAGCCAAATCTTCGTCTCAATCTGACAAAAATTCACATTAACATTGACGAGCTTGTTGCGCAGAAGCAAGCACATCCATCTCATTGAATACGAAATGGAAATGATAATTTAATAAATTGCCTTTTTTCTTTCATTAAACAAACTTGTCATAAATACATTTGTGCGAGTGTTATTGTAGTTGAGGGTTTTTTCGTAAGCATCTTTAATTTTTATGCTGAAGTGTTACGGTGAGTTTTTGAAATTGTTTTAGTGGTACGTTTATAAAAAAGTTTGGGAAACCCTGATCTAGATTTCATGTCAGGTTGTAGAGTGGAGCTTGGTTTCTAGCGTTGCACAGACTGATCATTTTTTGCAAGCTACGCAAACCATACCGTGGGTTCTTTTCTTTTGCTATCACTTATTGCTTTCATGTTGTGCATGAAAAGCTCATGGGCCCCCCAAAAATTATTCTGTGGACCCCGGTTGGAAAACACTGGTCCAATAATTTTCAAAACTTCCTTTTCAGATGTCAAAACTTTACTCGGGAATCCAAAAGGACCAGTTGAATTAAGTAACCCGAATACATGTGCTGAAGTAAAGCTGTGTCTATTTTTTTTTTTACTCCTGCTAGAAATAGTTTGCCGCGAGACTGAAGTTCTTAATACAGTTAGTTTTGGCTGAGTACGGATAAATTCTCTCGAAAATTCTTCTCAACAGATAGCAAGAAACCACAGTTTCTAACTATAAACAATGCATTGTTTACAAAAACAACAAACTTGATGAACTTTCGTAAAACTTGACTCTCAAGCTTAGCAAAATTTTAAAGCAATTTATAGCAATCGCAACTTCAAATATCATTCAACAACTTTGTACTAACTAACTTTAAGTTTAAATTAGCATCACAATAGCTAATATTAAACTAAATAGTTTGTTTAAACCAGGGTTTTCCAAACTTGGGTACATGTACCCCCAGGGGTATATTCTGACTTTTCAAGGGATAGATTATATGTGAGAAAATATCAATTACAGGTTTATAAAGTTAAGATTACGAATAAGAATGAAGTGTGATATCAGAAGTACGCATTTTTTGCTTATATAAAAGAAAAAGTGCTCAGCCAAACTGCGTCCTCAAGAAAAATTTGGTTTATAAACATCATATCTAATAACTTTGATTTTTTGTAATTTTTTTCTTTTAACTTACGCTCAATTACTTTGAGGACGGAATCAAGTAATTTCTAATTTCTAACTAGTGAACCAAATATAAAATAATATCATGCCATTTCTCAAGCGCTTTGAGAGGAATCAACTCAAACTCGGTTTAAGATCTCCTCTTGTTATGCTTATAATACACTTTAAAATATCCCCTTTATGTTGACTTACTCTTTTTGGCGCTTATAACAAGCAGCTTAAAATTGGATCATATTTGATAAAAAAATAATTTTTATTGAGGCAATAAAGTTTACTGTTATATGGTTACCATTACAAAACTGTAAAATCTTCAGCCATTTTTGATGCCCCACTGCGCAAGTTTGAACTAATCTCATTGCCAAACTTTTCGTCGCGCTCTGTTTAAAACCTACAGCAGACAAACTTCACTGCTCACCTTTCCACCATTCTCTCCCAATTCTGCTGGATCCAGGTCCAAGCCATCCTGTTCCCCATCACAGTGTAGGAAATGTAAGTGATGCAACTGAAGAAGTCTTGGGACCTGACAACGCTCTCGTTCCAGCAGTTATCTAGCATTCTGAAAGTATTCAAAAACTTAAAGGTTTGATTAAAATTCTCCGAGATTCTCCTTTAAACAAAATTATAGACATCTTCCGTTTCATTAAAATTTTTAAACGTTGTTTTATAGGAAACTGAAAAAAAGATTTAAGTTCGCAATAAATTATAATAATTTAATTGGTTTTTTAATTATAGGCTTGTAAATGCTATAAATTGTGTGATACTCGTGTATTATACGAACTTTATATGTTAATTAAATGTATTTGTCGTTTATGGTTAATTGTTAAATTGCACTAAAATTTTAGATGCTTTGATAAGGACTGATGATAGTCGAAAACGTTCAGCTTTTTTAATAAACTTTGCTAACTAATGAAATGTTGGATTTTGCTTGCTATTATTTTTGAATGGATTTTAAAAATTACCTTTCTTCCTAAATTATATTATATTAAGTTGTTATAGAAACTATATTTTTTTCTTTGCTTGAACTTTTGAATAAAATTAGAAAATCCATGATTTTAATTGTTAAAGAGACGAAAATTCAAATTATTGAGTGATCTTGAAAGGTTTTATATGAATGACTCTAAAAGTTCAAAAATTTTTGTAAAATTGTAAAAAAATTAAAACAAAACAAAAAATCAGACTCGATCTCTTCCACGGCGTTCGGGTCTGGACGTTTGCCGTGCCAAGCTTATTGGAATATAAGGCGCCTTGTTTTTAAAGGCCCGTTTCCACTACGAGCGTGGAAAAAAGCATACTTTGTTTGTTTTATTGATTTTTTTTTGCGCTCGCTTCAATTTTAACCGCTCGCCTCAATTGAAGATCAATAAAAGAAACAAAGAATGCTCTTTTCCACGCTCGTAGTGGAAACGGGCCTTAAGACGCCTTGTCTTTTGCAACAGGAGCAGGAATATTTGTTCAAATTAAAAATGAAACTGTGACAAGTCCTAAACACACCAAACTTTTCAAATTGGCCAATAGAAAATTTGACTTTACAGATGTTTACCATCATTCAAAATGAAAACTAAAACTAAGAAAACAATTCTTACAACTACAACTCAAAGGTACTGCAATGGGAACAAAAATGGCTCCTCAGTATGCTAATATCTTCATGTCGAACCTGGAAGAAAACTTCTTACAAAATACCCATAATAAACCATTAATATATATCCAGATACATTGATGACATTTTTCTGCTATGGACACACGGAGAAGAAAAACTATTACAATTTCACAAAGATTTTAACTCTGAAGACCCGGACATTCACCTTACAATGAACCAATCGACTAAGGAAATTAATTTTTTGGATACCACTATTAGACTAAAAAATAACACACTCCAAACCTCACTATATATAAAAAACCCACCCATTCCCAAACCTATTTACACCCCAACAGCTCCCATCCCCCACACACCTTCGCCTCCATAATTTTCAGCCAAGCTCTACGCTACAAGCGAATCTGCTCTGATGAAAAGGAATTAAATTTACAATTGAAAACATTAAAAAATGCATTCACCGCACTTGGATACAAATCCAAAACTATCAAAAACCAAATAATTAAGGACATGTCCATTCCCCGAGAAGCCCTTTTCGAATATCAAACCAAATCTAAATCTGATCGCACACCCCTAGTCCTCACTTACCACCCTCATCTTAGACCTATTAACAAAATTGTCAAAAATTTGCAACCTTTACTTAACAAAGACCCACATCTTAACCAAATCTTCTCTACAGCACCACTTATATCATATCGTCAACCTCCTAACCTTAAACTTTTACTCACATCTGCCTCCTTACCAAATGAACATTTCATCACGGGTACCTTTCCCTGCAATTCTTCTAAATGCCATTTCTGCCCCAACATAAACACTAACCCTACAATAACTGGTCCTAACGGAGTCTCAATAAAAATCTCCCGAAACTTTAGCTGTAATTCATCTAATATTATGTACGCAATTTCATGCAATCTCTGCCCTAAAGCTATCTATATTGGAGAAACAAGCAACTCTATCAGACAACGAATGAACGGACACAGGAGCGACATCAGGCACAACAGAAACAAACCGGTAGCCGAGCATTTCAATAAACCAGACCACACCTTGGACAATCTCAAATTAACAGTAATCAAGGAAGTTAAAGGTAAAACAAAGCAACAACGGGAAGTGAAAGAGCAAAAAATTATTTTCAAATTCGATTGTGTTAACCAAGGTTTAAATAAAGATTACTCGTTTATGTCTAACTATGTGTAATATTAATTTTTGTATACGTGAGGGTCATTTATGTTTTTCACTTTTTTATCCATTTCGCATCGTTCCATTTTTTCGCATATGTTCTTGGTTTAAATTGCTGTAATTCACCGCACTGCTATATTTTCTCAAACTTCGACTTTTTTTCCGATATTTTTGTATCTCATTACGTCACATATGTCTGTTTGTTACGTTTAATGCCGTTGTGTAAAACTTGTTTTGATTGCATTTTCATTCCATTGCACCTGATGAAGTGAGCAGTAGCTTACGAAAGCTTGTGCCCAAATAAAAATAAAAAATAAAAAATAGTCAACTTTAGTGCACAATTTTCTGTTTTACTCATTTTAAGAAAACAAAGCTATAAAAATCCACTTAAGATTGTTTACTTTTTGACCTACACCACTAAAAACAAAAAGATTAAAGTTTTTCATTTGAAAACAATATAGGAGGGGCCACTTTTTAGTGTTCTGAAACAAAGCGATCTCTAAAAAAAAGGTTATCACTTTAGGGGTGCACCGTCATGATGCTAATATGAAAAAATAGAGCAATATTTTTTTTAGGGGGCCACTTTTTGACGATTTTTAGGTGGAACCTGGTGCGGCCGCACCACTGGCACTGTACTAAAGCCATCACTAAGTTTAAGCCTAAAACATTCTGTAAAAAAATTTTTGCAAAACACTTGTACTAAAATATAGAAACAATAAATAAACTCTGAAGTTTAAAGTTTGAACTGACTTGTCAATCCAATCAACGTTCTCGACTGAGTTGATACCACGAAGGAGGTTGGATTTCTCAGAGGCAACATTTTCATTTAAATATCGCCGAAGCATTTCTTCCCATTCGCTTTCGCTTGCATCTTTCGCGCCATAAGTGTAAACTAGCTGACGTGTGTCGGGGTACAAGCTGAGTTAACAGAAGCAGCTTATTTTCAGAAAATTAGAAAATCGACGGTTTGTTAAATAATTTTGACACAAATGTAAGGGCTATTGCGAGGATTTTTAAATTTTTGTTGATAATTTTTATAAATATCTAATTATCATGGTTTAAAAAATGTAATTTTTTTGGTAAACATAGCACTACTACCCATATAAAAACCTTCAAAAACATTTTCAAAAAAATAAATTCAATAAAAATGCAAATTGATTTACTAATATTCAGGGTTTTCAATCCATTTGCGGAAATATTCACCAGCTTGATTTAAGGCCTCATCATCGCCGTACTCCAGCGCCAGAGAAAGCACCAGCACTCTGTTTCTCCTAAAATATTTACATTTGTTTCATAGACTTTCAAAACTTTTTTGATTATTTGATGATTTTTCTTGGCTTTTCTTTAAAGCCACAAATGAACCATCATCAACTTTTTTTTATTAAATTCGACCCCGAGTTGATAATAAACTTATCAATATTAACAAGTTGTCTATTCCAAAGTTTTTTTAAATCTTTGGATGGAGCTTCAAAAATTTTTTCTTTTAATCCAAGAATTAAATAATTATTTAATTATCTATTTGTCAAATTGGGTCGTCATTATTCTGCGATAAGATCACAAATCTCAAAAGTTAAAGAAATCTGGTTTGTTCATGATTGTATTGGTTAGATTCGGTTTTTGCTACACTGTTATAATTCATTTAAGCTCAGGTTCACCCCCACGGGAGTAGGAAAATAAAGGCCATCTATCCCAATTTTGGGCATTGCGTTTATTGCGCTGCGCTTTTCAAGATTTCAAAATCGCATTGCGCAAGTTGCGCTGGGCTTTACACGCAATCAAAAATGCATTGCGCTTACTGCGCTACGCTTTACATGATCTAAAAAATGTATTGCACAAATTATGCTGCGCTTTCCTAAAAAAATTTCCACTTTTGTGTGCCACCAATCATTATTACACAGACTAGTCACGAACTGGCTATACAATCTTTTAATTTGTTTGATTAATTATTTTTCTTGTGATATAAGATTCTTCTTTCCTTTTTTCTTTTTTTTTGTTATTTCTTACATTTTAACTGATCATGGCGTTGCGGCCATGCTTTCTACCGTTTTGTATTTCCACTGTTTAATTATCATATTCATGTTTTAACGTCTGACGTTGTGCTGCTTCTTTTTTTTTTTGATCTTTTTAATATTTTATGAATTTTTATGTGAACCATTTAAAGCGATTGAAAATAAAAAAATGAATTAAAAAATGAAATGAAATAAAGCCAGAAAACCAGGTGAAGACTAAAACAGGTCTTCATTTATTTAAAATAAAAAGAATCTCACAACATTATATAAAAAAAGAGAGGACCTATTTTGTCTTCACCCGGTTTTAAGTGTCTAATTTCAGTTTGTTCTGATGTACTTCCAATGTCTATGGTTCTCTAGACGGGTCTGTTTGGGGCTAGGCTCTATCTAAGCATAGTTAGTCGAATTTGCTTAGTAATCATAACTTCGACACATTTTCAGGTAGCCATTTGCTATAAGCGTCGCACTCTGCGACCAAAAAAACTTTGCCTCTCGTTTCGCAACAGAGTAAACATACAAGCAGATTTTTTAAAATAAAATTAAAATCTTTTTTTATTATTAAAACATCGTCAGATTATAGAATTTTGTGTGAAAATTGTTTTTCACGGGGCTGTTTTCACATTTGCAAAAAAGCGTGACTTACTTTTCTAGGTGAGATCCTTCCGTAGCGTTCCATCCAAGACTGTCTGCGGTGGGTTTCACTTTTTGAACGTAATATTCCTTTTATAAAAGGTTAAAAATCGAAAAAAAAAAAACAGGAAAAAACCAGGCATGGGAACAGATGCCTTCGCATCAGCTCAAATAAAAAATTTACCTGATACATAGGGTAAATGCTTGAGCTCTTAAGCATTTCTTGAATGTAGGAGCTTCCTCTACTGAATGCTGTCCAAACTAGAAAGCTTCGTTCTTTGTCCAAGTACTGAGTCATGTTTAGCGCTTGATCATAGCTGATAAGGCCGGCTCTAAAAAAGTTTTATGTGAGCAAGTAATTCCAAAAAAGATACAAAAAAATTATTATTGAATACGTGACACTACATAAAAATTTTATTGGTGCTTGTACATACACTGTAATTGAATGCAATTTTTTAACATTTCAAGTAATGCATTAATTAACTTATTTTGTTGTCACCTTGTCAACCGAACTAAAGCGCAATAAATTTTAAAACTCCGAAAAAGGATTTAAAGCCTAAGAAAATATTGTCAGTGTTGTATTGTTCTATTTCTCCTCTTAATTGAAGAAAAAAAGCAGCTGACTTTTTGAGCTACCGCCAAGTGATATTGCATTTTAGTTATTTCATATCATCATCAAACACCATAAGATACCCGAGCATTCCGATAAATTTAAAAGCTATCTGGGATGGTTAAAAAACTCGTTTCATTGAATCGTTTTGATCATTCGAATTGTTACGTCAACCCACGGCGCCAGATTGAAAGCGTCGTCTATGAGATTCGAACGATCGAGTTCGGCAAACACCGTGTGATTCGTCATCAATTGATTGTTCAGCGTGCTCCACATCGCGTCATCGTAATTAACTCGGTAATATCCGGTCTCGCTCGGGTTTAATTTAAGCCAATCGTTGCTTTCTAATGTCTCCAGTTCAAGTATGACCGCTGCGAACAAAAGAACGCGTTTAAGGCGAATAGAAAACTGCATCATAGAGTTGCCGATTCATTACTCGCGACAATTGCTTCTTTACTTCTATTGCTGCTGTCCAACCAGTCCTAACATTTTGAAATGGTTAAACAATCGTTGTCGCCACCTGTACAGGCATTGTAAACGCCATTAACTGTAATAAGTTTTAGTTTGCTTTATAAATTTAGAATAATGCAAGAGTTTAATGCTTGCAACTGTGGTAGTCTTTTCAGTTAACTGTGCTACTTTATGACTTTATGTATTAGGTTTTCCTTTGTTTAAAAGTTTTTTTTTACTTTGATATAGCCACGCGTTATTGCGATGTCATAGTGTTACCAGTGCTGTGACAGAATCATATAAGTGGCAATGTTATCCGATCACTATGTTGTCGAAATGAGCACCACGAACGGAAGACATACGCTTTGGTCTACAAAGCGAGTAGCCAGGCTAAAACAAAAAGAATGATATATGTTTCATATTTAAAACTTACAATCGCTTTCCAGTTGAAAAAAAGTTTTCTGAACGGTATCGTTATATGACGTTATATGAGTCAATTCTATATTCCATTTGTAGTCATAAGAGGAAATGGGTCTTGAGCTTCTATCAGCATTGGGATCCACCAAAAAATGATCCTAAAACAACAAGAAAGAATAATGTTTTTTGCACTTTGGAAACAAGTTAGATCACAAGATTTAAATACCTGCGTCACCGTTCCAGTATTACTGTTTACAGTAAGCACAGGAAATCCCATTTGGTGCACCCAGGGATTCATCAACTCGGTCACGCTTGCGTCCAGATTGACAGAGTCTGCGTACTGCGTCGAAAAAGTTGGTTTAATGATATTAAATTGCTATTTGTAAGACTTATGCATTTCTAGATTGTTTCTGCTTTCGTGACTGAAATTTGACACAATTAAGTTTGTTTGAGAAAAGTTGTTTTTTTTAAAAGTGAGTAGCATACTTTTACATAAAAACTGCAAAGTTTTTAAACATTTAATCGTTCTTGTTTTCCATTAACATAAAAAAATAAAATAGAACATTGAAATAAAATATTTTTTAATTTCAAGCTCTAACATTTTGACATTGAATAAAAACGTTATAAATAAACCAGCCTATAATCATCAAGTTGAAACGACTTGTGTTTTAGCATTGCAAATATTTTTTTACCTTGCCTGGTCCATTTTTATTGTTGCCATAGTAAAAGGATAAATAGACCTTTTACAAGCATATCACAAAATAGAGAAAAAACTTATATATATACGAAGATAAGTGTCTTCAATATAGTTGTGACATGAGAATCAGAGCAAAATTTATTTATGTTAAAGTTTTTTTATCAGAAATCTATTACCCTTCTTTCAGTAAAGTTACATTGACGATTTTATTTAACTGATCAAATTGCGATGCATGAATTTATTAATAAAATCGGTCAACTTTCAATTTATTATAGCAAATAAAAGTTAAAATTTAAAAACCAACTGTATTATTATGAAAAATCGATTTCGACCTATAAAGGTCATCATCAGTTTCTGTAAAAAAATTAATTAATTAAAATAGATTACTATATATTTGACAAGACATTTTGAAAATTCCACTCATACTATACGGGTCCTGACTCAATGACACAAAGTGAAGCTTTCGATAAAAACCAAGAGCTAAACGACACAATAACTGACATAATGATTATGGATTACGTAACAATGAAGAAAACGTACAGTGTAAAACTTGTAGTGAAATTAAAACCGCAAACTCCCGCTAAGATTCAAAGTGTTGACTGAAAAGATTAGCAAAACTGTTGTAGTTTAACTGTGTATAGTAAAGGATAAACGGATTTAAAATTCAATCGCAATTACATGTATAAGACAAAAAAATTCTATTAATATTAATTTTAGCATTCAAATTATTAATCCATTTATTTTCACACCAATCTAATAAAGTTTTATCTGGTTGTTCTACAAATATGACCATGTAGCATTCAGTGATGTCAGGTTTACCATTAAAAGCATCAAAATGAAATGTATAAAAATGTTTTAGAAGAGCAGCTCGGTCATTGTTATCCTTAACGTTAAATTTGTTCCAGAATGAGCGGTGGTTATTCCATCGGGTAGAAAATTTGTTTTTAGTTTGTCCTACGTATTGCATTTTACAAAATTTACATTCTGCGACGTAAATACCATAATTTTTGGTGTGAAAATAAATGGATTAATAATTTGAATGCTAAAATTAATATTAATAGAATTTTTTTGTCTTATACATGTAATTGCGATTGAATTTTAAATCCGTTTATCCTTTACTATACACAGTTAAACTACAACAGTTTTGCTAATCTTTTCAGTCAACACTTTGAATCTTAGCGGGAGTTTGCGGTTTTAATTTCACTACAAGTTTTACACTGTACGTTTTCTTCATGGTTACGTAATCCATAATCATTATGTCAGTTATTGTGTCGTTTAGCTCTTGGTTTTTATCGAAAGCTTCACTTTGTGTCATTGAGTCAGGACCCGTGTAGTATGAGTAGAATTTTCAAAATGTCTTGTCAAATATATGGTAATCTATTTTAATTAATTAATTTTTTTACAGAAACTGATGATGACCTTTATAGGTCGAAATCGATTTTTCATAATAATACAGTTGATTTTTAAATTTTAACTTTTATTTGCTATAATAAATTGAAAGTTGACCGATTTTATTAATAAATTCATGCATCGCAAAATTTATTTATTACTTAAATTAAAACGCTACACATAAAAAAAAATTTTTAAAAGCCGCAACAGGCTGTTTCACCGAAAAACGGCTCAACAGGCGATTATCTGAAATAAAAACAACAATAAAAAATAAACAAATAAATATACAAATAACCGAGAAATAAAGCTAAAAAATACATAATTTGAAAAATTATAACAATAAAATCCCCGAATAACTTGAAAAACTACTAAACAGCATTTTTCTATTATTTATTTTTATTTTTATTTTATCTCTATATTTATCCTCCTGACTCGCAGGAAAGCGACGGAGGCGCTTATACATAGGGTAGGCAATTACCGCGACCTGCTTCCGGAGATGCCAAGATATTGCTGTCCGCTTGTAATTTAATAGAGATATGACTGTAATTTAGAACTGCTTGCCAAGACCACCAAGCAGGGGAAAGTGCCGTAAAGCGTCTTTCCCAAGGACACAACAGAATGGCGCGAGTGGGTTTTGAACCCAGACCGTGTTAATTACGAGCCCGGCGCTTTAGCCACTCGACCACGCCGCCGACAGGGCGCAATTAATGAGGCGCAACTGCACGGACACAATTAGATCTCTTCTCACCGGTAACTGACGTAGTATAAATAAAGTGTGGATGAATAAGAACAATCATGAGTAATGAAAAAAATGTTGAATCCTCCAGGAGAATGGCTAGCTTTTCATCAAGGCAAAGATCACACCCGGTGGCAACAAGTTGGTAGATGTTGGAGTTGGCCGATATGCTCTCTTCAATGCGAGAATCTTTCTCATTATCTATGGCTTCCCAGAATGCTTTCGATAGCTCGGTGGAGTTCGATAGCTTTTCTGCTTATTTTTGAAAATCTGGCGATGGTTTTAACAACAGGATTTAAATTCCGTTTCGCAACAACGGCGGGTCGTTGCTGTCGGTTGAAATGCTGGCTTCATAAATGATAGCGTTCTTGCGATAATTACCGTTTAGCAGGCATTCAGCCTTGCGTCGACAGTTGCAAGGAGAATGTGCAGTGATGTTTTTCTTTTCTTTTCGTTTCTTATGCTTGATAGAATCGATGCCATATTCGGCATGCAGCTGTAACTGATTTTCAGAGTGTTCTTGTTGCAAATATTCTTGACTTTGAATCTTCTTGACGTTAAATCTGACCTTTATGAAACGGCCGGCTGGGTAAAATTTAAACGAGTGAATAATTCCTTTTAAAGACAATTAGCCAATGATGCCAAGATAATAAATACTTCAGCGTCCTTATTCGTGCCTAATGACAAAACTACCAACTTATACAAAGTAGACATTTGAACATATGACAAATTGCTGCAGGACAACATAACTGCTTCTTACGAAAAAACGGACTCCGACACAGCAAGAAAAATTAATAATGAAGCCAAAGCACATGCTAAAAAACTGAAACTTGAGAATAAAATGGAAGCGCTATCAGAAAAAGAAGACTTTATCACATTCAAGGAACATAAACCTAATTTTATTAACAATCCAAAATGTCGGCTTATTAACCCAGCTAAATCTAATACAGGTAAGTGATTAAGAAGCTTTTAAATTCTATAAACTCAAAAATTTGAAAAAAATCCAATCTCTTGTAATGGCGCAATTCGTCCGCAGTAATATCATGGTTCAAGAATTTCCCAACAAGAAAAAACACAATTTCTTGTTTTCGACATTGTTGACTTTTATCCATCAATATCCGAAAAATTACTCATCGATTGTTTTGGGTTCAAACAAAGTACACTTTCTATTTTGAAGTAATCTAAAATTAAATTTCTAAATAATTGGACTTGCGACTGCGATCAATTCGCAACGGTATAATAACTTTATTTAGTGCACAATAGTTTGTCATTTATCTGAACTCCTTCCGCCCTTATTAACTTTCCTTCTAATTTAAAGCACAACGATTTGAACTGTGACCGATTCGCAACGGCATAATAACTCTATTTAGTGCACAATAGTTTGTCATTTATCTGAACTCCTTTCGCTTTTGTATTAACTTTCCTTTTAATTTAAGACACAATAAATTGACACTTATCTGTCCTTTTGTCTTTATGAATTTCTCATCTTTTAACTTTATTTATTTATTTATTTCAATATTAATTAACGAAAAACCCTCAAATATAAATAACGCTCGCCAGAGAAAAACACTCATTTTTCATATAAGTGATAAAAGTAATTTTGGCCGAAATGCAGCTAATTGTTTTTGAACTTCGGAATCGCGATCGTCTACTTAAATTATTTGGCTCTCCACATTCCTAAACTTTTGTGAGTACCTTTTATTTGTTTTTTTTGTATGAATTTTTGTAGTAACTGTTTTCAGTGATTTATTCGTATATATATTATCTATAGGATTACAAGTACAAAATAGAAGTATTTGTCAATCAAGTTTTTACGTGGAGAGAGAGATTCGTGATAAACAATCTAAATCCAAAACATCGGATGCTATCAAAAAATATTTGACCTCGACTCTGATACATCAGATATTATTTTTCACTGTAAAAAGTCTCTTCTATTTAGAAAAACAATACCTGGATAAGGAATAACTGATCACTCTTTGATGTCATGATAGGTTCATTTGATGGAGCAGAAATATGTGAGCTGGTTGATCTATTTCTTCTCTCCGTATTAGCGTCTACCATTAACAAAACAATGTCGGCTTGTACAGAGACGATGGCTTAGCCATTAGAAAACACTCCAAGACCTGATACGGAACGTATTAAAACAAAGATCATTAAATTTTTTCAGCAAAACAGTCTCAAAATTACAGACGCCAATGTTATACAAGCAAACTTTCTTGACGTCACATTCGACTTACAATCTGATAAATACTGGCCTTATCAAAAACCAAATGGCTATTTTCTCTATATTTATTCAAGATCGAATTACCCTCCCTCCATCAAAAAGCAATTTTCATTAATGCTGTCCGATCGCTTGTCACAACTACCATGCAACCAGCACATGTTCAATAATGCGGCTGTGGTTTATCAAGAAGCAATGCAAAAAAGTGGATACCATAACAAATTAGGGTACCAACATTTAAGTAACCTCATCAAACCGCCCAAAACAAAAAATAAAACGAAAAGTTTTATGGTTTAACCTGCCATTCAATGAACATGTAAAGACCAATATTGGCAAGACTTTTCTTAATTTACTTGAAAAGCACTTCCCCTCTCGTCATTTTCTCCACAAAATTTCCAACAAAAACAGTGTAAAGATTAGCTACAACAGCATGCTAAATATGGTAGCAATTCTATCAAACATAATAGAAGTATCTTGGCATCAAAAAACATTACTGTGCATTCTCTTTGCAGCTGGCGACGCAAGGCTGAATGCGTCCTGAACGCCAATTGTTGCAAGAAAGCTATCATTTATAAAGTCAGCATTTTAACCGATAGCAACGACCCTCCCAAACGTTGTTGCGAAACGGAGTTTAAATCCCGTTTTTACAACCATCGTCAGACTTTCAAAAACAGAAAAGATACACAACGAGCTATCAAAAGCATTCTGGGAAGCCAAAGATAATGGGAAAGATCCTCGCATTGAATAGAGCATATTGGCCAACTCCCACACCTATCAACCTGTAGCTGCCAGGTGTAATCTCTGCCTTGATAAAAAGCTAGCCATTCTGTTGGCGGATCCATCATCTATACATAATAAAAGAACGGAACTCACCGGCAAGTGTCGTCATAAAAATAAATTCAAGCTAAAAATTTTTTCATAATCTCCCTAGGCATCGAACTCGATTTTTTTCATTGCCTATGATTTTTTTCGCAACTCATGATGTTCTTATTTATCCACAAGTTCTACGTCGCTTGCCGGTGAGAAGAGATCTATTTACGTCCCTGCAGTTGCACCTCATTAAGACGAAAGTTCTGTTTAGTAGTTTTTCAAGTCATTCGGAGATTTTTTGTTGTAATTTCTCAAATCGTCCATTTTTTAGTTTTATTTCTCGGTTAAATATTTGTATATTTGTTTGCTTTATATGTATATTTATTTGCTTTATATTTATTTGTATATTTATTTGTTTATTTTTTGTTGTTGTTTTTATTTCAGATAGTTGCCTGATAAACTGTTTTTGGCGAAACAGCCTATTGCGATTTTTTAAAAAAAATTTTTTATGTGTAGGGTTTTAATTTAATTAATAAATATACAGTTATATTTATGTGTATATTATTGGCGACTCCAAAATTTTATACTGATGCAACAAGTTACAAATACACTACAATTACACAGTAGATTATTACAGTAGGCTAAAGATAGCGGCTAAAATTTTGCAATAAATTATAATATATGGTGGCTAAAACTATAAACTGTTAATCATTCACTCGGGCTACTCGGGCTGCTAGGGCTGAGTCGCTTTCTTTTATGGCTGAACCGAAATAAAAAGAAAGAATGAAAACAACTTTGAAAAATTTTTTTTCTTACCTCTTGCATGTCAGAAAAGAAATCTTGTTCATCAGCATTGCTGAATTGTCGTTTATTCAAATAATTCGTTAAACCTTTGAAGAAAACATCGTGCCCAAGCACAGTTTTCATGTATCGCAGTAAAGAAGCTCCCTGAAAAATAAAACAATAAATCCTAGCTATTTACATAAATTTACTGCTTTTGAAATAATTAAACACAGTTTACATCTTTTTTAGAATTGATAAAGTGATTGTGAAATAAGTTTTTAGATTATTATGATATGGCCCTTCGATATGCAAAATAAATTTTCATAGCACTCTTTTGTTAATAATTAATTTTTTCAGTCAAGGTAAAAGTAGGCAACAAAGACAAAATCAAATTAATTTATGACTTCCCATCTTTTCTTATAAGCTGCAAGACTTATAAAAGAAAGATTTTTGCACACTTGCAAAACGCTTTGTTAAATTTAACATTGTTTAACAGCAACTCTTTAATAGTTTAACGTTGGCCATTCAGAAATTTTCCAATTTATTTTGATTGCTTTAAATAAAGGGTAAGAAATGTACGCATGGTAGATGCAATAATTGCAATTAAGTATACATGTAATATTGGGTTGTCTATTTAATGTACTGTATTAGCCTCATTATAACAAATATAGGCGTTCCTACCTATAGTACTTTACGAAAATGAGCAAAAATTTTCTCTAGAATTGAAGATGAAGACCAAAAAAAAAGGTCTTCACTTTGAGTCTGTCTCTGATTTTTCATTTTCGTCCCAAATACATAGTGATCTCTTAAAAAAAGGTCTTTACCTTTAATCTTAAACTTTTTTTCTGCATTAATGTTTATTTTCGATCCACGAAAAAATCTTTAGCCCAAATAATTCCTTGTCGCTGCCTTAAAATTCTCGATTTTGCCCAAATTTTTTAGACTTGGGGGCAATTTTTCCTGCCCCTCCACCGGCAGATATGGCTATGATAACAAGAATACTCAGATAGATTAGAAAAAAGTCCAAAATAAAAAAGAGTAAAATTAGAAAGTCCCTTAAAAGTTTGATACGCAATATAATAATTTGAAAATATCCACGATCAAAACAATTTCCGTTGTTTGGTTTGAGCCCTTGAAAACTCCGAATCCTGACCGAGATCTGGTCGTTGAGAACAGCCGCAGTTATCCTATTGCAAACTTTGTACATTAATGCCATTATTTTTTTATTTATTTTACTTTTTCCTAGTTTCTCTTTTAATGATGACAAGGCGAAAAGAAAAAGTGATTTAAACGTTTGAAATAGGCGAAAATAAGTAAAATGCTTAATTAGACCAAAAACAACACAAATAAAAAAATAGAAGTACTTCTTTAAAACGGTTACATAAAAAGCTACTTAGTTGTTCTTTTAAAATGCATTAAACCATAAGAAAAAAATCTTATACGCCATAACCTACCAATAGTCAACATCATGGCTCATGCATAAAGTTGATAATGCAAAATTTAAAAAATTATTTTATCTGGAGCAGGATGCTAATAAAAGAAAAAGTGAATATGCTTAATGACAATCATACTGAAGGAATCTCAAAAGCTATTAGCTCTTGAAGTAATTTGATTATTATTAATCAAGCGCCTTAATTCAGTTTTTGACATACGAAATACGATCTATTATCCTAACGGAATTTTATTTACTTCAGCATAGCACTAGAACGTTCGCAATTAGCAATACACCAATTTACATATGTCATCCGTACAATTTAAGATTATAAATCTTTCATTGAGAATTTGGTTAATACAATAATCAAACGGTTCTTTTATGATTCATTTCTTTAGCTTTTCTAAAAAAGTTTTTGATAATTTTTATTTCAGTACTTTCAAGTTACTAAATTTTACCTGTATATGGTCTAGTACTTTTAAGTCATAGGCTATAAAGAGGGAGGACTTTAAACACATTAAGGGTATGAACTACGAGAGTGAGTGATGGAATTAAAGACATTTTGAAACCTTTACAAATATTTTAGTGATCAAATATTGTAAAAATTGCCATGCTTTACTTTCGTTTGCTAGCACATTTACTAGGGCTTATACTCAAAAACAGAATTTGCAATTTCAAAAAGTGCGAAAATAATTTATGAAACACTGCATTAAGTTGTAAAGCAAAATCATAAACGTTTTGTTTCTTCTAAACAAAATAATACAGTAATTAAAAAAATATTATCGTTATTGTTGTTGGTCACCTATAAGCCAGCCATCGGAGGCACATTTCTGTGTTTTTTGATGCCGGTCCCAAGCCCGGATAAATGGGTAGGGTTGCGGCAGGAAGGGCATTCGGCGTAAAATTTTTTTCCCAAAACATACAAATGCGTTATAGTCATGAATCCATACCGGATCGGTCGCGGCCCGGATTACCAACAACCGCCTCAGGTGTCGCACAGCAGGGCACCTGTGGAAATTATACTACTGCTGAACATAGTAAAAACAAGAGGAGAAAGAGAGGAGGAAGGTGAGTGAAGAGTCAGCGAGAAGTGTGGAAAGGGAGACGCTCGTTCGTAGAAGTGGGTACCTTAAATATTGGAACAATGATTGGAAAAGGAAGAGAGCGGGCAGACTTGATGGAGCGAAGGAATGTAGACATACTGTACCTACAGGAAACAAAGTGGAAAGGGAGTAAAACAAGGAACATTGGAGGTGGATGAAACTATTTTACAACGAAGCCGACGGAAGAAGAAATGAAATAAGGATAGTGGTGAGGGAAGAGCTGGCTGAAAGTGTCCTGAATGTGAAGAGGGTGTCAAACAAATTAATGGTCATGAAACTGGAGGTAAAAGGGTCAATCCTAAATATAGCAAGCGCCATGCTCCACAGGTTAACAACAACATGGATGAGAAAAATGATTTTTGGGAAGATCTGGATGGGCTGATAAAAAGTGTATTAAAACAGGAGAGGATAGTTCTAGGCGCGGACCTAAATGGATATGTGGGCGACGGAAACATAGGGGATGAGGAAATAGTGGGGAGGTATGCTGTCGGAACAAGAAATAAGGAAGGATCAATGGTTGTGGATTTTCCGAAAAGGATGGATTTGGCGATTTCAACACTTATTTTAAGAAGAAAGATGAACACAGGGTGACATATAAAAGTGGCGGAAAAAGTACCCAAGTAGATTATGTGAAGTGCAGAAGGAGGATTTGGGAAGTGCAGAAGGAGCATTTGGGAAGTGCAGAAGGAGTTGAAGGAAATCTCCGATTGTAAGTTATTAGTGAATGCGTGGGTCGCAAAGCAGCACCGTATGGTGGTACGCAAAATGGCTATCATGGTGAAAAAGAAAAAGCAGAAAAAGTAAAGCCAAAGGTACGATGGCGGAAACTGAAGGAGACAAGTTGTCAAGAAGCGTTTAGACAAAAGGTGACCAGGATTCTGGGAGGCAAGCATGGGTTACCTGATGAGTTGGACAAAACAGCAGAAATGCTAAGAAAAACAGCTTAAACTGTGCTGGGAGTGACATTTGTAAAACGAAAAGGAGACAGGGAGACATGGTTGTGGAATAAGAAAGTTCAGGAGAACATAAAAGAAAAGAAAGAGGCAAAGAAAGCATGGGATAAAATAAGAGATAAAAATACTGAAAAAATCTACAAAGAAATGAAGAGTAAGGCAAAGAAGGCGGTTGCGATGGCGAAGGGACGTGTGTATGAAGGTTTATATGCTAGATTGGAAACAAAAGAAGGTGAAAAGAAGTTGTACAGATTAGCTAGGCAGAGAGACAGAGCAGGAAAAGATGTACAGCACGAGAAACTTATAAAGGATGAAAACGGCAATGTGATGATAAGTTCGGAGCTGTGTTAAAGAGATGGAAGGAGTACTTTGAGAAACTAATGAACGAGGAAAATAACAGAGACCCTAGGACAAAGGAAGCAGAAGTGGTTAACGGAAAGGTAAATTGCATCAGTAGAGAAGAAGTGAAGAAAGCACTGAAAAGGATGAAAAAAGGTAAAGCGGTTGGGCCAGATGAGTTGCCAGTAAAAGCTTGGAAATGCATGGAAAAGATGGGGATAAAGTTTTTGACCAGACTGTTCAAAAGACTATTAATGAGTGAACGGATGCCAGAAGAATGAAGAAGGAGTGTGCTTATCCCAATCTATAAAAACAAAGGGGAAGCACAGTGATGTGAAAACTACAGAGAAATAAAGCTAATGAGCCACACAATGAAAGTATGGGAAAAAATTATTGAAGCCAGGCTAAGGGGTAGAGTAGAGATCAGCGAACAGTAATATGGATTTATGCCAGAAAAGAGAAGCACCGATACCATGTTTGCCTTAAGAATATTGATGGAAAAGTACAGGGAAGGTCAAAGAGAGCTGCATTGTGTATTCGCAGACCTAGAGAAAGCTTACGACAGGGTTCCGCGGGAAGAGTTCTGATACTGTATAAGAAAATCAGGAATAGGGGAAAAATATTTGCGACTTGTACAGGATATGTATGAGGAAAGAGAAACAGTGGTGAGGTGTGCAGTAGGAACTACAGAAAGTTTCAAGGTTAAGGTTGGACTGCACCAGGGATCAGCGTTAAGTCCATTCCTGTTTGTAGTGATAATGGACAGACTAACGGATGAAGTAAGAAAAGAACCACCATGGACGATGCTGTTTGATGATAATATTGTGATTTGCGAAGAAACCTGGGAAGAAGTGGAGCGGAGACTGGAATCCTGGAAATATGCATTGGAAAGAAGAGAGATGAAAGTAAGTAGGTCAAAGACTGAATATCTGTGTATAAATGGAGGAAATGACAAGGAAACAGTGAAGATGGAGGATACAAAAGTGCCAAGAGTAAAGAAATTTAAGTATTTGGAATCAAGGGTACAACAAAG
The DNA here is from genome assembly GCA_963680785.1 of Diplosoma virens. Classification (NCBI taxonomy): domain Eukaryota; kingdom Metazoa; phylum Chordata; class Ascidiacea; order Aplousobranchia; family Didemnidae; genus Diplosoma; species Diplosoma virens. The sequence continues at coordinate 15,228,718 of OY796890.1, read as the reverse complement.
TGGTAGTTGTGAGAGGGAGGCAGAGAAAAGAGTGCAGGCAGGATGGAACGGATGGAGAAAAGTATCAGGAGTAATCTTCGACAGGAGGTTACCAGTTAGAGTAAAAGGAAAAGTGTACAGTTCAGTGGTGAGACCAGCAATGGTGTATGGACTTGAGACAGTGGCAGTCACAAAGAAACAATTGGAAGAGATGGAAGTCGCAGAGATAAAAATGTTGTGGTTTGCTATGGAAGTGACGAGAAAAGACAAGATTAGAAACGAGTAGATCAGGGGTACAGTTAAGGTAGAACGGTTAAGAATGAAGATGAGGGAGGGCAGGCTGAGGTGGTATGGACATTCATGAGGAGAGACCAAGAGTATGTTGGAAGAAAGATGGAGTTACCAGGAAAGAGGAAAAGAGGGAGACCCAAAAGAAGATTTCTAGATGTAGTGAAAGAAGATATGGGGGAAGTTGGTGCGAGGGAGACGGACGTTGAAAACAGGATGATTTGGAAAAATATGATACGCTGTGGCTACTCCTGATTGAAGGGAAAGGCCGAAAGAAGAAGAAGTTGTTAGTCACCTAACCCACGATAGTTTACAACCATGGCCATGAAACCATTGTAACGATTCATTATGTACGTAAACGTAACGTACGAGGGAAATATTACAAAATCGAATCAATAAACATGTAGTCCACACATTAAACAAAATATGTGAGGTAGTAAAGTGGCGACGCAATTGCGAAAAAAGTTCTATTTTCTATATTTCTCAATTGAAACAAACATACCTTTGAATATGAGATAGTGTCAAGAACGGATGTAATTTGACTTGGAGTCGAAACGTTAGAAATGATAGTGCGGGACGTTACAGAGTCGTCAGAAAGAAAGACTCTCTGTAAATCGTCGGTTACTACAAGGTCCATCTGTTTCAAAAAATCGCTTCATTATACAAACGCAAAATTTTGCAAAGTACATAAAAGAGTTTGAATCAATAAATAAAAAAAAACAATTTTTCTTATTTTTTTTTTGACAGCAGCCTCTTTTTGCAAAAACTTTTTTAGATATGTCTATTCAAAATATTTAGCGATCCCTCGTAATCGAATGAAGTGGAATCCCCCGTTTCAATGTTCATGTTTCACTCGCTTAAAAGTGATAAAAAAAAAAGATAAACCATAAAAGATTAGCAAAATTACAAGTCTACATTTTCCGATGTTTTCAAACGCAATTACGATGTTTTCAAACGTTGTTGCTATAAATCAGTGGTCCCCAAACTTTCCGATCAGGGGGCCGGATTTCGATTTTTGGACCTCCTCGGGGCACAGCGAGAGAAAAAAAGTCTTCTCTTCGATTCGATCTGTAAATTCGCTGTTTTACTCCCTAAATTTTAGTGATCTCTAGAAAAAAAAAAAAGAAAGGTCATCACTTCGATTCCATCTCCAATTTTGCTATTTTTCTCCCAAAATCGTAGTGATCTCCATAAAAAAAAAGGTCTTCACTTTAATTCGAACTCTAATTTCGCTATTGTTCTCCCAAAATCTTGGTGTGTTCTCCAATGAGAAGAACAACGTATAAACCTGAAACTGGGATCTTCCGATATAATTCTATCCAACTGTGGCTCAAAGTGAGTGCATACGTTTTTTAAAAAGAGCTCCGCGGGCCGGACGAAAAACCTTAACGGGCCGGATTCCGCCCGCGGGCCGTAGTTTTGTGACCACTGCTATAAACTATAAGCAAAATAGTTGTCGAATCGCTTGCATTATTTTCTTGTAGAACCCAGCTGAAGCTTTTCCTTTTGACTTACGCTTAACCTCGAACTTTAAAAACAAAGATAAGCAAATAAAAACATCTCGCACAACGTTCCACGATGGTTCTGATGCGTTCAGCGCAAAGTATTCCAAGTAAGAAGCGAACCCTTCGTTCAACCAAATGTTGTCCCACCATTTCATCGTGACCAAGTTGCTAAACCACTGCAAATATAGTTGACAAATTTTCAATAAGAGGAAAGAAAACTGGGTTACCACTTAAATCGAAAATTTACAAAAAAATTTCAACGAGGGCTTATTTCTCAACTGAGACGAGTCTGCTATTTCCTTACTCTTCTATGAACACAAAAAACACAGAGCAGCAATCGGCAATGAATAGGGATCATCAAATTTTTGTTTGTCGAAACTATTATAGAGACAATAGTTAAATCAAACTGTAATACAAAAATCCGTCCATAGACTTTTACAATTAAACTAAAAAAATCCAACTTTTTTTCCTATAGTGAGAATTACAAAACCCTCTTTGTCTACGGAAACCACAATGTGAAAGTTAATGGAACTTAAAAAATTATTCACTTGAAAACAAAAACCAAAATATATTTTCTATGTAAATAAAAAATTGAAATGGACCGGAAAAAAATTACCAAGTTGTGCGACATGATCTGCAGCCCGGATTAAACATCAAAGGCTTTAAGCAAATTAATTATTAAATTTAATGACTCAGTTTACAGGATTGAAAAAAAATTGAAGTTAAAAGGCTAGAATATCGTAATAATAAATCAAGAGAAAGCATAGAGTCATCCTGATTCAAACACCATTATTTTTTCGATATAAAGCATAGAGCAAAAGGAGTTAGTTGCAAGCGCCTTAAGGAAGTAAGCATATAAGCATTATAAGCAATATCACTGCACAGATGGTAAAAGAGATGGTAAATAAGCATATTTTATTACACAGATGATACTCCTTAGGATCATGTGTCCTATTACTCGATGTATTTTATTAATTTCTTTCAAATAAAACACTTGCAATTACGTTGCCGTCAATTTTATACTTTATGTTGAAAAAATTAATATTCGTATAAAAACTGATGATACGGCATATTTTTAGCAAAATCTTTTTTGGCTTTTTTTAAAAGAACTGCATAGCTCTGTTAATTGTTTCAAGAATATTAAAAACATACATTTATCAATAAAAAAAAGTTTTGATTTTGTTGAGACTCAACTTGTTATTCGTTAAGAATAAATTATATTTCATCAGTTTTTGTTATATAATTTTAGTTTCATCTATGTGGCAAAAGCTAGGAAGTACTCCATTTTGAGGAAAAAGTTTAACAGTACAGTAGGCGTACTAAACACATTCTTTGCCTTTTTACAAAAAATTGAGAATTTTTCTATTTACGCGTATTGCTTTTTAAATAAAATTTACACAAATGATTTTTAAACAAATGTTTATGAAAATGAAAAAATAAAAATAAAAAACGAACTGTTAAATGTTTTGTTTGACTTTTTTTAACCTCTTTTAGAGCATCAACTTTCCTAAGCATTCGTCTTATCAAGGAACCACGTAAGGTCGCGATTTTTTCAGAGTGGAACGAGACATGTATAAGACATTCTATGAGCTGGATTTGGTTCGATATAGGTATTTCGTGCATTTTATCCTTTAAAATATTGCACAAGGTTTCTTAGAATTCCTAACCGGTGAATTTCCAGGCGATTAAAGTAATTTTAAGTGGTTTTTATTTATTCAATCGTGGACCTTGAAAGCAGTTTGGCATGGAACTGAATTTTGCTCGAACCTGCAAGGTTTGACTCCAAATTAAAATTTAATTCTAAAATGACACCTTTATTTTCCTTCTTATAAAACTCAAGTCACCAGCTTTTCTATTTTTAAACAGCCCATCTTTGGAGCAAGAGCCAAAATTTTAAAAGGATTTTGTACTGTATATCACAGCAGAATGTTCTTAATCGTGGTCGAGTGGTTAAAGCACCGGACTGATGATCAACATGGTCTCGGTTCAAAACCCACTCGCGCCATTCTGTTGTGTCCTTGGGAAAGACACTTTACGGCACTTTCCTCTGCTTGGTGGTCTTGGCAAGCATTTCTAAATTACAGTCATATCTCTACTAAATTACTAGCGGACAGCAATATCTTGGCATCTCCGGAAGCAGGTCGCGGTAATTGCCTTCCCTATGTATAGCGCCTCCGTCGCTTTCCTGCGAGTCAGGAGGATAAATATAGAGATAAAAAAAAAAAAATCAAGTCCTATAAACAATTATTACCTGATGATATTGCATTAAAATTATTATTCATAAACCAAACTTAAAAATTTATTTTATCGCTGTTGATCAAATTAGTAAAACAAACTGGGCTAATAATATTTATATATTATTTACTTTATGTAAAAAAAAAACACGGTCCTGTCATTCTTTTCACCCTACCCTGCTACCTTGGCTTTAATAAAAAATATTAATATTTTACTATCTATTTTTTACAGTAATGTAGCAAGTTAACAAATTTGAGTTTCTAATGAACAGTTAACAAATTTTTTTGCAGTTGACCAAACACTTTTACCTGGTGCACTAATTCATGAGACACCACAGCTGCGACCCTCTGCTTGTTGTACGTCGAAGATTTTTCTCTGTCCCACAAAAGGTTTGTCTCTCGGAACGTAATCAATCCCCAATTTTCCATTGCACCGGTGCCAAAGTCAGGAATCGAAATCATATCTGTTATATGGCAAACTATTTTTTTTTGCATCTATAAATCCAAATCTAAACAAATTTACTTTATTCAAACCAGCTTACTGATTAAATCTAAATGAACTTTTGAAAAATCAAATTTGTACAATTTTTTAAAGAACAAAGTAGTTAAATAAACCAAAACTATAAATAACTTTTTGCCTGCCTAATTTTGGTAGAGAGTAATTAACTTGAAAAAGCTCTTCAAAATAGTCAAATTGAATCTTCATGATATCCATAGCGTATTCAGCAGTTTTTGCTTCTTTTTGATGAGGAGGAACATAAATACGAAGCTAGAATAAAAGTGGAATAACATGTGGTAGCAGCTTTTTGTTTTTCATTTTGCAAAATATTAACTGAAAATACTAACTGGAATTTTGTTCTTTTCACTAATCTTCTCAAAGCAAACAAATTCCCCGATTGCAAAGCAGCTAGTATATGATGACATTGGAACAGATTCTCGAAACGTGGTCTCAATAAGGCCGTCTGGTCGGGTCATGTTGCTCTGAAAAAAAAAAACGATTTGTTGTGCGTAACAAGACAGAAACACAAAGTGAGGAATAAAGAATAACGTGAATCTTTTTTGTTTGAAATAAAATCGTATTAAAAATGAGTGATTGGAATTAAAAAAGGACGAAAGAACATGGAAAAAGTTAAAGACTGAGAGTAGGCATTTAAATTGCACAAAGTGATAAAAGCTCAAGAACACTCTGCTTTATGTTCTTCCGAATGACTAAAATCATTTTTAACCGCACCGGTAATATGTCTCAATAAATTGCGGTTTATTTGTAACATTGATTTTTATATGACGTTTGACATTTGCAAATTGCTACGCTCAACAAAAGTCGACAGCGTGGTCGAGTGGTTAAAGCGTCGCGTTTATGATCAATATGGTTCCGTTGGGAACCCACTCTCACCATTCTGTTGTGTCCTTGGGAAAGACACTTTAAGGCGCTCTTCTCTGCTTGGTGGTCGTGGCAAGCAGTTCTAAATTTCAATCATATCTCTATTAAATTACAAGCCGGCAGCAACATCTTCGCATCTCTGGAAGCAGGTTGGGGTAATTGCTCACCCTATGTATTAGCGTCTCCGTCGCTTTTCTGCGAGTCAGAAGGATGAATATAGAGATAAAAATAAAAATAAATAAAGGAATGATTTGATAAAACAATCTTGTAACATTTTAGAATAATAAAATTTGTGTACGATTGATTACTATTTTGACTTAATTTTTTTTTGGTTTTATAAAAACTTTTACTTAGTGCCCTTTAACGTTAAAAACCGCTATATAGAATTTGAAGTAAAATAGAGGACTGAAAACCAGTTTTGGATTTTTTTTAAATTAAACTTTCCTTTAGGTTGTGTTTAAATTTTAGCAAATATCGACGAAATAATTGGTTTGATTTTGTCTTCTTTTAATTAAAATACTGCAGCAGCGGCAAAGCGGCAAGATACTTTCTGTATACAACATCCTATGGTTAGTATCAATTTTTTTCTTGTTGCTTGGCATTAAAGATGACCTCTTCTTCTACATTATTCACGTGACTTGTTAAATTGAAGATGGAAAGCAAAATTCGGGAATACATAAGCACGTTTAAAAAGATAGAAACAAAACTAAAAGCAAGCACGCTTACAGCCTGATCCATGTTGGAGAGCGCGACGTGAATCGGCTCGTGCACGAGTGTCGTCGTGTAGCGGAACTTCATCGCTGGTTCGTCGAAGCACGGATACGCTTTGCGAGCATCTGTCGGCTCCATGTCTGACCCAACCATTGCTCTGCCGTTGAGAATGTTTTTACTTCTTTTATGTAATGTTTTTGGCTTCAAGATTTTCCATACACGACATATCTATTTGCAGCAGCATCGACCAAGCGCGCACTTGCAAAACGGTAGTTGTCGCAAAAACTTTTAACCAGGGGCGCCGTAAAATTTTTTGGCGGCAAAAGTAATTGAAGATTGCCCGAATTATAATTTTGTAATATTTTATAGAGATGCCACTTTAATTCCGCGACCATTTTCAACGCGAAAATCTAGTGATGACTAAAAAACAAAGGTCAGCACTTTCATTCAGTCGGTATCCAAGTAATTGACGAACATTAAAAAAAGGTTTATCACTTTGTATCTGCGTTCAATTCCACCAATTTTGCCTCAAAAAACTAGTGCAGACCGAAAACTAAAAAAAAAGCCTTCACTTTTAATTGATCTAATATTTTGATCGAGTTTATTGAATGTTGAAACAAATCTTATCCAATGCTTCTATACTGCGAATTTCAAACGCCACTTGCTGACCACTTGTCGCCTTCAAAAGGCAGGGGAAATTTTACTCCATTCTCCCGCTTTGGGCGCCTCTGTTTACAAAAGCAATTTTCAAACTGTGTGCCGCAAAACGTTGTAAAAAACATTAATCTAGTGCTACGAAATGGCAATGTAAACATACTCTTTAAAAGAAAAAAATTATGTTTCTTTGAAGCAGCGATCAAACAGCTCAAAAAATTCAATTTAATTACCATTTAATAAAGTTTTTAATGATAAAGTTGTCTTTCAGTCTCGTTTTGTACACAATATGCAAAACTTGGATACTTCACATAAAAGCAAACCATTTAGAATCTAATGAAGACCAATAAAAAAAGTCTTCACTTTATTTATGGAAAATTACATTGAAATTCGAGGCTTTTATACAGGGCTTGACAATTTATAGCCCGCCAAGCAAAATCATCTGGCTCGTGACATGTTAGTTAGGGGTATTACAGTAAAAGAATACCGCCGCCCACTGTTTGCAATCCCATTTCTTGACGCAACAATTTCACACAATCTATGCGGTAGTAAAACTCTCATGCATCTAGTTACAGCAGGGGTGCAAAAATTTTACAGACGTTGCTCCTTTCACGTCTAAAAAAAGTCTTCACTTTAAATTGGTGTTACGTTGCTCCATTTATGTCTAAAACAACTAATGTAAATCAAAAAAAGGAAAAAAATGCCAGCTACTTCTGCAATACGTCGCTGCAAATCATCGTCGCGCACACAAGGTTTTTGCCCGCTAAATTTTATATTTAGCCCTAGCGCGTTTTTTAGCCAAAAAAAAAATTTTAGCTGTACTTTTAGCCCGCTTAATGATTATTCTGATAAAAGCTTATTATTGTGCAATCTTGTAATATTTTATTTTACTCTGAAGTAATTTTTTGTCTCGTTATTCTCAGCTCTCACAGTTTGTATAATAACAGGGAGGGCGAGAGCCGAAAAAAAGAACACAACAAACGTGAACAAAACTTTATCAAGCAGTTATAAACGCACCATTTTCAAATATCATAGAAACGTCTGAAATTTGAAAATTCAACCTGTGAGTTGGGTAACGTTGGTGGACGTGGCAATGTCTATAAGGGCCAATTCAAATAAATGTGCTTTTTTTAAAACTTCAATTGCATTGTTCAGCTGCTATTAAAATTAAAAACAATTATTCATGAAAAATACTGCCGTGAGTATGACTCTCCAACCAAAGCTTTGAAAAAAATTGGCGCTTGTGAAATGTATTTTATTAAAAATGAAATGCAAGTGGGTGATGATAAATATATTTTAAGCATTTTTGAAGAAGAAAATAATGAATTTTTATCATTTAATAAATACCAAATTTTAACGCTTAATTGTAAGTTACTACTAGAAAAAAGTTTTTTATTTAATTTAACTTTTTCTTGAAAACTTTTTTTCTCTTTTTTAACTCTCTTTTCGCTCTTTTCTGTCTACCTCACTTAGAAGCACTGCCTGTGTTAAGACACGTTAGATCAATGCAAAGAAGATTTTGGTAGGTTGAAAAAAGTGCGCCCTGCCATAACGTCATAAATTTGCTTTTTAATCCGTGATATGCAAAAGGTTGTCAACCCCTGTTTTTATGTAATATGCTATGCTGCCTCAGGTATAGGAAAGAGTTGAGAACTTAGTAAAACCCAAAAAAAGATCTGTAACTGGTCCAAGTGTGACGCAAAATTTGAAAAGGTAGCAAAGTGTGCCGCGGATGAAAAAAAATTTAAAAACTACTGCTTTAAAACTTATAAATATTTTTGTCTTGGCAATCGAAGAAGTTAATTAACATAAAAACAGTTTAATTGGTAAAAATTATAAATAGCTTTGTTTCTTTTGAGACATATTGTAATATATTTTCACTGACAAAAAATTAAACTAATAAAAGAAAAAAAAGATTAAAAAAAATCTTGCCATAAAATTAACAAAAAGCTTCAAAAGTACAATTTTCTCACTTGACTTCGCCTGTGTTAGGAATTGTGTAAACGGCTTTGTATAAACCAACAACTTTTCCAATCAAAGATCCTTCAAATTCCATTGTAAGTAGATATTCTATTATAAAGCAAAATTACTCGTATATTGAATAATTCTTTTGCTCGATATTGGAAAATGCTGCAATACTTGTAATACCTGGTAATCCCGGTAAAATTCGGTATTGTTGAGTGCGTAAATGGACAAACGATTGCTGGTTATGGAAATTCATCTTTTAATTAAATCTTTTAACTAAACTACTTGGACAGAGAAAACTTTTTTCTTAGATTTAAATTTAAAAAAAACGGCTGCTTTCAATTTTAATTGTTTGAAAATTTAAAGTTTTATTCATAGGGATGACTAGATTAGGTTACCGTAGATACTCGACTATAAGTCGACCTCGAGTATAAGTCGAGGTAGAAAATTTACTAGATTTTGAAGAAAACTTGTTTTTTTTATTTTTTTTTATTGACCCGTCTATAAGTCGAATTCATTTTATCTGTCATTTTTCTGAAAAAAACCTCGACTTATAGTCGAGTATCTACGGTACTTTAAATGAGGGGTGGTGAACAAGTCGATCGCGGTTGCCACGTCCAAATCAAGTCGATGGCGTCTTGTTTTGTATTTCCCCAGTCTCCTTCATTTTTGAATACCACTTAGTAATCAATTTGCACCAATTTGTAATTGGTTTTCAAAAATAAAAGAGATTGGCGAAATTCAAAACAAGATGCAATCGACTGATTTGGACGTGGCGATCAACATGTTGGCTACCCCTGATTTACAGTGATGGCCTTAACAAAAGGAGGAGCGGTACGAGAAAAGTAAGGGGGGCTACTATTTAGTTTTCCAAGGCAAAGTAATCTCTAAAAAAAGGTTATTGCTAAAGAAGAAGCCACTTTTTAATCTATCAAAACAAAGTTATCTCTAAAAAGAAGGTCTTCATTTTAGGGGGCTACTGTTAGGTGTTTCGAAACAGTATGATATTTCTAAATTAAAGTCATCGTTTTTTCTAAAGGTGCCACTTTTTAGTGTATCAAAACAAAGTGATTTCTAAAAAAAAATTTTTAATTTACACATGCCACCGTCCTGGTGTTACATGAAGAAATAGAGCAATATCTTGTTTAGGGGGCCACTTTTTGATGTATTTTAAGGGGTGGCCGGTGCGGCCGCTTCGTTCACACCCTATTAAAATCATCACTACTGATTTAAATCAAGTTGACAATTGTTTCAATCAAAAAACCAAGATCACCATAACTTACAGGATTATATTCTCAGATGATTTCAATTTTATATATTTTGAAACAAAAACATAAAGCTTACTAACTAAGATTTAATCACTGGAGAAGTAGCATATCGTCTAGTTTGCCGATAGTGTCTTTGTTACCCGTGAAACAAAACTTTAACGCGATTTTTTCTACTCGGCAAACTAAATACACAATTTCAATTTTAAGCCAAACACCTTTGAAAATTAGCAAATAATAAACAAGTTGATTGATGTTTTTCAAAATTCTTAACGTTTACAGAATGATAGAATAGAACAGAGCTGGTGGGAAACCTTTTTATTATTGGAGGCCAAATTATATTGGGCAGCATAAAAACAACGTAATATTAGGCAGCGTAACAAAGGAGGCCGCATAAGTTGAAATACTACAAATTAAAGCGTCGTCACTTTAATTCTATTTCGAAATTTTTGATTTTCGATCCTAAAAAGTAGGGATCTTTAAAAAAAAGGTCATCACTGTGAATCCGACCCAAATTTCTTGATTTTTGAGCCCAAAATGCGATTTCCAAAAAAAAGTCTTTACTTTGAATCTGACTTGAAGTTCTATATGTACTGATCTCTTAAAAAAAAGTTTTCTATGATTAGCAGTAGTCATTGACTCGTAATTCTATTCCTTATTAAATTGTTACTGGAGGCCGCACAAAAACTCATGCAGGCCTCAGGTTTCCCACCTCTGGAATAGAGAACAGTTGCTTAAAAATTTAAATATGTGAACAATAATTTGAAAAGTATTAATGAATTAAATTAAAATATTAATGAAAAGTATTAATAATGAAATTTGAAATTAATCAGCAAAATATTACTTTCAACGTCATAGCTTATATGATCAATTTTTTCGTATATTTTTCCTTTTCTATTATTCGTGAAAATTATTTTATTTAACATTCAACGAAATCTTACCGTTTCCTGCTTCCAGTTTTTTATCAGTTTGCATGACGTAATACTCATGAGTTGGTTCTCGGAATTCGTAAATAATTTTTATAGAAGTGGAACTCCCGTCATCGTTCATTTGTTCCAGATTGGTGGAAGTGATTATTAGATAGGCGTCAGCGTGAACCACAATATATTTTGTACTCTAAACAACAACAAGCATCTTACATTGCTCTCAAAAAATGTTCCGTTGTAACTTTTGCCTTACCCTAAAGCTGCTAAAATAAACTACCATACCAACATGTACACGGGTTCTAAATAAAAGGGTAGATGCGTCAGCAACTAAATATGCTTTTTGAAACTAAAGCAATAGTCTTTTTCTTTTTTTAAATAGTTTTACAGTTCATTGTTTTGCTACTGGTGATTGTTTCAAATTGATTTTTTACTTAACTTAAGGTAAGAAAAGAAAGAAAGTTGGTAAGAAAGAAAGAAAGATTGGAAGTTCTTAATAACATATATATTACGTAACAAAAAAACTAGAGAGAAATTTTTTTTCCAATTAATTGTTTTGGATGATTTATCAACCAGAAAATAAAATTTAACAATAAAAATGCATTTTAACGATTTAACAAAAAAACTTTTCTGACAACCAACTTGATTGGCTGGAATATGAACTTTAAAATTAAAATTACCTCTCGAAGGCTTATCGTCATGGCGTTACTTCCCGTAAAAGTGTCAGTACTCATGTTGGGATGGAGTTTCAATCGGTAGTGACCTGGAACTATGTAATCTGGAAGTCTGTAATTTTCCCATGGACCAGGACCTGAAAATTAAGGTATACATACTATGGTTTTTCTCCGTCGATTGCTTTTTGATTACCTTCTGGTACTGGCTGGCTTGTAATTGGTGGAGATTGAGACGTTACAGGATCCGATGTTATAGGTTCTAGAATGAAAAAGAAAACAATATAAAAAAAAAAGTTCCATATAGAAAAAAAAACACTTTTTTGTAAGTGTAACAATTTTAAAGGTAATTGAACAGTTTTGTAAATACTTTATAACATCTAGAATAAAAGAGAAACACATAATTTAATTTAGAGAAACGAGATACAAAACTGAAATTGTTTAAAATCTATCATCTATCACAAATTTGTTTATATATAGAGTGGTAAAAAATCTAGACCAGTGGTTCTCAAACTTTGGTGGTTTCTGGCCTATTTTCAGGGCCTCTACAACACCGGTGGCCTCTGCTTAGAATATTAGTAAAGATGAAAGAAAAAGTCATCACTTTGAAATGTTCTCTGATTTCTTCATTTTTGTCCCGAAAGACTAGTGAAGACAAGAAAGCCTTGCTCGTGTCCTCCGGAAAATGCCTCGTGGTCCCTTTCCGAAACCCTGGTCTAGGCACATACAAAAAAAGAAGTTTACAGATGGATTTATTCACTAACATGTATTATTTACTGTATATGATTTACTATATAAATATTTAAACAAATTTTCACACTTTTTTGATACTTGTGTATGAAATAGTTTAGAAATTATGTTTGTTCAACTCAACTGGAGAAAAAATTAAACAAGTATAATGTGAGCAGCACTTGGCCAATTAAAGGGTTTCTTCAGAGTTGTAATATAATGTTATCAATAATAGGGTAAACTGTAAATCGTTATAGGTATTAGAATATCTATAACTCTAGACTTTAAACTTTCATACATATTCCAAGAAATAAAATTATTACGAAATCAAGTTATATGCTTATTTTTTGAAAAAATTCTTTAATTGAATTATAATGCTTAGTTTAGAGTTTAAAAAGAGATATCTTGTGTCTAAATCTTTCAGGCCATTATTTGGACATTGTTAATAATTGAATGATTATGATGTTTAAAATTTGAACGTAAAAATACTTTTCCCTTAAACCATTAAAACCGCCACTTCTGCTTTTAAAGAAACAAAATTGAAATACTGTTAATATTTACCGGAGTCTGAGTCTTTGACTTGATTGGACAAACCGACGCCAAGTCCAATCGCTAATCCAACCGCTATGATGACCGAACAAGCAATTGCAACCACCCAATGCTATAAAACATGGCATTGTTTGAATGCGGGCACGAAAAATAAACAGAAGAAGATTAATATCTCATTTATAGCGGAATTATTTGTCTTTTTACATCAGGAGTAGCCAACCACTAGTTCGCGACTAGATATTCAAAAGTGCTTTTCGGCCTTCAATTTAAAACAAAAATTCTTTTACTTCGTCGCCACTTTCTGAAAAGGTGTCTTTTCACCCTTGATTTGCAGCAGAGACATCCACAATCTTTATAATTATTAACTTTGCACCCGTTTTATGCAAAAATTTGAGTCCCCATTATTTTTTTCCCATATAGCCTAAAATAGTTTAGTCGCTTGTCGGTAGCATGGTCAAGTGATCAGAGCGCTATAATAGTGAGGAGATGGTCTCGGTTGAAAACCAACTCGCGCCATTCTGTTGTGTTCTTGAGAAAAACACTTTACGGTCCTGCTCTACTCTACTCCTGCTTGGCAGTCATTGCAAACAGTTCTAAATTTTAATCATATCTCTATAAAACTAAAAATAGAAAAAATAGAAAAAATTTCAAACGGACAGTAATATCTTGGCCTCTCCGGAAGCAGGTCGGGATAATTTCTTGCCGTGCGTATTAGCGCCTTCGTCGCTTTCCTGCGGGACAGGAGGATAAATACTGAGATAAAATAAATAAATAATAAATAGCTCTTTGGGTTTTCAATTGCGGCTAGCAAATAGATCAATCATCAATGAGGGAAATCTAAAAAGTCTTTTTATAACAAACAAGCAATTAGAGTAGATTTTTTAAACAATTTTTTAATTTAAACCTGACCATAGATGTAGGAGAGGCCAAAAGTTTGAACAAAATTTATCCTACAAAACTTCATTTTTTTTATGAAATATAAAGCAAAAATTTACTTCAATCAAACTTTTCATAGAATAACGTCCCATTGCTAAGTTGCAACAACTAAATCATCGTTTCAATGTAACTTCCGCGCTTCATCAGCCGAAAGGTGCTCAATTTTACATTCCCCTTCTCTACGCAATTTTGCGTCTTATTTAGGCATGGCAGGCACAGCCGCAACGCAGCGAGTCATTGGTAGTATTGTGTCAAGTTTGGCTGGCCTTGGAATCAAACCTAGACATCCCATGTGCAAGATCAACAGTAATCACTATAACACCGGCGAAACCAAAAGTTTACTGTTTGATGGTCTGTGAGCATAATTTATTTTAGGCTGAACAGATATTCCTTTTTTTGGTTTTCAGTTTTTTTAACAGGATTGATGTAGCAAACATAATCTAAAAGTACATTTTGCTTCTGATTTCAAACAAAGATTTTTTTGGGTTCTTAATTAATTTTGCGTCCTTCAAGCAGACTTAGGTCGTCAGGTCTTTAAAGACAAATAGGCTGAGAACACGACACTGGGTACAACCTTGGTCTGGAAGAAAAAAGGGTGAACAGATTTTAAAGAAAATTTTTTAAAATTTATGTAATTAAAACGGTTGTGTGATATCGCACGATGTCAATCCAACGATATACTGGCATGTTGAAAGAGAATATTCGTTTTTTTTGGCTATTTTTTGCTGAAGTAGATTGACGCTGACCAGGTTTTATCTTGAATTATTTGTAGTTGTCTCAGCGATTTGTCTTAAACCAGAGATGTCCAACCTTTTTTCACGATGGGCCAAATTATAAATTTAAGTACATTCAGCGGACCACAAAATTACATGTATATAAAATTTCCTTTTTTTTTTACATCAGATGCCATGACGAAATGATGAATATTAAAATATAAATTTAAAATTTATTACCTAATTAGAAACTTAAGTGAATTTTAAAATATTTAAAATCATTACGTGATTAGTATTAAAAATATCCATGCTGGAGGAGCTGCTTTGAAGTCCTGGTTAGATAAGTTCTTTTCTTCCTGCTTGCACCGACTCAAAATTCTCAGGATCCGGAGAAAAGCGCTTATAGTCGTGATCCCAAAGCCGATGAAGCCAGTAGGGGACCCAAATAGTTATCGACCGAGTTATCAATCTCTGCTCTGTGTCTCCTACAAGATTCTTAAGAGGCTCATCTACCCCTGCGTCGAACCAATAATTGATTCACTCCTCCCAGGAAAGCAGGCTAGGTTTGACGCGAAGAGTCAACCGTGGTTCAAGTCATTCTATTGACACAAAACATCGATGATTTTTTTGTCAGTTTGTCGATCTGACGGCGGCATATGACTCTGTCAAACATCGGGGCCTTACCTGCCAGCTGCTTCAGACTTCTTCCGGATATGTACATGGTCAGATTAATCATGGAGTTTCACCCTTACTATTGATGACAACAAGCAAAGCAGGCTACGCCGTGTGAAAACGGAGTCTTTTGCAGTCGGTCTTGGCTCCCCTCCTTTTTAACATCGTACGACCTGCCCTTCACATTTCAGAAAGTTTGTTTATGCAGACAATCTAGCATTGCTGCACTCTTCTAGAAATTGGAAGAAATAGGAGGAGACTTTAAGTCAAGATATGATTAAAGTTTTAGTGTATCTTCAGACTTTGAAGCTAAAGCTTAGTCACACTACAACGGTGATGGCAACCTTTCATTTAAATAAATGAGAAGCCAAATGTGAGCTAAGTGTTTACAACAGCATTAAATTTTTATAATTTTTTCCAACCCCACTTGTTTTGTGGACAGATCGTTTACGTTCTGTCACCATCTTGTGGCATTGCGCAAAAAGCTAGCTTAGCATGTCGCACTGTTGAGGCACTTTTGGCTCAGAATGGAGTGCTGGTGCCAAAACACTGTGCACAGTTTCCCTATCTCTGGTCTACTCTACAGCTGAGTACTGCACACCAGTCTGTCTGTGTCGCAGCGCTCACACTCGCTTTATAGACATTGTCCTGAATGACGTCTTGGGCATAGTCACTGGATGCCTGCGTCCCACTCCAACGGACCACCTACCAATACTTTCAGGCATCCAGCCAGCTGTGACATTGAATTTGATAGAGTTATAAAAATATAACTAAAAAATTTGAGTAAGCAGTGAGCCGCATAAAAACATGAAGTGGGCCGCAAGTCGGACATCCTTGCGTCAAACGATAAGTTTAAAAAAATTGCGAGATATTAATGAAAGTAATAATTGCTTAACGTAGAATGCAAAAAGGAAAAGAAATAAAGCGTAAACTGACCTTGCAACCACTTTTTTTATTTGAAGAAACAGATTCATTGTCATAAATACTTTGACCCATGTCAAAAAAAAGTTCTGTAATTTTGCGTTTTACAAAATTTCGTTAGCACGACTAAAAATGTCCTACCATACAATTGTTTGACTAGAAGTGATCAAAAACTCATGTAGCCTTTTCTCTAATAAGCAATTCATTAACATTACAGAAAGTAAATATTTGACGCAGACACGCCACTGGAGAACGTTAATACATTTTTAATAGCACTTTATCATTGAAAATTCAAATAATTGAAATTCATCATAAAAGAAGAGAATTTTTGCATTTACTTAAAATTTGCTTGCCCTTTCCCTTTTATTGGTTTTATGTATTCACATTCTAGTTTTTTCATCAAATCTGGTGCACTTCGCTACAGGTTTTTACTACAAGCATCTATTGAAAAGACTTGAAATATATATACTGTATATACATTTTCTTTTTTTTTTATAATACGAAGACGATTAGTAATCTTCGTATGAATTTTATAGATGGATGAAAAACAGTCGTATTTCAAGTTTTATTATTACAAAATAAGAAACACTATTTTCTGATTTTCAGTTCTTAAGTGATCCTGCATTTAATTTGTCCTCGAATTATTTTTTTATAGCAAACTTTTGATTAATAAATAACTTGTACTAGATTTTTCCGGGTTTATCGCCCCTTTGACCGATCAAATATTTGAACAAACTTAAGACTCCGATTTAATTTTTAAAATGTTAATATTTTAAGGCATTCACTCATTTTGACAATTTTTTTTAATGTCAAAAAAGGTTAGCAAGAGCCAAATTGTCAATAAAACAAGCATCTTTGAAACGTCTTTCTTTGTGATTTTGATTAGTAAAATATATCAAGGAAACATGACATGATATTTACGGCATCAATATAAAATAAAACTTGCCGCTTTTTTGTCAAATTGAACTACTGATTGAATTAGTCAATCTAAGCTTCATCAACAACATATTTTTCGATAACATTTTTCCTTAGCACTGTAGGTCTAACTGCTGCAAGAACCTTTTAAATAACCAGCCTTATAGAAATTACTTTTTGGATCAAAACAAGAAAATGGTCGTTATAGTCTCAAGGGCAATAAATGTCATCGACAAAAGCATTAGCTGTGGACTAAATTAATTTAAATTGTCAATTTAAAGCAAGTAACAAGATGTGTTTTCTATAAAAATTCCATTGGCACATAAAACGTTTTCTTTTGAAAAAGGTAGGCCTAAATGTTATTAACCTTATAAACCGACAATCGCTTTTTTGTTTAATTTTTCAAGATATTTTTGGATAATCAACCAATAAAAAACTAGTGATCAAAAAAACTCATCATTCAGTTTTATTCTGATTTTTAAACTAACTACACAAGGGTAGGTTTGCACTAGAAATGGGTCTTGCAGGGTTACGGTGTATAACGGTCATGTCGCTTGCACGTGAAAAAATTAAAATGAGAAGAAGTTCTACAATTCAGTTTTGTTCTACATATTTCGTTTATTATTTTTGTATAAGTTTTTTGAACCCCAAGAATCAATTTAGGACGGATCTGTCTACTCATTTTACAAGATCACACCGACCATTATGAACTCACAATACTCAAATTAAAACAAATAAATCTGACGAAGCCCAAATTACAAATTAACATTGCTTTTTTGTAAATTAATCAATATAGGGTTAGCCTGACAAAAATAAAATTTTTGACCAGCATCATAATAAAAGGCATTACATTATTATTCTATCGGAATAAATTCAATCAAGCAAGAAAATACACAGGCCATTTGTGTAAAAACGTGCGCTGCTGAGTTAACGCAAAACTCTCTGGCCCATAATTTCAAGTCGACAATACACGGAAAAAAACTTGGAGCTATTTAGTTAAGTTTAAAAGATTGTGCAAAATTGCTGGTCAAAATACTTGAAAAATGCTTGAAAAATGCTTGAAAAATGCTCGTATAGCAGTACAGTATAATTTTTTTGCTATTAAGACTCGTTTCAACTACGAGCGTGGAAGAGAGTGCTTTTTGTTTTTTATTAATTTTTTTTTTTTTGCTCAGCGTTTAAGCGCGGAAAGAAGTAAAAATAATAATAAAACAAACAAAGAATGCTTTCTTCCACCCTCATATTGGAAACGAGCCTTTAGGCTAAAAATTTCACTACATTGTTTTCAGCACATTTTAGAATTTAATAAAGTAAAATTACTAAGAGAACTCCTTTGCATGTTTTATGTAAAAATTATGTAAAAATTATTTTACATGTTTTATGTAAAAAATGTATTGATATGTTAATAAAAAAAAACCGTATCGATATGTTAATAAAATTAATTTACATGTTTTATGTAAAAATTATCTTTTGATTTCATTATTTTGATTAAAAACTGATTCGTAAAAACTCTACTTTCTTTACTTTTTAATTTTCGAGTTTAACAATTTTTGGTTTACTTTACACTAGGTGTTCTCAATGTAGAGCTTGCGCCACTTAGTGAAACCTGGAACTTAATTTCGTTATTTTTCATTTTTCATTATTTTTCGTATTTCATTTCTTTTTTTGTCGAGAACAACTTCTAGGCTTTTCATTATGTCTTGTGTTTTTAGTTGTTCTTGAAGTTTTATTTTCAATGAAAAAGTTGGGTTTTGGCCTTGTTACGGTGAACACTTCGATTTGGATGATTCTAAGAATTTTGGCTGGAAGGCCTAGTCTTCCAATCGTCACACGCGTTCTCAACACGACGTTAGCCGAGGAGAGTGTATTTAAATAACCACAGACAAACTAACGAACGTATTAAGAATTTATGCGAATAAAGAGAAATTGAAAACTGTTTTAGACCTGCCTGTAAAATAGAATATTACTTATTCAAACAGAATAAACAGCACATTACAAAATTTCAGATAATATAAATTAACCAACTACTAACCACGAGAATTTAGAATGCACGACCAACGGTAAAACTGTCCTGAATAACTGCACGTGACAGCCGAACAAAGAAAAGCGACCAGACAGAACCAAAGCAGCAAAAGGAAAAGAAAAAAGGCAACGAACACAAGCACACGTGGCATAATCTACGTAGCGAGAGTATTTCTCACCTTAACATCGCCGGCCCAAAATTGCGGCACCAATGGTTACGAAGGTAGAGCAATTTTCAAAACACGAAAGGGGAGAAAACTACAAACGCTGCATTTGAAATTAACCTGAACATAAGCCGATTTACGCTCCACTACACAAACATTAAAGCAATATGACGTGCATAGGGAGAATAGCTACAAACATTACGTAAGCACACCAATGGACGGCACTATACATATACAAAAAAAAAAAAAACATGAATTCGTGGGCATAGGAAAACTTTAAACATCACATTCCAAAACACATAGTTTACGAATATCGCGCGTGAGTTCTTTTCCATCACTTGTTCGCAATACTGCTCGCCGACACAATTGGTCCCATAAAGTCTACACCGACCGCCGAGAACAAACGCTTGCCTGACTGCACCCTCACGAAAGGCAGTGGGCTCATAATTTGGACCCCAGGGCCGGCCCGTCGATTACGACATGCCATGCATCGTGTTTTAATTGCGTGCTTTACGGTTCTCTCTTGTCCCATGACGAAGAACCTTTCGCGCAGCTCCTTTATTACGTATGGCATTCCATTGTGCCCGCTCTTCCGATGAAAATGATCAATTATGAGCGCCGTTAAATGACTGTCCTTAGGAAGCAATATGGGATGCTTAAAATTATATGATTCATCGGATCTCTGAAGGCGCCCTCCGATTCGCATCACGCCATTTTCCACGAAAGGACAAAACTTGATCAGAGATCGCAATTCTTCCTTCAGTGTTTTGCCCAAACGCCCAGAAGCAACTTCAGAATATGGATAAAGCTGGAGCGCCTCTACCAAGCCCGGATATTCTTGACGTTGAGCCAGAGAAATAAGAGCAAGAAGAGCGGAATCATACTCTTGGGCGGTAATAAAATCTTCTTGCTGAGATGTGTTTCCGGCCACTCGATCACGAAGACGATTCTTCAATCTGAGGAGCCAGCCGGCCGCACGCACTGAACGCGGCAGATCACTAAAGCGGTTGATGACCTTGCCTAGTGCACCTTCTTTCAATCCCGAGAAAGTCGGTGCTCCTCTATCCTCAGTCCTATTAAAGCAGGCGTTGGTATTAACCACTGAAGTTGTGTCATCTAGAACGTCGTCATTCGGCACCGGTTTTCTGCATGGCCACTTCTCTTCATCTTCGAGCAAAAACGCTGGGCCTTTGAGCCATATATTTGCTTTGGAAGGTTGCGTGGGTGAAACTCCGCGGGAAAATACATCCGCCGGATTTTGTTCTGTATCCACCCAACGCCATTGGTCAACTGGAAATATTTCCCGAATTTGCTTAATTCGATTGGATTCAAAGATCGGACGACGCTTCGAAGTGTCTCTTAAGTAGCTCAGTACAACCGTCGAGTCCGACCACAGAACAGTTTTTTCAATGTACAAATCGATCTCGCGGTGGATGAACTTGGCCAGGCGGGCAGCAAGCAACGCAGCGCACAATTCGAGTCGGGGAACGGACATTACCTTGACGGGGGCAACGCGCGATTTGCCCATAATGAACGACACAACGTAACGATCATCAATGTACATACGCAAGAAACAAACTGCGCCCATGCCCGCAACTGACGCGTCCGCAAAAGCATGCAACTGGACACTTCGAAATTCATTACATGACGCGAAACAACGAGGAATTGTAACGTTGTTTAAGCTCGTTAAAGCCTTGACAAACTTAACGCAAAAGATTCTTTCTTGCCCCGTGATCTCGGCATCCCAAGTCAGGCCTACTTTTGTGAGCCTTTGAATAAGTGATTTTAAGGGAAGCATGAACGGCGCTACCATACCTAATGGGTCAAATACGCTCATGACAAGAGACAACAGCCCTCTACGCGTAAGTGGACCAGAAAACTCCTTAACTTTGACCGCAAATGTATCAGTTTGGGGATGCCAGACGAGCCCAAGGGTCTTGTGGCCTGGCAACGTATCATTAAAAAAATCGAATTCTTTCAAGTGTGGTGCCAAGCGGTCTGGTGGTAACGACTTAAGTACAGCAGAGCAATTACTAGAAAACTTGGTAAGCTCAAACCCCCTCCCTCTAAAAGGGATATAACATCGTGAGCAAGAGCAACGGCGGACTGGCTATTAGGAACCGACTTCAACAAGTCGTCAACATAAATGTTACGCTTCACCGCTTGGACCGCGTCTGGGGTCGAACCGGCAAGATTCTCATCGGCAGTGCGACGAAGTGCAAACCCAGCAACCGAAGGCGAACTAGTTAAACCAAAACAGTGTACAGTAAGCTGATAAACTTTGGGTGGTTTTGAAATGTCGTCATCTTCCCACCATAGGAAACGCAATGCAGATTGGTCTCGGGGATCAACTTTAACCGAATGAAACATTGCCCGAATATCGCCGACCAAAGCGATTGGGTATCTACGGAAACGTGTCAAAACGCCCACTAAGTTATTAGCATTATCAGGTCCTTGCAAAATTTGTTCATTTAGAGATGTGCCTTTAAATCGTGCAGCACAATCAAACACAATACGAAATTTTCCCTTAGTGCAATGATGTGGAATGAACCACGCATTACGGTCGCAATCGGCCCATTCAGGGAGTTCAATAGCGTGGCCGAGAGCAATCAATTCATGAATTTTATCTCTGTATTTAATGAACAACTCTTTATCTCTTACCAATCTCCGTCCTAATGATCTCAAACGGGAAAGAGCCATCTGGTAGTTGTTAGGAAGGCAGGGGCACCCCTTCTTCCATGGGATTCGTACTTGAAAGCGGCCCTCCACCAACTCGCAAGAGTCCTTCATTTGCCTTTCAGCTTCCTCATCATCCAGTGATGGAAGCAGCTCATCCGGATCTCCGCATTGATCACCATAGTCGAAGTGACAAGGACAGACAGAATTCAGTGCAGATTCAGCCCTGGCGTCCACTAAAAGATTTACTCTGCAACAAGAATTGTTATGCCCGGCCGAATTTCGACCATGCAAGACCCAACCCAGCGGAGTCTTGCCTGCCCATAGACTAGAATCGCCATCTTGTCGGATTTCTGAAAATACATGCAGAGCGGGAGGGTTAATTCCTATAATCAATTGTACAGTCTTATTACTGGCTACACTGGGAATCTCAAGACCGGTGAGGTGCGGGTTACTCATAATATCCTGCTGTGAAGGAATGCTTCCACTCAAATCTGGCATCCGTGGCACAACACGTACCTCTTCCAGACGAAATGTCTCCTCCTCGGATATTCCACGTATAGCACATTCCACTAAAGAGCTGTCATATTTCTCGACGACCCCATTAGCCAATTGAATCTCTGAAACCGTTGATGTACCAGACAGCCCGAGGCTAGTACATAGATCTTTAGCCATTAGGTGGCAGTCTGCTCCGCTATCCAGTAGCGCCAGTGTATCTTTACAGGTCCCTGTAATTTGATTAATGACACAAACGGGTATTACCTGCAACCGAGTTCTCATCCCCTTTGCTTGTGAGATGTCCTGTGCCGACGAAGCTGTTGCATCTACAGGAGGTGATGAGGTATCCTTCGCGGATGCCGCAGAATCGGAGGATTCGGACGAACCTTCTTCATCATAGCGATGCATCAGCGTGTGATGTTTCCCGTCGCATTTACGGCACCTAATCTTACTCGAGCAATATTTTACGCCATGACCCTTACCCAAACAATTAAAACATAGACGTTTATGTTGCACAAACTCTTTGCGATTCGCAAAAGACAGCTTCTGGAAGACTTCGCATCTTCCCACCTGATGACCTAATGTGTTACAATAGTTACACCTGGGCAAGGTTTCTACATTACTCGGCCTCTTAGTTACAATCCTATGGTCATTATCTTTAGAGCTTTGGACCACGTTTGCTCTCGCTTTACATCCCTTGGTAGTAATCTTAGACCTGGATGATTTCAACAATCTACCAAAACGAGAACACAATAATCTATGTTCCTGATCAATATACTCAATGAAGAGTTCAAAGGGAACAACGTCCATATCAAAACCACGGTCAAGAGCTAACTTAGCAAAACCTTTCTGCAGATTATGTGGAAGACGCATAAAAATTCGTTCAGCTGTGGAAGCAGCATTTAACAAATTGCCGGCCCCTGCAGCTTCTAGCACAATCTTACAGTTTATTAAACCGGAATAAAAATCTTCAAGCCCGACCTCTGTGTGGCTTATCACACCACCCTCACAGACCGAATCAATAAACGCTCGAACGGCGACTTGGGGTGAACCAAATGCTTTATGTAAAAGTCGAAGGGCTTCATTTAGAGCTATATCCGGAGACAACATGACGCAGCTAGAAATTAATTTATGAGCTCGCCCCTTGGTGGCATCCAAGAGCAAGTGTAGCGCATGCCCTGGATCGCTTTGCCCATACACATTTAAAATGCGATCCTCAACTTGTCGTAAAAACTGATAGTAATCTAATGGGTTACCATCAAACCTATCAGAGTCTAAAGTAGTCTCTGATCCCCTACAGCGAACCAACATTTTAGCCAAGTCATTTACGTTACAATTCAACTCACCCGATGATCTGGAAGCTCCGTTGCCAGAAGGGTTGTCTGCAGCAACTTCAGATGTCTTGGCAGGACCAACAACGCGAACAGCCGGCCCCTGAAACCGGCCGGAATTTCGAACAACCGGTGGAGGACACAACTGATGTGGCATTGGTCCCAGGGACAGCTCCGAAAATCGCCGACCACGAATTTCCGCTTTATCTTCCCTCAGCGCATAGGTTACAGCCGGAGATTCACGCTGTAGATCGTTCTCCTTTCTTGATTGACCTTGACGCTCGTTCGTTGGAATATTATGCAAGTACTCCATCACCTTCTCATGAGCAGATAGACGTGGGGCAACACTTTCTGGAACTGACAAGTCACTGCATGTTGAGGAAGCATCCGCAATGAGGTTAGCTTCGGTAACATCAGCTTCGGCTTGAAGAAGAGCCCGTTCCGACTCGAGCTGCAACTGTTTCAAACGCAATTCTTCTTCGGCCTGTAACTGTTTCAAACGCAATTCCTCTTCCTGGCGTACACGTTGAAGGCGAGCCTCTGCCAACTTGACCTCCAGGCGTCGCTTTGCCTTAGACGAGAGTGACGCCGAAGTCACGGCTGTTCTAACCCTTTGAGTCCCATCTTCCGACTGTTGCTCGGCACGAGCTTTAGACTTGGCTGGCACTGAAAAGTCTCTGGCGGACACCACTGGTACGCTTCTACTCGAATTCGACTTATCAACCATGCTTCAGCGACCACACCAACGCCAATTAAACACAATTCTAGCTAAATTTCTTTAAGCAGTTTTTAAGCTTATTTAGCTTATTCTCTAAGCAGTCTTTAAGCTTCTTTAAACAGTTTTCAAGCTTCTTTAAACAGTTTTCAAGCTTATGTTACGGTGAACACTTCGATTTGGATGATTCTAAGAATTTTGGCTGGAAGGCCTAGTCTTCCAATCGTCACACGCGTTCTCAACACGACGTTAGCCGAGGAGAGTGTATTTAAATAACCACAGACAAACTAACGAACGTATTAAGAATTTATGCGAATAAAGAGAAATTGAAAACTGTTTTAGACCTGCCTGTAAAATAGAATATTACTTATTCAAACAGAATAAACAGCACATTACAAAATTTCAGATAATATAAATTAACCAACTACTAACCACGAGAATTTAGAATGCACGACCAACGGTAAAACTGTCCTGAATAACTGCACGTGACAGCCGAACAAAGAAAAGCGACCAGACAGAACCAAAGCAGCAAAAGGAAAAGAAAAAAGGCAACGAACACAAGCACACGTGGCATAATCTACGTAGCGAGAGTATTTCTCACCTTAACAGGCCTCAAAAGATTGTGAAAGAAGGTTTAGAAAATCTTTTGCTTTAACGTAACGTAGCGTATTGTTGCTTTTTGTCATAATTTAAAATACAATCAATTTTAAAATAAAATCAAATTCCTTTAGATCTACTAATTTTTTTATTTTGATATATTTATTATTGACAATACACACTCAAAAGCTGTACACAAACATATTTTTAAAAGGTGGAATTTTTTTGGTTATGATATCTCTTTGCCGCGTAAAGCCTAATTATAATTTCTATTTTGAAAAGTTCAGCAAAACAAAAGCATTTTGATGCATGAAACAGAAACAACGGTGAAAAAGATTGTTAAAAAGATTGTGCATGACAGAGTAAAAATATTTTTACAATCCCACGCTTCTTTTTACTTCATTGAGCTCATAGTTATCCGTATAGCCTAACTATTTTTTTTGCAGATTGATTATTGTGTTGATCAAAATTATGTTGCAATAAACCTAATCTTTGTACGGCAGTGGCGTACGAAGGGCGTAAGCTATGCAGGCTCTACAAAATTTTAAAATTGGCCCGCAGGAGCAACAAACACGAAAACTTCTGATGGCTTAGTAATTTTTTTATTTTGGATTTGGTTTGACCAATTTTTTGCAAAGGCCTCGCTTAAAGTTTCTTTAGCAGTTTGGATAATCTGGCCTTGTTTGCTTGGTGCCCGCGCAGAGAGGTTGGCGATTGCATTCTCCTAAGGCCCTGCACACATTACAGAAATTAACGGGTCTTTTATTTTATGAAATTTATTTATTTTATCTTTTTACCCTCCTGACTTACAGGAAAGCGTCGGAGGCGTTTATACATAAGGCAACTGTCAAACAATTACACCGGCCTACTTCCGGAGATGCCAAAAGATATTGCAGTCCGGTTGAAATTTTTTATTTATTTATTTATTTATTTTATGTTGAGTGAAATTCAAAAACTGCTTGCCAAGACCGCCAAGCGGGGGAAAGTGTTGTAAAGTGTCTTTTCCAAGGACACAACAGAATAGGTTTTATACCGCAACCGTATTGATCACAATAACAATGGGCTTAACTACTTGACCACGCTGCCGACTGAATTACGTAGGCTATAGGTTTACGAGTTGGACGAGGGATCTATACTCCGTTGTTTGCTTTTAGAATATACAATTTGTCTTTCCGAACAAATTGCAAGAGTAACTTATAACTTATAGGAGAGTTGTAACGAGTCTAATATTTAAAGGAATCGAGTCAATTCGATTTCTTGGGAGCTGTGGCTCGAGTCGAGTCTGCATTCCTTGTAGTAAGGACTCGAGTCAAGTCCGAATCCTTCAAAGATTTTTTAAAATGGACTCAAGTCCAACTCGAGTCTTTTAGTAACCGGACCCGAGTCGGATTCGAGCCATTAAAATCTGCACCATAATGTTATAAAGCTTAGTCAATATATCCTTATTCATCTTTCTCAAATAAACTAAATAAAAGATTTACCTTTTCCTCAGATAACCGAATGCTAAGCAGCTACGTAAAACAATTGTTAAACACTTTTTTTCTTGCTTTACTAGCTCAGCTAGAGTCACAAAATAATTTAGAATTAAGGATTACAAAATAATTTAAAGACTCGAGTCACAAAACAATTTAAGAAGGCCTTGTAGTAAGGATTCGAGTTGAGTCCGAGTCCTTACCTATAATAGCCTATAATAGTCTAAGAGCCTAAGCCCTAATAGCCTATAATAGCCTAAAAGCAAACTGAATGAAATATATTCTCTGAAAATAAATTAAATTGAATGTTGTTTTTTGCAAAAGTTTGAATGATTAAGCATGTTTTCTTCTTTCATTAAAATTCTGCTAATTATGAGCTACAGTACATCTAAACAAACAAGAGCATCAAGTTCAAACCCCTTAATATTTTTTAAAAATCTTTTTACTCATTTGTATAAATAATTGAAAAGAAAAGGAAAAAATTAAATGGTCACTTTTTATAGTGACATAAGCTAGGTTCAGTGATGGCCTTACAAAAGGGGTTCCAGTGCAAGAAAAATAGGGGGCCACTTTTTAGTGCGCCAACTTTGTTTTTTTGTCCCAAAATAAAGTGATCGCAATGCCTTGACTTTCAATTGATGTCCAAAATCTTCATTTTTGTCGCAAAATTAGAATGATCTCTAAAAAAAGAAAAAAAGTCATTAGGCCTATACATTACCCTTACTTTCGTCCAAAAGTTAAGATCCAAACAGGGAGGGCCACCGTCATGGTGCTACTACGAAGAATTAGAGCAATATTTTGCTTAAAAAGCACCACTTTTTGACGTGTTTTAGGGGGAACACTGGTTTATTCTATGGTTTTTTGGTGCTCACCTTGATACGTTATTGTTTTTTCTCGTGGCCTACATTTCTATAATCATATTTTGGTTCAAATGCAAAAAATCATTATTTTGATCAAAGAGATTGATATGTTTTTTCCCGACTGCATGCGGGCCAGATTAAAATATCTTGTGGGCCGCATGTTGCGTACCCCTGGTCTAGTCTTGTTTATGCATTTTTGATGGCTATTTATAAAATTAAATCACTTAGCAGATAGCTGATATTGTGTTTATATTAGTGCTATGTCAGTTATTTAGCTTAAAATTTTTTGCAATTTGGACGACTCGATTTCTAAAATTACAATTCGCAGAAAATTTTTATCCTTCTTTTTCCAAAAATCAAAATATACAATAGAGTTAACAGTCAAGGGAAGAAAAAATTTTTTTTCTTTTTGAATAAAAAATCAAACTTTCTTTTTATGAATTTGAAAGTAAAATGTAGAAAACTATAGTGTTTAGGCCTAGTTACTTTAAAATTTAGATCAAAATCTAAAATTTACATTTTTGACTTTCAAACTCAATTCAATTCAATTAAAATTTATTTGCAATCACGGTATTACGTTTCAAAGTTCTTATTGGCCAAATGATTTTGAAAAAAGAAACAGCGACTAAACGATATACGTTATTACGCGGTCGCCGTACCTTTAAAATGAACAACTCAAGTGAGCCTAAAGAGTTGTTGAAATAAAAATAAATCGTTTCTGTTATAGATCACAGTAATTAAAAAGCTTTCCAAACTACAAAAGTCGGTTAATCAAGCAAATTCAATGGCTACCAATTTTCTGGGTTGCTATCCAAGAATTCAGACCTAACCACCAAGTAGTGCTGATGCTATGTAAATGCATGTTTTTTAAAAGTATGGCAACTCTGTTGATTTTTTAATTGTGAATTATTTCTGTAGCTCAAAACCTGCTTTGTCATAAAAATTAAGCGAATTAGTTCTTTAGTTAGGATTGTTTCGATTGCATTTGTTAGTAATGGAAGAAATCGGGATTTTGCAGAAACCTAATCCAGTAAGTTGTCAGCTTTTAAAAATTGTATCAAACTGTATCTTAGTTCCACCGTATCAGCTTATGACATTATATTATGCATGTTATATATGATTTTGTTTAGTTATTTTGTGCAAGTGTTAAGCATATTATTAACAATATTTTGAGAAATAGCAGCAATGATAAATAAACGACAAACTAACTTTGAATGTTAAAGCTTTTTGTTTTACAAAACCTGAAACATAAGACTAGTTATGAAAGTAGCTGGCAAATTTGTTAAACTACTGGTATTAAGTAAGTAATTGTTGTAATCCCTTTAAATATTTTTTTATTATTTTTAAACATAGTTGTTTGTTTTTTATCCAAATAAAATTTTTTTTAGGTGTCTTTAAAAAGGGACGTAATTGTTTTTAATAAAACTAACTGGAAATTTCCTTACAGCACCAGAAAAAAATATAAAAAACAAGAGAAAAAGTATTTCTTCTAGAAGCATTAGTAACTACAGGGGCAATTCTGGGTTAGTTTCACTACAAAAAATTTTCCTACAGGAATCCTCCCAAAACATAAGGAGGGAATAAAAAAAAACCTAGGGATAAAGCAAGCATCTTTTCAAAAGCAATAGTAACCATTAAAGAAATTTCGGGTTAGTTTTACCAACAAAAATTGCTCATGGTAGCTTCTTGTAGAGACCCAGTTTTTTTGATCTTTTCAAGAAGTCACTGTAAGCAATTTTGTAATGAAACTAACCTGGATGGAATTAAGAAAAAACCAAGAGAAAAGGGATCTCACATGAAGTGATAGTAACTGTATGGGGATCTGGCTTAATTTCACTTACAAAAATTGCTGGGTCTGGTGCAGAATCGGCTGTAATCGCCTTTTTATCTCTATTTTGACTTTTCTCATTTCCCATCTCTCATTTTTTGCTTCTCTTTTTGTTTCTTTATTATAACTCATTCTTTTTAGCAAAACAACGACAAACAAAGGCATTTATTAAGTTATACAAATTTCTTTTTTGATATTTTTACATATTTGCTTCTCTAACACTTCTTAATCATTATTTTTACATAAATAAAACACTCTTTAAATATAGTTTAAAGTTGTAAGAACTGAATTTGTTTAAATATTCAGTGAAACATAATGTTTTTGGGGGATTGATTTGACACAAGCTATCAATACATTTCTCAATGATTATACATGCCTTATACATTCTTAAAATATACTTTAAGTTTTAGGAATTGATTTTGCTTCAAATCATTTAATAAAACTAAAAGTATTTCATGACGGCCGATTTTGCACAAGCTATTATTATTCATAAAAGTCATTAATGGATTTCACTTTAAAAAACAGCCATTTGCTTTGACAACATTTTTTAATTGTTATTTTCACTTGTCTAATCACTCTTAAAACATACTTAAAGTTGCAAGAAATTATTTTATTGAAATATATTTGACAAAACATAATGGGTTTATGGGGGTGGATTGTGCACAAGCTATTATTCATAAGTTGTATAACTAGTTTAAAACAACCATTTGTTTTCAAAACATTTTTTAATTATTATTTTCACATGTCCAAACATTTTTAAAACATAGTTTAAAGTTGTAATAATTAATTTGGTTTCAAAATATGTAACAAAACGAAATAATTTTTCATTGCCGATTCCACACAATCTATCATTTGCAGGTTTTAATAATTAATTTTTGAATTTTTTCCAACTAAATATAAAATATATGAAAATAATAATTAAGAAGTGTTTTGGAAGGAAATGGCTATTCCTTAAAAATGAAATTTATTACTGAAACTTTTTGTGCCAAGCCTATGTACCTCGGCATAAAATTGGATAGAGCACTTACGTTTCACCGACACCTTGAGTCACTGTGCAAAAAATTAACATGCGTTAGGTTTTTGAGGCAATGGGGTCAACCTGGGGTGCTGGCGCCACAGCATTGCTCACAGCTACTCTAGCCCTGATGCATTCTACTGCAGAGTACTGCTTGCTGTTCTGGTGCTGGAGTGCCCACACTCAGCTCATTAACAAGCTTATCAATGACACCCTGCACATTGTGACTGGATGCCTGTGGCCTACACCAATAGACAACTTATTTGTCTTAGCAAATATCTATCCAACTGAGCTTCTCCACCAATGAGCCATGCTATCTCTAGCTCGCCAAGCTCAAGGACCTCAACACATACTTGATGAAAGGCTCTTCTGTTGATGAAAAAATCAACAGCTTAAATTGAGACACCCTTTTGTGCCTGCTGCACTGGAACTTTTTAAAGATTTTTCTAAGTCACACCAATGTGGCATGTTGGGCAGAAACCAAATGAAATGCGGAATGGCAAAGCAAAACCTTGTGTCTACATACTTTCATCCCTAACGCAACCCCAAACCACTGGGAATGGATCTACCCAGCAGACCATCTCAGATCAGGCTTAATCGCCTTTGTACTGGTGTTTGTTTATTCCATTTGACAATGTATAGGTGGGGTATGGCTCCCACAGCAGCCTGTTAGTGTGGCATGGTGGAGCAAACCGCTGACCATATAATTAACATGTTGCCCCATTTTCCATCATCCAAGCAGGGGGATTGATCTGGAAACAGTTGACAAGGAGACAGTGGCCTTGCTGATCAATATCTGCCCTAACATTTAAAGTGTCTTTGGGAAAGAGAAACATCTACTCCTCACGAAGAAGAATAATTATTGAAACTTCTGAATAGTTGCTTCTGCACAATCGGCCCAATAAAACCGTTGGTTATCTTAAATATATTCTTAAAAATTCATTTCTAACCATGTTTTAAGAGTATTGAGATATATGAAAACAAAAATTAAGAAGTGCTTCAATAGCAAATGGCTGTTTATTAAAGTTAAACTTTTTATTGAAACTTATGAATAATAGCTGGTGCAAAATTAGTCCCCATAAAACCATAGGTTTTCTTAAATATATTTGAACAAGGTTATTTCTACCAACTTTTAACCATTTTTTAAAGGTATTGAGGTAAGTGAAAATAATAATAAAAAATGCTTTCAAAGCAAACGCTTGTTTGTTAAAGTTAAATTCATTATTGAAACTTAAGAATAAAAGCTTATGCAGAGTCAGTCCCCATAAAATCATTAAGTTTTCTTGAATATATTTCTAGAAAACCATATGTTCCAACGTTAAACCATGTTTTAAGAGTGTTTAGACATGTGAAAATAATAATTAAGAAGTGTTTTGAAAACAAATGGTTGATCTTGAAAGTGAAATTTATTATGAAAACTTACAAATGATAGCTTTTTGCACAATCGGCTGTCAGATAACCTTTAGCTTTTGTTAAATATTTTTAAACCAAATCACTTTTTGGGCTTTGGACCATATTTTAAGAATGTTTAAGCAGCAAAGGGCTGTTTTTTAAAGTTTACTTTATTACAGAAACTTGTGAATGATAGTTTGTGCACAATCGGCCATCAAAAAATTACTATCGAAACCTGCGATTGATTGCTTGTGCAATATTGGCCCCCTCAAAAACATTATGTTTTGTTGAATAACTATAGAAAATCTATCTACATTTTAAGAGTGTTTTATTTATGTGGAAATAATAATTAAGAAGTATTAGAGAAGCAAATATGTGAAAATATCAAAAAAGAAATTGTATAACTTAATAAATGCCTTTGTTTGTCGTTGTTTTGCTAAAAAGAACAAGTTATAATAAAGAAACAAAAAGAGAAGTGGAAAACGAAAGAAAAGTCAAAGTAGAGATAAAAAGGCAATTGTGGCCGATTTTGCACCAGACCCAAATTGCTCATCGTTGCTTATTGAAGAGACCCCAATTTGTGCTATTGTTTTCTATTTTATCTGTTTGTATTTTTTTGTTAGTTTAGACTTATGAATGACTTGATTTTCTTGTGTTTTGGCAAACATTAATTTTGTTAAATTAGTAATAAAAATTTGGTTCCCTTTTAACTATTTGCTGTGCTTATAAACTTGCATATTTTTGGGAATCCCCAAAGCCTGCAAGGTTAGTAACAGCAAAAGATAAACGAGACTCAAAAATTTTTTAGGAAGTTTTGGTAAACCTGCACTGCTGCCTGCATAAAACAAAGTATCTGAAAAAGTTTTCTAGTAAATATTTATAACTGCAATTTGCTCAAATTTAAAAAAAAATTATTTACTCTTTTTTTTGTTGATTTTATGGTTATTTTTTTTAAATATTAATCAAGTATAAATGTACTGTGATGCTATTTTCAAGTTTTTAAAGCAATTTTTATTTTATATACAATTTAGTTATTACAATTAACTGTAATGTTCTATCAAACTATGATAGTTCTTTTGTTTGACTGTGTTTTTATGTGACTATATCAAATTTCTTAAATGTTCAGCTATTGTGATGGGGTTTCTCTAATCAGACTTTCTTGTGGACCGACTGACTGATTATTAAAAAATCTTTTAATAAAGAATAATATGGCTTAAGTTAGTAGTTTCTAACTTTTTTTATACATTCCTTCTTGTCATTTTTTGACCTTAATACCTCCCACATATCAAGAAGATTAAGGCTATAAACAAATGTACAAAGAATAAACAAATTTTGTAAAAGATTTAAAAAGGCAGAAATTTTTTTCTATTTTTGGCTTTACTCCAGTCTGTCCTGCAGATGAGGTGTTAAAACACTTCATGGAAGCCAAGTAACTGTGAGACTCCTCATGGTCCAAGCTAAAAGTCTTAAGAGGAAAAGGGCATGCTTAATGGCAAAGCAAAGATGATCAAGATTAAGACAGTTAAGCTGGAAATGATGACCATTATGTGTTGGCATACCACAAGTGCTGCAGAAAAATATCCTCTGATTTCTGAAAAGATTACATGAATGAAAAGGAATGTAATAATTGTAGTGGTGTATAAAGAGGAAGCAGCAGTAGATAGAGAAAGAAAAAGTTACTTGAAAGAGACTGAGAAAATTCAGAAATAAAAAATTTAAGAGAAACGAAGTATTTTTTTATAAGTTTAGAAAAATTCATTTTTGTATTACCAACTGCGAAAAATTATACTATTTTAACTGTTAGATCACAACACCTGAACCATCTAGGCCAGGAACTGTGCAATCCTTGCTAAGCTCAAGTGAAATTGACAAAATTGATGATGTTTATACCAAGTACATGAAGTTGCAAAAGCAGTTAGAGTTTTTAGAAGTTCAAGAAGAATATATAAAAGGTACTATAGACTTTACAATTTAATCAATTTTTTATAATTTTTATTATAACAAAATCTTTTACTTTTAACATTATTTCACCTTGCATTTAAGGTCATGTCATGGTTCGGAACAGTGATGGGAAAACTATGGCCCACCATGCCATTTCATTCGGCCTACCAAGCATTCAATGTAAATGGTTTAAAAAAGGAAAGTAAAGACTTTTTTTTGTCTTCATCTCACAATACAAGGTCAAGACCTTTTTAGTCTTCACATTTAAGAACAGTAAAACAAACCAAATGAAAATCTTTTTCTTTTTTTCTTTTTTTTTGGTCTTTGAGTAAGTTTGAGGTACGATTTACATTGTAAAAACTAGTGCGGCCCTCGATTAAAATCATCTTTTGAATCCGGCCCCCGAGCTAAGTGTTTGCCCTCCCCAGCTTTATAATAGTTAAAAATAGCACTTGAACAAACAAATTGTTGACAGATAAATTTACAAAGTTACCATTCAATATTCTCAAATGAATAGATAACAATAAAAGTTTTAAATGGTACAATTGTCAAAAAATAAGCAAACGTGTTATTAACCAATAAAATTTTTTCTAAAATAATTCAATCTCTTGAAATCTAGTGCACAAAAAAGATTTTCTTTAACTTATTATACGTGTAACTAAATTTTAACTTAAAACAATGCATGTGTGTGCAAGCATCTAGTAATTGAATTAAAATTAAAAAAATTAAACTATTTAATTAATTAAATTAAAACTAATTAAAAAACGTCTTTAGATGAAATGAAAAATTTACGAAAAGAGTATCTTCATGCTCAAGAAGAAGTCAAGCGAATTCAAAGTATTCCGCTTGTCATTGGTCAATTTTTGGAAGCAGTCGACCAAAACAATGCCATTGTTGGTTCAACAACCGGATCAAATTATTACGTCAGAATTTTGAGCACCATTGATAGGTGAATACAAGTTTTATTCAATTACTATTGCTGAGGTTCAAACCTCTACCGGATCATGTTAATAATTTTGAAAATTAACAGCCCATCTCCAAACTGAAAGCGACCGCAAAGTAAATCTGAATCTAAGCTAAACAGAAAAATCTGTGTAGTACAGTTTTTTGCTCTGAAAAGAACTGGAACTCAGTATCCAATTGCTGCCTTAATACTCGTGACGAGCTTACATGACAATAAATATCCAATCGCTACTTACGCAATTATATTTTAACAATTCATATTCAATCGCACAGTCGTTGATTTTTTTATAAAACTTTATTTAAAAAAAACTTAAAAATCTCAAGGGAACTTCTGAAGCCGAATTCGTCCGTCGCCTTGCACAAACACAGCAATGCTCTCGTTGACGTCCTTCCGCCGGAAGCGGACAGCAGCATCACAATGCTGTCTGCAGGTCAGCAAACGTTTCGAATTGCTCTTGTTGAATAAGAAAATAATTTACTGTTCGCTTACAGATGAAAAGCCGGACGTTGCTTATTCTGACATCGGTGGAATGGATATTCAGAAGCAGGAGGTGAAAGAGGCAGTTGAACTTCCACTGACTCATTTTGAACTTTACAAGCAGGTTGGTTGCTTGGTTACATAAAGTAGAATCGTAAACTCGAAGCCAATAATTTTTTTCGAAATGTACCTCGAAAAAATTCTAGAAAAAGTTTTAATTTCTAAATCTACAGGGTGTCCATAAAGTCCTGTTACAAATTTAAAAAATCATTACAAAGGCTATTGATGGGATATCTCAAAAAGGTTTGTTTTAATTTAATCAGTGGTTATTAAAGTTTAAATTCAAATTAAAATTTTGTGTTTCAGATAAAATTTCTATGTATTTAATAAATCCCCAAAAATGACTTGCTTCAAACGAATGAATTTTTGAGGATGAAACATTCCTCAAACGATTTTGTTTTAGTGACTAGGCGACTTGTCATGTTTCAGGGAAATCAAACAAACACAATGTGAGAATTTGAGAATCAGAACACCCTCATGTAATTAGAGAGCTTCAGCAAAATAGTCACATCAATAAACCAGGATACAAATGTGCTTTTTTTTTGAGAACTAATTATTTTATGGGGGTTTGCTAAACACATTCAATAAACAAATAAAAATTTTAATCGGAATAAAAACTTTAATAAAGACTGATTAAATTAAAACCAACCGCTTTGAGATATCTCATCGATTGCCCTTGCAATAATTTTTTAAAATTGTAACAGAACTTTATGGACACACTGTACATCAGGAATTCTCAATCTTTTTAACACCGTGGCCCGAAAAGCTTTAAACGCAATTGCTACGGTCCGATGTGGCTGGTCGTTACTTTTATTTTGCTCCCCATTTCACCAAATTGTTTCTAAATTATAGATGAAGAACGAAAAAAATAAAAAATCAAAGTCTTCACTTTTATTCCGTCCCCGATTTCACCAAATCGTCTCTTCACAACATAAACAGCCCCGGATGTATGATTTCAACATTTTTTCACACCGCCTCTGTGCGGCCCACCTGAAAAACTGGCTGTGCCCACTAGTTGAAAACCCCTGCTCTACATCACCGTTCTTCAAACTGCTTTTCATAAACGGATAAGTGACGACATTGATGACTGCGGGCTGATTTTGATTGTCTTGATCACGAGATGGAATTATTTGGAAAAGAAAATAAGTCAACGTCATGACTTTTTATGTCTTCTCTGGCTGAGAATAAAATTTTCCGAAGCTTTTGTGGTTTGTTTAATACTTCAAAATATAATGGTAGTATTTGGTTTAATGAAAGCCAAGCTAAAAGTAATCACACTTTTTGATGATCAATTGAATTTAAAAGTTGCATATGGAGGGTCCGAAAACCTACTAATGCACATTTTGTTTGACTAGTCTCTTATATTACATCTGCTCCGAGAGAAGTTTATCACGGAACAACTATTTCCTTATAAATTGCGACTTGTTCCAATCAGATCGGCATCGATCCTCCCCGTGGCGTGCTGATGTTCGGCCCTCCTGGTTGCGGAAAGACGATGCTTGCCAAGGCAGTGGCCCACCACACCACCGCATCTTTTATTCGCGTTGTGGGATCGGAATTCGTGCAAAAGTACCTGGGCGAGGGTCCCCGGATGGTGCGCGACGTGTTCAGGTAGTCGCTGTGCGTGTTTGTGTGTGTGTGTGTGTGTGTGTGTGTGTGTGTGTGTGTGTGTTTGTTTGTTTGTTTGTTTTACACAACTCATGTCAGAGGCAGCCAACTAACTACCTTGTTGCAGATTGGCGAAAGAAAACTCTCCCGCTATTATCTTCATTGATGAAATCGACGCGATTGCCACAAAGCGATTTGACGCGCAGACCGGTGGTAAGCGTTGCCAGCTTGCTTTTGAACAAGTTAAAGTGACAGAAAATAAATTATTATGATGGAAAACGAAACATTAAACGAACTTAAATTTGTTCTGCTTTGATTTGCATTGAAGTTTGCTGTTTTACGGTTGATCTTATCTGTGCTTGCAGTTTGATATTTCGTTTGTTTAATAAGCATTGTAGTTTAAAATCTGTTGGGATTTCGGTTGTCATAGCTTGCTACAACCTAATGCAATTGTTTTGTACAGCTGACCGCGAAGTTCAGCGAATCCTCCTTGAATTGCTCAACCAGATGGACGGGTTTGATCAGACTGTCAACGTCAAGGTACGAAACGACGCGATCATCATCACTAAATTAGACATGCAGCAACTTAACGGTTTTTGAGAAATCTGCAATAGAAACAATAAGCATTGAAAACATAAAAAAATTATTTTGTCAGTTTTTGTAAAAACCCAATCTTCAAACTATTTGAAATTTAACAGTTTGTGGCAATTTGAGCACTTTGCATAATTTTAGATAAATATTCACTTTTGTACTTTTGAAGGTTATCATGGCAACTAATCGAGCGGACACCCTCGATCCCGCCCTCTTGCGGCCGGGCCGGCTAGATCGAAAAATCGAATTTCCACTGCCTGATCGGAGGCAGAAGCGCCTCATCTTTTCAACGATCACAGGAAAAATGAATCTCAGCGATGAAGTCGATCTAGAAGATTGTATCTTTTGTATTAATGTCTACAATAACACCGATTTGCTAGTTAGCTCTAACCAACTTAAGATTCACTTTCGCTCGTCTTTTTTTGAAGTAACTAAAACTTTGCTTTTAGTAGAAAAATCGCGTTGTTCTAATAGTCTGCATTCATTTATTTTTTGTTTTGCAAAGTTTTCAAATGTAGTTATTAATTACGTTTCACGTCATCGAATGGCTGGTTATAGCGAAAAACCATCTAAGATATTTTTGTATTGTTTGCAACGTTGTGAAAAAACTATCCGCGTTCTTGCAAATTTTCAAACCGCTACGTAATCGGTACGATTCCGAAACCCAGTTTTATTTGCTGTTGTCACACGATGACTTGCACGTTGGTTTTTCTTAACACGATGTTGCAGACGTCGCTCGGCCGGATAAGATTTCTGGAGCCGATATAAACGCGATCTGTCAAGAAGCGGGCATGCTCGCCGTTCGAGAGAACCGCTACATCGTTCTCGCGAAGGATTTCGAGAAAGCGTACAAGACGCAAATGAAGAAGGATGAGCAAGACATGGAATTTTACAAATAATCCAAGATTATATTGCTTGTTGCTGCTGCTGGTATTTTTATTAAATTTAATTGAAATTTAAACGTCTCATTACAATATGATATTATATAGGCCAAAGCAGACGCGCGAAATGGTTTATTTTTACAGTTATCATCAAACTTCGATTAAACCATCAAGAGCAAAAATTCCGCTTGGGTTGTCGAATTCAGGATTCATCAACCGATGATTAATTTACCTCTTTGATATAATCACTTAATTATATATTATAACAAAGCCATATTAAGTGCTTGTAAATAAAGCAATTAAAAAAGTTAAGTTCTATACCGGTCGAGGTGGCCCTGCTACGACTTCAAAATCTTGCGAAAAAAATAGATTTATTAGAATTACACGACAAAAAGATTACATCACTGTTTTGATTGTAAAATTCTTTGTGCAATTAATTGGAATTATCCTCATTGTGGACAGACTGTCTAGCCCAGCGCCCTGTGCAGTTGAGCGAGTAATTCTGTCAGTAGCTAATCAATTAAAGGTAAACTAATCTGCAGTTATGAAGAGTATTTGAATCATATTTAGGCTTTAATTTTTTTGTACGTGCTTTAATTGTAATTATGAGAACACGAAAAAATTATTTAAAGGAACTAGTATCTACGTCTACATTCTACATTAAAATTCCTTCCGAAGCTTTTGTCTTTGACTCTTTGTCGGCATTTTTTAAATATAAAAATTTGAGGTAAATTATATTTTTGAAATTTTTCCGGCATACACGAGAGAATAAAAGTTTGAGAATTAGAAGGCTTAGATCTGTGTTATGTGACTCTTGTAATTCGTACTGTAACAAATTGTAATGGGTCAAAAATAAAAAAAGTTTTTTTAAAAAATTTAGCTAAATATAACTTTTCAATAAACGTTTGACACTTTTTTTATATCTACTTATTCTCTTGACTCGCAAAAAAACGTCAGAAGCATTTATACTTACTTACGGTAATTAGAAACCTTTTTACTTACGGTAACCGTGAAGAAATTCCCCCACCTGCTCTCTTGGACGCTAAAGCTTTGCACAATGCACATGGTTAAAAATAATTATTTTAAAATACGATGTATGTGCCACAGTTAAGTTTACGTTTAAGATGTTGATATGGCATTGGTCACTCGCTTCGTTTCAGATGCAAAGTAAACCGGAAAAAACGAGTCAGGTAAATAAATCCACGAAATTACATTTAATAATTAATAAGCAAAATTTTTTATTGCAACCTTTTACAACCGACTCGTAAGATGGTAAATTTTGATAAATTCAAGTAATCTACGGAATGTACATATATTTTCTATCTCTGTCAGTTATACCCCGTTAAGTCGTTTCGCCTTTTGTGGTTGCCGTTAAAAAAATTTTATTTCCTGCAAAATATCACATAATTAGAATGCAATCAACAAACTATTTCACTCAACAAGATTTGAAGTAAGTGGTCGATAAATTTGTACGCAAATGGACTTTCATCGCGTTTATAATGCAAACGAACAACAGAAGTTTTATGATTCTGCTTTTGGGCTTTCATTTTTTTATGGACATTTCTTAAAAAGTCGATTGTGTTAAATTTTAAGTTAGTCATGTAAGGCCTTTTGCTTCGAATTCAACCAAAAAATGCACTTGTAACAAAAGCACAAATTTTTTCTTTAAAACTGGTGATATCTTTAAGATAGACCTACTTCAATTTATTTTAAGGAATTTTTAATTACTAAAAAGCGCTACAAAAAACGCTTACATCATCATTACATTCATAGGCATGCGCACGGGGGCTTGGGGGGCAAATTTGAGGGTTAAATTTGGAGTGCTATAAAAAAACAAAAATGGTTCTTTATTTTTACAAAAATTATTTCAATATGCTGATTGATGAGTCGCTCTCAAAGTTTTCTAATTTTTTTTATCTCTATATTAATTTTCTAACTCGCAGGAAAGCGACGGAGGCGCTAATACAAAGGGCATGCAATTATCCGGACCTGCTTTCAGAGATGCCAAGTATAGCTGTCCAGTTGAAATTTTTTATTTTTTGTTTTATAGAGAGATGTCTGAAATTTAGAACTGTTTGTCAAAACCACTAAGCAGGAGAAAGTGCCGTAAACTGTATTTCCCAAGGACTCAAAAGAATGACGAGAATGGGTTTTGAACCGAAACCGCATCAATCTCTATCACGGCGCTCAAACCACTCGACCATGCCGACTCAAGTACCTCGTATTCTTCCTTTTCAAGACTTACTTAGCTACGGTCATTCCCCGAAAGTATATCACAAAACTTTTTTGAGAAAATTCCTTTTCATTATTAAGTAAAAAACCGTTTTTGTTATAAAGTAAAGCACCTTGGTCTTTCCTCCAAGCTGTCGTATAATTATATAATTTATATTTGAAGAATTAAGAGGATTTAGAATTAATTTTTAAACAAGCTGCATAAAGATGAGAAACACCAGACTCGGTGTTTCTCATCTTTATGCAGCTTGTTTAAAAATTATATAATTAGAATAA
This sequence comes from Diplosoma virens, assembly GCA_963680785.1. Classification (NCBI taxonomy): domain Eukaryota; kingdom Metazoa; phylum Chordata; class Ascidiacea; order Aplousobranchia; family Didemnidae; genus Diplosoma; species Diplosoma virens. The sequence continues at coordinate 15,188,107 of OY796890.1, read as the reverse complement.
TCATGGAGCTTGTCCGGAACAAAAATTTTACTCCTACCACTTGACAGCAAGCAAAGCAAGCTCCGGCGTCGAAGAAATGCCGTTCCACGGGGATTGGTATCGGCTCCTCTTCTTTTTAATATCTTTACTTGTGATCTGCCTTCCACAATCTTCAGAAAGTTTGCTTTTGCAGCTGATCTAGCATTTTTGCTCACTTTTTAAGATTGAAAGGACTTGGAAATGAAGACATGACTATAGTTTTTGCGTATCTCCAGACCTAGAAGTTGAAACTCAGTCTTTTAAAAACGGTGAGAGCAGCCTTTCATTTAAATAACTGAGAAGCCAATCGTGAGCTAAAGGTTTTTAATAGTAATAAACTTTACTATTCTGTCCGGTCCCGACTTATTTTGGGGTAAAACTAAACAGATCGCTCACATTTCGTCACCAATTTGTGGCATTGCGTAAAAAACTATCTTTTCGCGTCACACTTCTGAGGCGACTTGCAAAGATAGGATGCTGGCCCAAAATATTGTGTACAGCTGCCCTATCTTTGGCCTACTCGACAGATGAATACTGTGGCCAGTTTGGTGTCGCCCAGTGGACAAATTATACATGTAGATGGAACACGGAGTACTCTGAGAACACATCCAGGGTTTCGTGCTTTCATACCCTGGCCAATATCAGGCCTGTTGGAGTAAGGCTTGCCCCGAACAGTTTGGGTTAAGCTCAATTGCCTGCGGACTCGAATTGGGCAATTCCATTTGTCCATGCACGATGGGGTATTGCTCCTTTACCGGGTTGCAAGTGCGGCGCCATTGAACAAACTGCAGACCACGTCTTAACAGTGTGTCCCACAGCCTGCATTGGACGTGATATAGAGTACGTGATCTGATGGTTCTTGATGACGAAACACGATGCTGGCTCAACACCATTGCTGCCAGCATCTGATTTAGGCAGTTCAGCCGCCAGGGGTAGTAAAAGGATAAACCCTTGGCCCCAGTCCTGTTTGCGTTTGATAAGAGTAGATGGCCTTCCATACTACGACAGCAACAACCTTTTTTTCGTTAATCACTTTAGTGAATCAATTTTTATGAACTGTCATGGAGCAACTATAAAGAACGTGCCAGTTTATGTTGTCAATTAATAATTTTGAATCAACGTACACTTTATTGAAATTCTTCCCGTAACGATTATTTCTTTCTACAGGTTGCGAGTTCCTTCCAAAAAAGCCCGGTGACTCACTTTGAGAAACATTGAGCTAAATATACTATATGTAGTTGATTTTAGTTGCAATACAGAGTGAAGGCAGTTATAGAGTTGAATATTTCTGAATCAAACTATCATGTAATGAAAATATAATTTATTAAAAAGTTTAGTAGTCTGTTTTACCCAAGTGCGATCACCATCTTATTCAAATAGAATTCAATCCGTAGCTATACAAAGTGAATTATCCTCATACTTTTGTAGCAATGCTTTGTGATTGTAGCCATTATTAAAATTGAGTTTGATTTGAGGTGAATTAGTTCGATTATATCTGCGAGCCAAACTCGTAAAAAATTTTATTGATGTTTAATAGTTGTGTTTACGGTTGGGCAAAAAAATTCATGCACTACAAAACGCTCTAAAAATGTTTAAAAAGGCTTACCCAGAGTCATTTTTTCTTAGTTTAGAAAAGTGCAGCACAATAAGCGCAATGTCTTTTGGAAGTTACGTAAAGTGCAGGGCATCTTGTGCAATGTGATTTTGAAATTCATGTAAAGCGCAGAGCAATAAGCGCAATTTGTATTTTTGATTTCATGTGAAGCGTAGTGCAACTTGAGCAATGTGATTTTGAAATCATGTAAAGCACAGTGCAACAAGCAAAATGTGATTTTGAAATTCATGTAAAGCGCAATGAAGACTATTTTAAAACCATGTTAAGCGCGGCGCAACGTGATTTTGAAATTAATTAAAACGCAATGCATTTTTTCAAATCATAAGTGCAGCCCAATGGGTTTTCCAATCGCCTACCTTGAAAAACAACCGAAGTAGATTGCGCTTTTGCAAAATAGGACTATGTAAAGCTCAGTATAACAAAGCGCAATTAATTTGTTTGATCTTTGATACGCAGCGCAATAAAACGCAAGTAGTCTTTTTATTTCTCGGTGCGCAGTGCAATTAGCGCAACTTGTAATTTTCTTATTAAGAGCGCAGCGCAAAGTGCGCAACTTTTCTAAAAAAGGTATAAAAGCGCAGTGCAACTTCTGCGATTGCGCAAGTTGCGCTCTGCCACCTCTGAGGTTACTCAAATTTGAAATGTAAGTTTGGAAAAGTTCTCGGCCCACAACCAGGACCACTTTTAGCAATCGTGTTTTTGACTTGCAAACCCCTTGCCCCCCTTGACAAATTTCTGCCTAGGCCATTGTTCACTTTATTTATTCTCCTAACTTTGTCGGAATAAAGGTGGAGATATTAATTTCAAATAACTTTTATGTTATTACTCCGATCTCTTGTTATTTAATTTCCGTTTTCAGTTTTTTATAATTAGCCTAAACGTTCGTTCCAAACATTGGCGTATAAACTTTCTACGCTCTACAAAGCCCTTATTGTCCAAGATTTGTTTTTTGTCTGTACCGATAGAAAAACCGATATTTTTAAAACTTTAATCTTTAATTTTGTGTGTAATCTTCTAGCAGTGCAAGTACGCAGTAATGATAGAATTGAACTTAATACATTTGAATTTTGTTTGTTTTGTGTCCTGTTATGGTGCAATTAAACCTAATACATTTCTAACTTTTTACTTTAAGATTATGAAGGTGCTACAACCATGTAAACTTATTCTCAAAAATTTGATTCTTGTCTTGATCGCATGCTGTAGCATTTATCGTTTTGTTGCTTCTTCCTTTTCCTGTTCTGCTTTAACTATTCACAAAATTTTCATTTTCATTATATTTTTACGGTAGAACTGAAATAAATAACATTGATATTGATACTGATAGTGATACTGAAAAGAAGCGACTCAATTTTAAAAGCTTGCATTCCTCAAAAACAAGTGTTCTTGAAGATTTTCAATCTCTACTTTTAAAAAGATACAAAGCTTATGTTTTAAAACATCATAAAAAATTGTTTACTGTCAACACTGCGACTAAAAATTTTGGTTGATTTAAAGTGCATTTTGGGAAGCAGTAAACCAGTTAAACGAGCTAGAACAGGTTGGTTCCAACTGCAGCCCGCATATCTCTTTAGGGGACCTTGCAACCTTCCTTAAGAGTTGTGGCGAACCACTGACCCAAAGGCCGAAAATTTCAATGGTTGGATGTGATGACCTTTTTTTTTGTTGTTCAACCAAATTTAAGGGTTTAAAGCTAGTTGCCAGAAAACTAAATTCAAAATATAGCGTTGAAATCTAAGTGAAGACTAAAGAAAAAAGTCATCATCTAAAACAATCCAAATTTTTGGCCTGATTGGGGTCTGCAAGTTTTTGCAATTCTAAAAAGTGGCGGGCAACATCGAGCTAAAATATTGTAATTCATATGACAAAAAAATTGTGGTTGTTTTGGTTTCAACAGGAATCATACAAAATTATTTATGTTTAAATCAAAGAGCAATTTTTTCAGAGATGCTTTTTAAAAACAAGACATAAACAAACTAAAAGAGTTTTTCGATTTTTAAATATTGGAGTACATGATTGTAAAATTTTGTTAAAAATTTAGAACTCTCATCCAATGATTGATCGAAAGGTTTTGGAATCAAACGCGTCTTGATTAAAAAGAACAATAAGAGCAATCCATAGCAAAGCAATTAAAACCATAACTTTTAAGTCAAACCACGAAGTGTCTTGGGAATGATAAAATCGCCGCAGTTCGGCTTGAGCACAAATTCGCACCCGCTCTGTTATGGGAGTTACAAAATAAAATCGTCCAGCAGATGGCGGTTGTATTTCTTTTGTTTCTGAAATTGAAATGTACAAAGTTTACATTAAAAAAAGGCAAGCTTTTCTTTTATAGACTGATTTGTAATGATTTTCGTGAAAAATGTAGGCCTATTTGCAAATGATTTTCCAGTTCGAATAAAAATTTGTCGTGCTGTATGTCTTTGAATACAAAAAAGCAAATCATTTAAAATTACACTTTTTGGTGAAAAATCTCGTTGCATCAAGTTTTTTTAATTTTCTAAGACAGTGCTTTCCAAACTTTTTGTGTAACTGTCATTCTTTTAAACCACAAATAAATTTGTGACACGTTTTAATTTAATTTTAATCAATAAGCTTTTAACAACAAAATCTTAACTCACCAGTTTAATAAGATATATGAGCTTGGCAGTTTGAATACAACATTTTAATATTTGGTTTAGTGCAAGGTAACGACAGTTGCATTTTGTCATCAAGAATTTTTAAGTTTTATGTTGTTACTTGCAAAAGTTATATGTTGGTCGAAAGCCCTGTAATATAATTTATTGAACTATAAAGGATCTTTTGTAGAAAGCCCCCGCCACTAATGCAAAAACGTGAGATTTGAGAAAAACAACTTCGCCACGTTTTAAGTACGGCAGAGTGGCGGGGGCTTTCTACAAAAGATCCACTATAAATAGCTGGTGTCAAATATTATTTCAAATCCAGTTAGCGAAACACCATCGTACGACAAGCGACACACAGTTTGGAAAGCGCTGTTCTAAATATTAGACAATTAGCCTTATATGGTGTGTGATAATTTACTTGATGTTTTCACACAGTTGCTCTAAAAACGAAGATCATTCTCATAAAGTATAGAAAACCAGCAAGAAAAATGAGCTTAATTTTACTGCGTACAAATAAGTAGAAAGATAAAGTATTTTTTACATATAGAAGAGTAAGCTGCGGATATTCCCACTATTATGTTTGCCGGAGGAAAATGAAAACCTTCCAGATTTAATATTTCAGTTTTTAGAAGGCCATTTGATGGATATGCAAAGCACTTGACTCATTACATTTCACTAAACCGAAAAAATTTATATCATTTTGTATTACTAAAGTTTTCAACTAATGACACAATTCGTTTAAAAAACTGTGGCAACCTGTTTTTTCTTGAAGAAAAGCGTGTTTGGTGCAAGTTAGCTTGTTTTTGATAGTTCGAAATCAAACACTTTCTTTAAAAATTTACCTTTTTCTTCAATTTCATCTTTGATTATGCCAAGCTTTTGCATGAAGTTGTATTTGTCTCCTTGATCTAAAAACCTAAAAGTCACTTTCTTTTTTGGTGTGAATCCCGATGTCATAGTGTTCCATTGCGTGTAGTCTCGCCTTTAAATTCATAAAAAAAGAAACCACAATTACACAAAAATTTTTGATTAATAAGAATTTATATTGGCATTTGCTTAATTAGTTGGTTCGTAAAATTTTTAATTAATGCGCAAAAGAATAACTTGTTAATTAACCTACCTGAGATTAACTTTAACTTTAATTGTGTGAAGTTTTCCCATCTCTTCGAGTGTTTGCAAAACCCACAGTCGTTTAAGACCATCATTGATCCAATAAGTTCCTTTCATATATACTACTTTGATTCCATCTATGTTATTACAAGTCAGATCGTCGACATTGACATATCCATACAGTATCTGTCTAAGCAAATCTAAAACATCGCAGCCACTAGAAAGACGAGTGGAAGATGCTCTTTTGAAGCATCTGCAAAATGAAACAACCTGAAATTCATTTCGATTTCAAGAAAAAAGTTTTGGTCGATAGGAAAACTTTTTTCAAGAAGTAGGTGATAGGCTCTTCTCAAAAAAAAGTACAGTATACACTGTAGCACAGTACAGTGATTCGTATTCTATGCGTTGCTATACCTTGATGCGTTCTTCTAATTTCTAAAAATCTCGCACAAAAGTTGACTCAATAGAGTTGGTAATGGTGAAACTAAGTTCAGTTTTAAAACTTTACCAAAAACCGTAATTGTTTAAGTGCAATCATATTCTTAAAAAAGTCTCTTTATGAGTGGGCCTATTTATCTTATGATTATGTAATAACAAGCACTGCACAATTTCTTTGGCACAGGACAAATGAAGGCAACAATAATCGAATTAAATGGATGCACAATTAGACTTATTTAGACAAGGGGTAACGAAACTTTCTTCCAAAAGAGCCCAACAACAAATAACAGTACTTAATTTAACGAGGAAGTGAAATTTAGAAAAAAAAAACCGTTCGTCTTTGAAAAAGCAGTCTCAACAAAAGTAAATTTTAACGAATTCGAGACAATTTTTACTACGAAACTTAGTAAAACCTTAACAAAAATAAAAAAGGAGTTTAAAGGTAATAATTTTTTCTAGTAGAAAGTAGAGATAAAAAAAAGACTTGCATCAGGAACGTTTAACGCAGGGCTGGGTAATAATTTTCAATTTCTGCCATTTTGGGGCTTTTGAAACGATTATTTGTCCCTAAATTGTAGTGATCTCTAAAAAAAATCTTCACTTTGAATCTATCTCGGATTCCATGATTTTCGTCCCTAAAATGCAGTGATTTCTAAAAATAAAAGAAAAGGTCTTCCCCTTAAATTTTAAAATTGATACTGGAAATTGGTTGAAGACAAAAACAATTCAAAAAATTCTAATTAATTTTTTAATTATTTGTTTGAGGATTTCGAGGACCGCACAGAAATTCATCTCGGGCCTCAGTTTGTGCACCCTTGGTTTAACATCTTTGAGCCAAATTCATTTCGGTGAATCAAAAATATTTGCGGGTAAAGTAAATAAAACACCGCGACCAAATGTTATGGCAAAAACCTTTTTTTTGAAAATTGCAAGTAGAATTGAAATCATTTCTGAAGCTTTTCGTCTGACAGTCTTAAGTAGAAAGCATTAGAAAGAAAAAAAAGCGAGCCGAACTGAGTTATAAAGTAAAGAAAAGCGTTTTGTTAATTGAAAATAATAGACCAATTGAGAAGAGAAAAAGCTAGAAAAGTTTCACGCTGAAGCGAAATATTTTCGTTTACCAAAAATAGGGATAAAGTAGCTTCTAGAACGTAGTAGTAGTAGTAGTAGTATTTATTTTTATCGCGTCCAAAATTGGCAATTAATCAACGGAATGAAAATACACTAACAAAAAAAGCGACGAGGTGAAGCGAAAGACCATTATTAGTAGCCTGATGGCCACTCGGTCGCCGAGTCTGCTTCACCTCATAGTAAAAGAAATTAGTACTATAAGCAACAAAAACAAAACAATTACACATTAAAATAAACGTATAATGACACATCAGAATAACAATAGTAATATAAAAAAAAATAAATAAATAAATTAGAAGTTTTTTTTTTTAAATGCAAGCAAGGAAAATAAACATATATAACAACTAGGAAAAAAACAAAAAATAATATTTATAACAGCACTGATGGAGAACCAAAAAATGAAGAATATATAAAAGTAACAAGAATTTGAAAAAGAGACTAGAAAATCAGGTGATTGTAACACAATGTAAATAGACGATTCAACCAAATGTTATAATAGCAACAAAAACAAACAACGAGGATGTGCAATAAAAGTTTTATTTTTGACGATTTAAGAAGAAAAAAGTAACAAGAATGAAAAGTTTATTTTAATATTAAGTAACTGTTACCAAATACAAAAATGTTTACACAACACAATCAAATTTGAAATGAAATATTCCTTAAGAAGGATTTGATAAGTAAAAAAAAAAAAAAAAACAGATCAGGCTAAGCGAGTCATTGATTAAAATGAGTACCAAGAAAATGTTGTTTGAGCAATTTACTTGAGTGGTTAATGGAAGTTGTTATTAATTTATTTCTTAAACATTTAGGTAGATCGTTCCAGATTTTAGCTCCAATAACTCTAAGGGATTGATCAGTTTTGTGATAAAAGGTTCTAGGTACATAATACTCATTTGAAAAAGAACTTCTAGTGTAATGGGTGTGGACGGAGGACACCTTTACAAAACTTTTTAGGTATTCCTCACAAAATTGGGGCAACTTGTTAGAGTGAAACTTAACCATAAATTTAGCTATTTCGAATTTAAAAATTTTATTAAGCCTCAAAAAGTTTAATTTTTGAAAAAGAGGTTGTAACCGAACTTTTTTACCAAATTTTTTACTTAAAATTTTAATAATACGATTTTGTTTAATCTGTAGTCTATTGAGTACCGTTTTTGAGGTGTTTCCCCAGCATATAATTGCATATTGTAAATGTGAGTAAACTAAGCTGTAATAAACTGGTGTAAGTGTGTTACTGGGAAGATATTTGCAGAGGTTTGAAAAGGCACCGGTGGCGGCTGAGAGCTTTGCTTCCACGTGTTCAACATGCTTGTGCCATTTAAGTTTATCATCCAAATGAACTCCAAGATATTTAATACATTTTGTCTGCAATATATCAGAGCCGTCTATTTGAATAGCGATATTCTTATTACTTTTACTAAAATATAGATATTTGGTTTTCCTTAAATTTAGCGATAGTCGGTTGAGTTTAAGCCAATGATTAAGTTTCGGTAATTCTGCATTTAATTTGGTTTGCAAAGTATTTGCATTTTTGTGAGATAGTGTGAAAACACTGTCATCCGCATACAAGGTTGCTTTTAGATTTGAACATAAAGATATATCATTTATGTAAATCAAAAACAGTAAAGGTCCCAAAACACTCCCTTGCGGGACTCCAATATTGATATCTAAATAGGAGGATGAGAAACCGTCACCGCAAACAAGTTGTTTACGATTAGTAAGATAAGACCTAATCAAATCATTAGCAAAACCTCGAATACCGTATTGAGTGAGCTTATACAAAAGAATTTCGTGATTTACTGTGTCAAACGCTTTTGCCAAATCAATAAATAAAGCGCAAATATTCATGTTGTTGTCTAATTCTGTTAATATATATTCTCGTAGATGTGTTATAGCTAAAGTTGTGGAGTAGTTTTCCCGAAAACCGAATTGTGTTGGCGAAAAGACCTCAAATCTATTCCAAAAATTTACAAGTCGCTTTTTTATTATTGTTTCAAAAACTTTATTAAATGCAGTTAGGATAGATATCGGGCGATAGTTTTTTACTTCGCTTTTTATACCTCCTTTGAACAAAGGAGTAACGCGGGCAATTTTAAGTTCATCGTAATAATGCCCATTTTCTAAACCCAAATTGAAGATAATGGTTAGATAAGGACTTAAAATATGCTTGGCTGCTTTGATCAATTTTGTAGGAATATCATCAATTCCTGATGCCTTGTTTGGCTTAAATTTGTTTATAATGCTTATAACTTCGTATTCGTCAGTAGGGTTTAAAAAGATGGAATTTTGAACTCTATGTCCACAGAAAGTATCAGTAAGCGATTGATTTGCCCCACCGACAATGCTATTTGCCATATCATGGCCAATGCTACAGAAGTATTTGTTTAATTCACGACAAATTTCACTCGGTTTACTTATCATATTTCCTTTAACACTTATTTGAGTCGGTAAAGAGTTAGATTTTGGCGAGTTTTTACGAATTATTTTGTTGACCACTTTCCATGTTGTAGAGGAATCTCTACTATTTTTAACCAATTTTTGAAAATAGATTGCTTTACTGGACTCTTTTACATGAGTCAGTTTATTTCGAAAAGACTTATAACGTTTAAAATCTTTTACATCCAAAGATTTTTTAAATTTCTTATAAAGCCTATTTTGTTGCTTTATCGAAGTTAGGATACCTTTGGTTATCCAAGGTTTTTTAGCGGACTTGTATTGATTTCTAGATTGGCGAGTTTTAGGAAAAAGATTATTCGTTACTTTTGTCATGCAAGTGGTCAGATCAGAAATGTTCGTTGGGACGTTTTTTTTTAGAGTTGAGTCCAGTTCGTTAAAAAAATTTCCAATTTTTTCGGGTAATATTTTCCTTATCAAGGGCCTCCTAGTGTTTTTTCTTTTTAATGGAAGATTTAGTCCGACGAAAATTGGATAATAATCAGATATATCGCATTCAATAACTGCGGTTGTGAATATTTCATTAAACATAGAACAATCTATATAAATGTGATCTAGAATCGATTTTCTAGAAAAGGACACTCTGGTAGGGCATGTAACCAATTGCTCACAACCAAGACTAGAGATGCCATTTACGTAGAGTTTAACGTCAATTAACGAAAAGTAGAAAGTAGAACAACTTTGTGCGAGAAGAAAGAATCTGTTGTTGCTGTAACGAAGAAGATATTGGGTATTATTTGAAAGATGCTGGCCAATGGCATATTAGTGAAAAAGGCAATGTTGGGAGTTACTATATCTTTGCACGGGCGAAGAAAGCTGTCGCGGCTTCGAAAGAAAAGAAAATTAATGGCAGGCTTGAGCATATGCTGTTTAATACGCTCTTGCAAGTGTTGGGACATGCGATTAACGTACCGAGTATTACAGTGACCTACCTACAAGCTAGTAGATAGCATAGTTGTAATAAAAAGAAAGTAGCATGTCCTTCTTGAGCGTCGAGTTATAAAAACAACACGTGGTTTGACGGCAAAGAAGCAGTGTTACAATGCGACGTTGATTTGTTTTTTGCATCTTGTCGAAACAATTCCCATTTATAGAACATAAAGATAGACTGGACATTTTTCCACTTCGTAGACCGGCTTAACATTTTGTTATTTAATCTTTCGGATAAGTACAATTAATTATGTGTTTCAGTAGCCCTTAATGATTAAAAAAGATCGAACTTTGCCCATTCAATTTGCACTTTGTTTTTCAAGCAGATCATGAACACCAGGTGAACCAACAAAACTAATAAGAATAATTTGCGTCTTTGGGGGCCTCAATTCTCAATTTTCTTCGTTTTTTCTAGAGTATACTCATGAAAAAAACCAACTACTCGTTTCTCTTCTTAGACGTTTGTAGAATGCAAATTTGTGACTTAGGCATACAGAAAATCTACTTTAATTGACCAGTACATACGCTGAAATTCTTTTAGCTCCTAAAAACTTTCAACCAATGAGAACTCTCAATTTTAATACTCAATTAGGCTTGCTTCTTCTTTATTCTGATAATTTTTTCTGAAGAGTGTCAGACAAAAGTTGTTTTCTAATTCTGTACAACAACTCATTTCTTCAATTTTTTTCTTGTTTTGTTTAATTTTTCTACAATACGCTAAAATTTGCGTTTGTTAAAAGTGTTTTTTTAATAAAAAAGAGCGCTTTTTTTAAATTTTGTCTCTCTCGACAAAAAAATTTTTCGGCGTTTTGGGTTTTACGAGAAAAACTTTTGAAAACAAAAAAAGGTCTTCATATTAAATCTTAGTTATTTTTGCTCACTGATCTGGATCGTTCTAAACTGAGTAAGTTTCTCCTACCCAAATAGTTTATTGTCGGTGCTCGAAAAATTCTGAGGTTGCCCAATTTTTTTAGATCGCGGGAGAAATTTCCCCTCGCCCCCCGAATCATAAGGCTATGGATTCAAAGCAAAAAATAATCTTTTACCAGATCTCAATCCACGTTGAAGATTCTTATTAAAATCCCTATTTTAATAAATTTTGTTAGCTCGTGGACATGTTTCCAGCAAATTTATTGGATCGGTATGGCACATAGGCCTGCAATTTATTTTCCACGCAAACGTAATCAAGAACAGATCCATCAGGAAACTTGGTTTTACACTTTTTATATTTAACGTGTCCGAGTAAATAGCAAAAATTGAAGTTTTTAAAGAGGAAAATATTCAGCCTTTTAGAGACATGTTGTTTTTGTATAGGCCTGTTTTTGTATGCTATAGAACAATTTGGAATGATTTTGTGTCTAATTTTTTACTAAAGATATGTCGATTTATAAACTGTTGCTCAAAATTGTTTTTCCGTGCTTTTATAATTTGCTGATAAATTTAATTTTAGTTTAGGTTTGCCAGCAGATATTATTTCTGGTTTTTCAGTTTTTGTTAAACTTCTGCTTTAAGCCTATATTTTTTCGGCGCGACTTTTCATGAAACTGTTTTGATGGGTTAGTCAATTATTACATTGGAATGATTAAATTTGAGTGCGAAATGGCAAGCTATTAAAATTTTGCTGGATTTTATATACTGTATTATACATTTTTTGCTATTGTGATGCGCAATCCGCCACTTTAAATCGCATTTTAAGTTGAGATTTTAGAGCAGGGGTGGGCAAACTACGGCCCGCAGGCCACATGCAGCCCACCACGAGGTTCTGTGCGGCCCGCCAAAAGCCTCAAGCAAATAACTTTACTGTATCTTCACTTTTAATCTCAGGTGGTAATTTCAGAGTGCAGAAATCATTATGTTTGAGGGAAGAAAATAGAGAAGTCCGAGACAGATTTAGAGTGAAGACGATTCTTTTTTTATTAGAGATCACTATGTTTTAAGGACAAAAATCAAGAAATTCGAGACAGATTTAGAGTAAAGACCTTTTTTTTAGAGATCAAACGAACTTAATTGCTTAATGCCGCCTGCGAGTTAAAAACTTTGCCCACCCCTGTTTTAGAGCCAGAACAGCATTTAATTTTGACTTTTTTTTCATAAAAAAGAAAAACCAATATGTACTTTTCCTCTCTTTAAATTACACTTCACGTTCAAGATCTTCAGCGCACAAGAAACCAATCAAAAATTAACACATTTTCTTTGAAAAAACGGAAATGTCCGCACGGCTGCTTCGAAAATACATAGTAAAAAATTGGCTTGCTGCGAGTGCTGAATCAGTTCAAAGTTTCAAATTATCATAAAAAGTTTACTGTACATCATAATTCTTTGTTTAAAAGTGAAATAAAATGTATTGAGTCTATTTCGCTGATAAGAATATTATCATATAACTGACTTAAAATTCAATAAAATATTTTAACACTTTGCTGAGGAAAATTATAGGGTGTGCGACCCTTGACGACAATACTTTTAAATATTCCAAAATTTTAAAAATCTGCTGAAAGGTTTAAATTATGCTTACTTGATTTGAGATGGTTTTAAAACTACATATGTTGGTTTTACAGAGTGACTGACTCCCGGTTTAATGTGAACCATTATAAAAGCTTTTCGCCTATCATTTGAAATAAAACAAATTCGCAAGTTTTATTTTTACCTTGCAATTTATTTTTAGAAATAAAATAGAAAAAACTGTGTTACCTTTTTTGTAAATTGCATTGTGATTCATAAATGTTGAAACAATAAGTTGAAGTTACGGTCGGTTATATTTACGTTAGGCTTATACTGTACAGCAAATTATTTTTATTTCTTTTTCGGCTAAGTAAAATCGGGTTTTTAGAAGTACCACTTTTTCTTTTATAGTCATTACTCCTTTTCTACTATTTCAAGAGATCTTAGAGCTGTTTTTATAAGATACTCTCACTTTTCATTATTGGATAAAGGAATGCAGGTTGACGTAAAATTTTTTATACTCGAGTAGGCAGGGATACGCAAATAGTGGGTCCTTCCATTCTGGGTCGCGAAATAATTTAAACTATTTAAACCTACTCTAAATATAAGCTTCGCATCTATGTAATAAATGAACTTGATGACTCTAAACCTATGACTATTATTGCATTGTTACCAGTGGTGGATATTATAATTATAATTATAATTTTGGGAGAAAAATAGCAATATTATAGATGAAATCGAAGTGAGACCTTTTTTTTAGAGATCAACAATTTTTGGGAATCCTTGCCTCGGGCCCCTAACTTTGAATATCCGTCACTGAATAGCAGCCTTGAAATTCCTAACTAATTCAAAATATTTTCCACTTAATACTACCGCTCACGAAAAGCGTGGGTCTCAAGAGCTTAAGTCAAGAATTTTTGGGTCGCGTCAAAAAGTATTTGCGGACCCGTGGAGTAGGCTACCGTGTTAAAAATTTTAGGGTTGATTTTCGTATTGTCGGCAGCTACATTGTGAGAAATTGTAAAAATTTATTACCCGCGTCTAATTGTAAAAAAATTACTTGAACGAAAACAAAACAAAAAACGAAATTATACTTTTTAATGCGTAATTATACAATTTAGTCTTTGCACTTCAGTGGAAATTTGATAGGCCGCCCGTAACGAGATGAAGATATGATTTATACATAATTGCGCCTGAGGATTGGCACTAGAAAGTGACTCAGGTTATTAATTCACATCAATGTTTTCTTCAAAATTAGTTTTGTAACTTTGAAAGTGTCTCTTACAAGTGGGAAAAATCAAATTTGTTTTGTGCAAATAACGACGGCTTCTGTTCAAGAGACTTGTATGTTTAACAAAAGATGACATAATCGCTAGTGTTGACTGTTCAACTAAGAGGTTAGTAATCTGTAGTGGTTAAAAATAAAGATAAAGTGTGCGTTTGTGTTTGGATCCCCAAGCCTTTAAATGCTGTTATAAATGCGAGAATATTACGTTATTTCACTTCAGCTAACGCAAAGTGCAACTTTGCAGCAAACGTGTTTTTTTTGGTTATTGACGTAAAAAATGGCTGCTTGGCACGTAGGTTTTATGAAAAGATCATCATTTTTCACTACATTTAGCATGCTGTCGCAGGGTTTCCAGATGTAAAATTTGAAAATAAATCAATTAAGGTGAAAAAGTAGCCAAAATTAAGCCAAACAAAATTTACTTTTTGTCGCTAAAAAAGTGCTGTCTTAAAAAAAGGTTTTCACTTAAAATCTGTCTTTGATTTTTTAATTTTCGTCCCAAAATTGTGGTGATCTCTATAAAAAAGGTTTTCGCTTAAAATCTGTCTTTGATTTCTTCATTTTTGTCCCAAAATCATGGCTTGTTTGCGCTCGGCAGTTGGATTTTATGAGCTCAAATTTGCAAACAACGCCACCTTTTAGAACTTAAGGCTGCTTTTTTCCGCATTTTGCTTAATTTGAAGAAATAATTTCACATTATGCTTAAAAGAATTAAAAAAGAATTGAAACTAATTGAAAAAAAAAGCCAGACAAAATTTTTGATGCCAATCACACTAAAAAATTTTGCAAATTTGGCGTCAAAAAAATAATCTGGCAACCTTGTGCTGTCGGGGAGAAAGCAATCCTTACCAGAGATGAGCGGAGTCACTTTTTTTGGGGTCCGAATCCAGTCCGGCTCCATTGATTTAAACTCCAACTCCAATCCGACTCCATGTTAATAAAATTTCATATATTCAAACAAAAAACAAAATCTTGTAACAATAAGTAAGTTGGTCGTAACTTACTAATTAATCAGCCAAACAATGATTAAACAAAAAACAATGATCCACTAATGTTTCGAAAGGCATTCCAAAGTCTGATAAACTTTTAGAAAGTATTTTTTCAAGATTTTCTGCTATTTTTGCCTCATTAAATTCTTTCACACATATCACTTTTAATTGAAAAAGATTGCTGCTGATAAAATGTATGGTGATAGAATAAAAGTTACGTGATCTTAGATCTGTTCATAAGTCTGTGGCAATACCAACTAAAGTATATTTTTTAATAGCCTTATTTACTTCCTCTATCAGCTTTTCACTTGAAGATGATGCACTTTTTTCTATGCTTCTTTTTATAGTGAATCTGGAAGGAAGTATTGCTTTTGCATCAACAATGCCATGTGCAGCTCCAACTTTTATCATCGGATTTGCAAACTGTATTAATCCATCACCTTCCACTGCATTTAATGGTCTTACATCTGATACAACAAATGCAACTGAACTATTTAACACTGTGCTTTTATAACTTTTGACAAGCTCATGTCAGACTTGCTAAAATATGCTGTTACTTTAGGAAATATTTTTGCATTATATTTGTATCGTTTAAGTGATCATTTAAACGTGTTGTTCCACTAGTCGATATATTACGTTTTAATGCTTGGTTACAAGTTTTACAAATTACGTATCCAATACAATCATTACTTTCAATATGATTTAAATATAAAAATTGTTGCCAAACTGTGCTCTTTCCCAAAGTGTTAGGTATTTCCAGCAATTTGTTATCTTCAAGAAGTTTGCAAACTTCATTAGAAGGAAAATTCATGTTTTTTTTTAAAGTAATCAAGGCTGCTCAAAATAAATACCCTAGATATATCAAATCTATTTTAACTAAATGTAATAATATTTTATCTTAGATTAAACTTAGCAGCTTAAACTTAAAATTAGCAAATATCACGCAAGTATACAAGTAAATTTGCACTAGCTTAAACTTAACATTAAAAAAAATCATATAGATAGGTTATGACCATGGAAAAAAATCTTTGCATTTATACCATCATTTTGGTAACAAGACAATCTTTATGCAGGCTACAAATACATATACAATAAAAACTAATATAATACCAGCCATCAGTAGACAGAGTGATACGGACTCATTTAAAGGCAAGCGTTACGGTTAAGGTTAGGTTAGGCCGGGATTTGCTTAAACAATAGCGATTATTTTACACATCAGTTTTAAATAATAAATAAAGAACTAGCCGCAAGTGTCGGGTATGAGCAATAAACTCAAAATAAATGCCAGGAATAAAACATTTTGAAGATCAAAAAAACATTTTATGATACGTATAAAAATGTTTCTTCTAATATTTGAAATTAATTGATTTTTAAAAGATAGACTCCGACTCCATTACAAATTAGCAAAAACCGACTCCAGCTCCAGTCCGACTCCGACAAAATATGCCATAGTCCGGCTTCAGTCCGAATCCGACTCCACTCCATGCTCATCTTTGATCCCTACCGATCCTTTTTGGACTATGTTCAACCAGTGAAGTCATGAAAAGATGCAATGGGAGCACATTTGCTGATGTCAAGAGTACATATCATAACTCATGATATTAGCCTATAGGAGAAAAAAGCATGATGTTATAATGCTTATTTCACTTAATAACAGGCTAGAGGTGCACTTTTTTGTTGGAAAACGCACTCTCAACATACTCAGTGTATTAAAAAAAATTTTACTAAAGACGTAATAAAGAGCAAAAAAATGCTCTACATCTGTAAATTTGTTCGTGATGTTTTATTTCCTTTAACTGCAAATACTTTTTACTTTGCTCTAAACAAAGTGTTTTTCTTTTTAGCTTAAGTGGAAAATCTGTTAATTTTTTGTCATCACTGAGTTTTCAGTAAAACTTTTCTCCAATACGCTAAAAGTTACGTTTGTTGAGACTGTCTGTTCAGAAAAAGGTACTTTTTCTAAACTTACACGTTGCTGGATCTTTGTTTAAATAATATAATTGTAAAGACAAGTCTAACGAAATGCCTCTATGTTGGAAATTTTAAAGGGGAGTATCTACGCCCTGTGCCCGGCATTTTAGAAATATTGCAGATCAAGGGGGACAATGGCCCCTCCTACTCCCGGTTTTGGCGCCTTTGGGCCTACTAAACTAGAGTTTGCCAAACTGGGGTCAGCAGACCCCTGAGAATCCATGATGACTGCACAAGGGGTCTGCAACAACATAACAAAATTTGTCCAACATAGGCCGATAGTCAGTGATGGCCTCACAAAAAGAAAGCCCTGGTGCAAAAAACGTAAGGGGGCCACTATATTTAGTGTACTAAGAAAAGGTAGCTGAAGCCATTTTTAGTATATGAAAGCAAAGTGATCACAAAAAAAAGTCTTCGCTTCAAATCAGTCTCGCATGTCGTTTCTTTTCTACCTAAAATCATGGTGATCCCTAAAAAAAAAGAAGAGAAAGAAAAAAATCATACCACCACCACACCACGATGATGCTTCTTTTTTTCAAAAATTTTTTTCTTTTCTTTTTGACATGCCATTAACGTCCTGGTGGTACTATGAAGAGATAGAGCAATTTCTTGTGTAATGGGGACCACTTTTTGTTGTATTTTAGGGAGGCTCAATGCAGCCGTACCGTTTGCATCCTATAAAGCCATCACTGCCTATAGTTGGAAAGTAATCCATACTGTGAAATCCCAGACTGGTTCAAAGTAGAGACTCTATTTTTTTTAGGAAACAACCAGCTTTTGCGACGAAAATTACGAACTGATTCGAAGGGAAAACCTTGTTTCCGGACAAAAATCGTGAAATCGGATTGGAAGTGAAGACCTTTTTTTAGAGAACACCTTGTTTTAGGTTTGTTCGGGGCGTAAAAAAAAATATTCGAAATATGGTTCCGTGGCCCAAAAGATTTGGGGAAACTCTGTATTAAATAACAACTAAATTAAATTTGACTCAATTTTTGTTATTAGAAAATAAACTAATTTGGCGCTTTTCAAATATTATTGTTTCGCAAAATCTTACAGTTTCTTACAACATTTATTGGATTCCGCATTTTTTTAGTGGTCACCAATGATTTCTATTAAATAGGGATTCTGCCACTTCTGCGAAATTTTCGAAATTAGCTCAAAGATCCGACATATCAAAAGATTTAAGAGCACAAGATTAATATATAAATATCGGTATTGCGGTTTTTTATGTTTTGAATGTCTAGAGATTTACGCTAAAGTCTAGTGTTTTCTATTTTTACGACCGTTTCTCAATTTTTGGCTTAAAAAATTATTTACAGCAGTGGTTTTCAACCTTTTTACATGGCGGCACACTATTAAGCTATTTAAATTTTCGCGACAAACCCATTTATATTATTTAATAATAAAAAGGTCTTCACTGAAAATTTGTCACTGATTTTTCAATTTTCGTCCCAAAATCGTAGTGATCTCTAAAAAAAAATCACACTAGTATGCCGCGACACACCGGTTGGAAACCACTGATTTACGGAGTTAAGTATAAATTTTATCCTTTCTGATTGGTATAGCCCAGCGGTTCCCAAACTTTTTTGTTCACGGCGCCCTTTGAAAACTTATAAATACTCGCGGCGCCTTAACGAAGCCAAAGTTTGCAAATTTTAAGTTTTATCAAGAAATTGTATTTAAATCATGTTCATTATTCAAAATGCACAAAAATGTCAGCATTATTCGCAAAATACTAAAAAACATTTAATATGAGCAGTGAGCTTGTTGCTCTATGCACATTTTATTAAACCGCGGTGCAATGTTTGATATTGCAACACGCATGTCGCGTTCAATGTCAATTTTATTGCGATACTTCGACTTTATTACTGCTGCCGCAGAAAAACCGGCTTTACACAAGTATGACGTTGCAAAAGGCACAAGAACACAGAGAGCTTTACAGCCTACAAGTGGAAACTCAGATCAAGCCTTAACCCAAAATGAAATGAGTAAATTAAGGCTGTATAAGCTTTTCAAAGTGAGGTCAGAAGAAAGATCGATAAATTGTTCAGCTTCCAGAGATGTAAACCCCTGAGAGGCATTTGGATTATCAACAAAAGGATTTTTTATCCAATTGTGCTTCTCCATGTCTCTAGAAAAATATTTCTCAAAATGCGAGATTAGAGCATCCAAATGCGAACACATCACAGTCTTCATATCACACTTATCGGTATTCTGCAGGGAGAGATTGCCAGATTGCGAGTTTAAATGGGATTTTAAAAGTGGAAAGTTATCATATTGCTCGTTATTTATCAGCAGATCAGTTTGTCACAACTGTATTTTCTTTTTGTCATGGAGTTGCAGAAGTTGCAGAAGATGAGTTTCTTTTCCTTGGAGGGAGATGTTTAATTGATTTAATTTTAAAAAGATATCGCAGAGATACGCCAACTGAGTCAGGAAAACTTCATCCTCAAAGGTAGTAGCAAGTGCATGGTTTTCTTCTTTTAAAAATATGGAGATTTCGTTTCTCAATTCGTACACACGCAGAAGAACTTTGCCTTTGGAAAGTCACCTTGCATTACAATAAAACAATAAATTGTTGTGCTCTGCTCCTAATTCATTGCAAAGACGTTGGAAAAGCCGAGCTTTAAGCGGCCTTGCTTTAATGAAGTTCACAATTTTGACAACAGCTTTAAGCACTCTATTAAGGTCACCACTGAGCTGTTGCGAAGCCGGCTCCTCACATTGTATTAGGCAGTGTGCCCATTTTGCGTTAACGGCAACGCCCTGCACGAACGTTCCCAGCCCACCAAAGCGACCAGACATAGCTCGGGCACCATCCGTGCATAAGCCAACGCAATATTTCTACTGGAGATTACTTTCCTGAAAAAAATTGTTGAGTATTGCAAACAATTCATGCGCTCTACAATTTTTTGAAATAGGTTTACAAAAAAGCAAATCTTCAACAATATTGTCGTCGTTATCGATAAAGCGTACGTAGCAAATCAAATAAGCATCTTTGTTACTGGTGCTGGTTGTTACCTCATCTAACTGTAAGCTGAACTCATTTCCACGCATTTTTGCTACTAGCTGATCATTAATATCATCCGAAATTTTATCGATCCTCCTACTAATAGTATAGTTTGAAAGAGAAATAGCTTTTAGTTTTTAAGCAGCTGATTCTCCAATCATTGTCGAAACTAAGTCAAGAGCAGCAGGAAGCACAAGTTCTTCCGCAATGGTATGCAGTTTTTTACATTTCGCGATTCTGTACGCAACTTTAAAAGACGCAAGCTGTGCTTTGGCTGGCGTTTGCAAAAAATTTGAAAATACAACCGACTACTTATTTATTTCTGATAACTTACAAGCAAAAAACTCGCGTGGTTTTCTATATAAGTTATTGTAACTAACAACTAACAAGCGGTTCCACACAGCTGCTGCTTACCACACAATGTAAAATTGTAAAAAGCTGCTAACAACTTTCACATTGCAGTTTTTGTGAGAAAAGCAGTAAATGCAAAAACTTTCACAAGTTTTTCCGGCGCCACTGGCAAGGTCTCGCGGCGCCCAGTTTGGGAACCGCTGGTATAGTCTAATGGTTAGTGAGGGCGAATATAAGCTCTTTTAGCATACTCAGGATTTCTAACATACCAGAGTTGCGGACTTATCAAAATTTTAAAGGGAGTCCGAGTCCAGGCTAAAATGACGATTCCTATTACGAGTCTGGAGTCTGAGTCCGAGTCCGCATCCCTGTCTAAAACTAAAAATTATTCCTTTGACTTCTCGGAAAAACGTCAGGCAAAGAATTGACCTAAATCGAGAAAAACTCACTGACAATATTTTTGTTTCGTACAAGTATTGAACTCTCGCTATTACAAAAAATGTGACAATCTTGAGCGCAACGTAGAGTAAGAAACAGTTATAAAATTCAGAATAATGAAGAAAAATAGTAAGAAGGAAATTATATTTTAACTTCTCTTTTATTTTTCATTCAAGGTTTAGCAATTTTCTTTCTTAATAACCAGTGGTGGGCACGCTACTTCTTAAAAATACCGCGGTACCGGTACTCGATACCTTGCTAAAATAGCATTGCAGTACCGGTACGGTACAAAAAAAGTACCGTGGTACCAGTACTCGGTACTTTTGAATAATAGGATTCAATAGTTATGACTAAAACTGTCATACATTGGATTTCATTTGACATTTAAAAATTGTATTTAACAAAACGAAAACAATATCGTATCCAAATGTTGACTTTTAAAAATATCAACATCTCAAAGTGACAAAATTATGCTTTGGAGATGTTTTTAAATTGATTTTTTGGATAAATTATGCCTTGGATATATGAAAGGCCTAATGAATAGGTTGTCTTCTGCTTTCTTTTTTATGTTAAAAAAAGTTTGTCAGGAATCGTACCAATTTCCATATAACCTATTAAAGTGGTTTAGTCAGAGTTAATAGAATATTTTATAAAAGAATTTGACTAATGCTCTGGCGTATATTTTTTTATTTTAAATTTACCGTACATTGAATTATTTACATTTCGTCAGAGAAGGGATGCCCAACCCGAGACCCGCAAAGTCTATTGAAGCTCGACAAGGAATTTGTAATTACATAATCGATCAAATTATTGTAATGCTTTGAATCAATCCAATGACGCGCAGAAAACTCGGAATACGTGATTTTTGTCTTAGTAGAGTTTTTTTTCTTTATACTGTATAGCAGGGTTTCTTCAACTTTTTTGTTCTACGACCCCGTTTTAAAAATTAAAATTTTGTGTGACCCCAATTAGTGGTGGATATTTAAAATTAGGGGCCCGAGGCAAGAATTCTCAAAAATTGGTATTCTCTAAAAAAAAAAGAAGGTTTTGATCTCGTACTTTGCAATTTTTCTTCAAAAATCATAATGATCTCTAAAAAAAAGGTCTTCACTTTGAATCGATCTCCTTTTTCCGTATTTTTCTCCCAAAATCATTCCCGTTCTCTAAAAAAAAAAAGGTCTTCATTCAGAATGGAACTACGATTTATCCATTTTCGTCGCAAACTTACGGTGTTCGGTAAAAAAAGGTCCGCACTCAGAATCAAGCTCCAACTTGTCAATTTTTGTCCCCAAATTCTTTTATTTGCCAATTACATGTGCAATAACCATATTTTTTTCCAAAAGTTTCGCGACACTACCTTTTTTGTTTGGTCTTTAACTAAATTTGTCGTCCGAATTCTTGTTATCAAGGAGGTTCATTCAAATATAACACATTAAAATTAAGTAAGGACAGAAAAAAGATACTTTAATTTTTGCACCGATTGCGACCCGCAGTAAACTTTCCGACAAAAGTTGGATCATAATGGTTAAAAGGTTGAGCATCCCTGCGTTAGAGTATAAAACAACCTAACATTTTCCAAAACAGTCATCATCCTCGAAATGAATTTCTACGGTGAGTAATTTTGGATTTTAATATTGATTTGGTCATAGACAGCGACATTTTCTCTTTCACAATTATTCAATTTATAGTACGAAGTTTGAGATTAGAATAAAATATAAAACATCGGTACAACCAATTAATGACATTGCATTCAAGCATAGCACAATATATATTCTATTCGAATGTCTTTTCACCTTGTTTACGTAAATGTTCGATACAGTCCGCAGCATAATTCAAAAGTAGGGCGAAAGTTCTTAGATAATTTTCGATTACCTCAAGTAAACTGCGACAAATATTTCTTAAAATTTCACTTTTTAAATGAATCAATATAATTCGATTTTTTGGTCATTTTCATTACACGCTCAGTGCAACAACAAAAAAGTAGGCTATTGTATTTAGAATTATTTCTAACTTAAACTTGCAGAGAGGAAAAAGGAACGCACACCTATCTAGATATTGTACTGTACAGAAAGTAACATATAAAAACAAAATAGTTATTCACGCCAGGTCATTTATGCTAAATTTTAATACTGGTGCGTAGTGTTGTAAAATAATTTCCACTACTTGTTTTTGTCGCAAACAAAAATATAAGAAAAAAGCTGGAGCAGGCATCTTTTAACTCTGCTACATTTGATATGTCATCTCCTTGAATAAAAAAAAGTCAAATAATCTCTATTGGTGCGTTTTCCGTTTAGTTCAATGTTAACACTTAAAAATGATTGTGTTATTTTTTGTGGTAATTAGAATTTTATTGGTTGATTTCACTTCAGAAACCTCTTTTTAATCTGATAAAATTGGTCAAAAATTGCAGTTTGAATAAAGTTTCAAAAAAAAACACAGATATTGGATATGTACAATACATAGACCCCTTAAATATCTATTAGTTTATATGGTACAAATAGGTAAAGCTCGAATAACATAGACTGACGCTAGCATATAAAAAATAATACAATTAATTATATAATGTAAAACTTAAGTAATTAACGATCTTTCTTCAATTTAATCCAAAACAAAACCTGATATTTAAACCGATAAGTTAAAACAATATTTTTTCAACCAATTTTAATTTTATTTCTTTTTTTATGCACATTAATAACATGATTAAGATTGATGGAAAAAATAAGACAAAATAAGCTTCATATTTTTTTTCATTCGTTTTCAAGATTTAAAATTTTTATTGACTTTTATCGCACAAGTATTTCAACTAGCTATATTGCATCAAATTAACGAGTCTTGAGTCCCAATTCCAAGTCCGACTCGGAGTCCGCATCCTTGTGAAGGGATAGTTAGATACCGTATTTATCCGATAGTAAGCCGCGGCTTACATTGTTTTCTGCTTTCATTTTGTGCGGCTTATTTTCAAGGGCGGTTAACAATTTTTTATCGTTGCATTTCAGTAAAAATAAGAATTACACAAAGTGTAACAACCTCAAAAGTGAACATTCTAAACACTCACTACAAACTGAGAACAATTGAAACGTAACTACCATCAAAAAACTAGATTAGTTACCGGTAATTTTTATTGTTTAAGCATCTTCTTCTTCTTCTTTCCGCCTTTCCCTTTGGTCAGAAGTAGCTAAAGCGTATAATGTTTTTCGAACTGTCCTGTTTTCAATGTCCATCTCCCTTGCACCAATTTTTTCCATATCTACCTTCGCTAAATCTAGAAATCTTCTCTTTGGCCTCCCTCTTTTCGTCTTTCCCTGTAACTCCATTTCCATCACCCTTCTTCTTACGTACTCCTGGTTTCTCTTCATGACATATCTATACCACCTCAGCCTGCCCTCCCTCATCTTCATTCCTAATCGTTCTACCTTAACTGTACCCCTGATGTACTCATTTCTAACCTTATCTTTATTTGTCACTTCCATAGCAAACCTCAACATTTTCATCTCTGCAATTTTCATCTCTTCTACTTGTTTCTTTGTGTCCCCCACTGCGTCTCAAGTCCATACACCATTCTGGTCTCATCATTGAACTGTACACTTTTCTTTTTACTCTAGCCGGTAACCTCCTGTTACAGATTACTCCTGATACTTTTCTCCATCCATTCCATCTTCCTGCACTCTCCTCTTTACCCGGAGGTAAACATTCTTTGTCAATAAGAAATAGACAAATTGATCAGGTAAATCCTCTAAAATTTCTGGGTGTATTCATTCACAATAATCTTTCCTGGAGTCTACACATGAAATACTTGATTTCAAAGCTAAGAAGCTGTTATGGTTAGTGTGCAAAATAAAATCACTTGTAAACAAGGATTCACTACTCCTTCTGTATCATTCTCTAATTAACAGTCACCTCCAATATTGCATTTCAAACTGGTGTTTTGGTAATTCAACTCTAATTACAAAGTTTCAGCAAATTTGTAACAAATTCTTGAGAATGGTATTCGAACTGCTCTATTGTTCCAACCTAAACAATATTATGAAACAATGCAACATTTTAAAAATAAATCAATTATATAAATTAGAAACTGCATCCCTTATGTTCAAACAAATACAAGCTGGAAACAAATCTCCTGCTTATAGTTGTAATTTGCATTCAAACCCATGCAAATACAATACAAGAAACAAAGCTCAATACATAACACATCATTGTAAAACAACTGTTGCACAACAATCTTTTTCTTATCAAGGCCTTTTCATTTGGAATTTTCTCCCAGCCAATTTAAAAACTAGCAACCAGACTTTTAAATGTTTTAGAAACAATTTTAAAAAATTCCTACTCAATGAATCAATATAAATAAGGATCAATAAAAGATTTTACAAATTATGTTATAAAACTATGACCACGTCTTAATGGCGCTTTGTCTTTTCGGCGCCATGACTCAACAGTGCATGAAAGTATTGCCGGCTATATGCACGGTGGTTGCGGCGTGGGCTTACAGTAGTGCATCGCTGTGAAGCAGATTTTGGGCCTGTGAACAAATGACGTAAGTGATTAGATAAAATATATAAACAGTTCGTCCGATAATCCATGAGTTTCATTTGTTTTTATGTGTGGAGTGCCAGTGTACCCGGGTGAGGCTTTATATTCTTAGATTGTATCATATTTATGAAAGTGTTTCCTTTAGGGTGATTTGGCTGGTGTCAATGATATGGCTTCTAAAAATCCAAGACCGTTCTCAACATTTTTATACATCTGTAACTAGAAGTAATGTATAATCAAATATTCAATAAGACCTAAATTCAATGATTTCAGTGAGCTACTTACTGCGGGAAAGCATTTCTATTTCAGATAATATGAATTCAGGAAGTTCAAGCACATGTCGTTTCTAAGGAGCAATCATCAAAATTGTTTCTCTTATCAATTCTCAGTCAGGCCACAATCTTCAAAACAATTTCAATCTCTATCAAGAAAGAGTTTATGCTGCGCAAGAGAATTGGAACCAATTGATATAACAAATTCAAACCGTTGAATGGACTATCAGTCTTATTTTCTAACTGATTATTTAAATCAATTGACACAGTTTGGCGTGTTCTACTCTTTTCTAAACTTTATGCTTCTTATGCTACTTTATTCTCTCTTCGTATTGTATATATATAAAAGTATATTTTGTTTTATTTTCATGTTTGTGTATTTGCAGTGCATTTAAAAAAGGTTTCCGGACCTGGTGAGGTTTCTTTTCGGGAGGTTTTCTTTATTCACCATGCTCAGTTGAGCTAAATTCATAGTTAGCAATAAAGGGCGGTTGTGCCTCCCAATGATTTACATAACCGTTCCTGCACTGCACATTTTTGGTTTGTTTAAATATTAATTTAGTTTGAATTTAAGGTAACCCAGCGTTGCTTTTCATTTTTTCTTTTTCTCAACTTTCCCTATACTTTCTGCATGTTCAACATTCGTCGTTGTGTCGCGTTTCCTTTTCATGCTTCATAGTACTTTGCATATTACTTAATAATGTTACTAAGCATGAATAAAATATCATCATCATCTCCCACAACTACCACTTTCTTGCACCGTTGATCCCAAATACTTAAATTCCTTTACTCTTGGCACTTTTGTGTCCTCCATCTTCACTGTTTCTTTGTCATTTCCTCCATTTAGCACAGATATTCGGTCGTCTTTGACCTACTTACTTTCATCTCTCTTCTTTCCAATGCATACTTCCAGCATTCTAATCTCCGCTCTACTTCTTCCCTGATCTCTTTGCAAATCACAATATCAGCAGCAAACAGCATCGTCCATGGTAGGTCTCTCCTTACTTCGTTCTTTATCCTATCCATAATCACAGCAAACAGGAACGGACTTAACGCTAATCCCTGGTGCAGTCCAACCTTAACCTTGAAACTTTCTGTAGTTCCTGCTGCACACCTCACTACTGTTTCGCTTCCCTCATATATATCCTGTACAAGTTGTACATATTTTTCCCCCATTCCTGATTTTCTGATATAGTAGGTTGCCACAATTCTTCTCTTGGTGTTGGAAACAGAAACACGATCCCTTTTATTTATTTATTTTTTTTTTTTTATGTTGTCTTGTGACCACGTGGTCCACTAGAGGCAGGCAAGTGTTTTCGATTGCGAAATTCGTTTGATTGTCGTTCATTTTGGTTACGACTGCGTCGGCGAGCAGAGGAGTAATAATTTCTCCTTAAAATACATTCATATTATCCTTTGTATCTGTTCTTCGTTCATCACTGTTCTTGCGTGTAATTAATTGTGCTTCTACCTTTGGAATTAAATTTTGGTAAGTTATTTAACTTTCATTTATATTTAAGCTAAGTGTTGCTTCTGTTAGCGCTGCAGTATAAGTTGCATATAGGTAAAATTTAGTTAATTAGCTGAGCGCGGCAGTTTAATTCGCTTAAGTATTATTGAGGTAGTTTTAAGCAGGATAATTATTTAAAGGAACTCTCTCTACGCTGACCGGTCGTCTCTACGACAGTGCCAATATTTTACACTTGGAACCTTGTCGTAAGCTTTCTCTAGGTCCACGAATACACAATGTAGCTCTCTTTGACCTTCCCTATACTTTTCCATCAACATTCTTAAAGCAAACATGGCATCGGTAGTTCCCTTTTAATGGCATAGATCCATATTGCTGTTCGCTGATCTCCTGGCTTTAATAATTCTTTCCCATATCTTCATTGGGTGGCTTATCAGCTTTATTTCTCTGTAGCTTTCACAGCACTGTGTGTCCCCTTTGTTTTTATAGATTGGGATAAGCACACTCCTTCTCTATTCTTCTGGCATCCGTTTACGCATTAATAGTCTGTTGAACAGTTTGGTCAAAAACTTTATCCCCATTTCTCCCATGCACTTCTAAACTTCTATTGGCTACTCATCTGGTTCAACTGTTTTACCTTTTTTCATCCTTTTCAGTGCATACTTCACTTGTCTACTGACACAATTTACCTCTTCGTTCACCATTTCTGCTTCCTCTGTCTTAGGTTCTCTGTCATTTTCCTTGTTCATCAGTTTCTCAAAGTACTCTTTCCATCTCTATAACACTGGCTTCGACCTTGCCATAACATTACCGTTTTCATCCTTCAAAACTCTCATGTGCTGTACATCTTTTCCTGCTCTGTCTCTCTGCCTATAACCAATCTGTACAACTGCTTCTAACCTTCTTTTATTTCCAATCTAGCATGCAAATCGTCGCGTACGCATATCCTTTGCCATCGCAACTGCCTTCTTTACCTTTTCTTATTTCTTTGTAGATCTTTTTAGTATTTTCATCTCTTATTTTGTCCCATGCTTTCTTTGCCTCTTTCTTTTCTTTTATGCTCTCCTGTACTTCCTCATTCCACCACCATGTCTCCCTGTCTCCTTTTCGTTTTCCCAAATGTCACTCCCAGCCAAGGATGGGGTGATTACATAACAAATGTAATCAATTATTATTAAGATTACTCACCCATTCTGCGATTACGATTACTCAAAATTTGAAAGTAATCGATTACGATTACTTATAATTATTTGGTGATTACGATTACAATTACTTAAAATGATTATGTGTTTTTCAAACAGCCTACTACAAAAAATTCTGAAAAGCATTAGTAGAATACAATTGTTTTTAATCTGTAAAACGGTCAGCATTTAAAATGTTTATTACATTTTATAAACATGAGGTTTTGCAATCGTTTATCTAAAAGATGACATCTATCTGGTTTAAATACTTGTCCAGCAACGCTGAAAAGCCTTTCAACAGGTGCTGATGTTGCCGGTATGGCCAAATACTTCACAGCCAGTTGTGATAGAATTGGCATTGGTGGATAATGCACTTCCCAATAATGCAAGTGATCAGCACTTTCTAAAACACATGATTCTGACAGTTATTTTGCAATTTCTTTATCAGCAATAAAACCTTTCTTTGCTACACCCTGCGAGTGCATCATCTTTCATAAAACTGAATAATTTGCATCGTTCTTTTGGTGGTTCTGCTTGTGAAGACAAAGATTTTTCAAAAGTCTGTAAAAGTGTTAATGATGCTGCCTCGTTTAGTAGCATGTATAGAAGAGAGGCTGCTTCTTCATCTGGACACCAAGCAAGCTTAAAACGTGGGTCCATTACTGCAGCCATTTTAAAAACTGGTGTTAAGTTCATAAGTCGTGCATCGTTTTTTAATGACTCCATAAAGCATTGATAATCTTACTGTTACGGTGACAGTTCTTGTTCTTTAAAAGCAGTTGGTCTTTAAATCTTTTTATTAATTTTTTAAATGATTAAAACCTTTATGTGTGTTACCCAGTTTGACATAGTTTTGCCCTTTGCTGATATTGATATTGCGCAATATTTGTATTTTGCTTTATATGTGCCTTCTTTTCCATCATCTGGAATATCATAATGTACATAAACACTAGACTTAGCTGCCATCTTAAACAACATTTTTAAAATTCAAAATCTGTTTGTCTAAAATATTTCAAAGCTAAAGTCTGCCGGTAATCCGGTATTGGCAGAATAACCAGTACGCTAGTAGGCACTTTGAACAAATAAAATGTAACTTGCAAATTGTAATAACTTATCAAACTAACTGTACAACCATAAGTGTATAAACATGTTATATAAAGGTTACATTGAGAAATATTACTAAAATAATGCCCAGATTAAGCACGAGTTAAAAAATGAATTAACGATTGCAAGGGAAAGTGACTCGGTAAGCTCTTTTACAGCTTTTTGAACAAGGTTCCAAACTACTGCACATTCTGTGGATATCTGATCAACTATTAATAAACGCTTCACAACTATTTAATAGTAGCAATTAAAGATAGCAACAACTGATACGCATGCTAGTTATATGCCACTGGCACTTGCTCACGCTGTATCTTGTCTCATGGCATGATATAAACTCACTAACAACAAAGAACGCTCCTCACGCGGCGAAAGAAATCACGTGTCTAAATAGCGCACAGGGTAAAGACAGCAATCGTTTACAACATAACTAAAGACGGGACTAACTATAACTTACATAAAATAAACACTGTTACCAGCTAACTTGTTGATTTTATTTTAAAGCTACAACGTTTGTTAAAAAAAGAAAACTGCTTAGTACAAAAAAACGTTAGATAAACGTATGACGTCACATAGGCAATTGCCGCACTTGAATATAGCTCCATGTAATCGATTACATTTAAGTTTTTGTCAATGCATTTGATTACGATTACATCCAAGTTTTTGTCAACAATCGATTACGATTACGTGAAAAAGCGTAATGTCTCGGTTATGGAGCTACCTGTTATACTACTGACGATTACAATCGATTACGATTACTCCATGTTTACTCCGAGCACAGTCTCAGCTGTTTTTCTTAGGATCTTTGCTGTTTTATCCCACTATCAGGCAACCCATTTTCGCCTCCCAAAATCCTAGGCACCTCTTGTCTAACCGCTCTTGACAGCTTGTGTCTCTTTCAGTTTCCACCATTTTATCTTTGACTTTACTTTCTCTGCCTTTTTCTTTTTCACCATGGGAGCCATTTAGCATATCACCATGCGGTGCTGCTTTGCGACGCACTCATTCATTATTACCTTACAATCCCAAATTTCCTTCAGGTTCCTCCTTCTGCACATCACATAATCTACTTAGTTACTTTTTCTGCTACTTTTATACGTCACCTTGTGTTCGTGTTTCTTCTTGAAAAAAGTGTTGACAATCACCCAATCCATCCTCTTGGCAAAATCCACAACCATCGATCCCTCTTTATTTCTCCTTTTAGCATCGTACCTCCTCCTTATTTCCTCGCCCCTATGTTTCTTTCGCCCACATATCTATTTAGGTCCACACCTGGAACTATCCTCTTCTGTTTTGATACAATTTCTATCAACTCATCCAAATCTTGCCAAAAATCATTTTTCTCCTCCATTGCTGGTTAACCTGTGGAGCATATGCACTATGTTAAGTATCGACCCTTTTATTTCCAGTTTTATGGCCATTAATCTGTCTGACACACTCTTCACCCCCAAGACACTTTTAACCAGCTCCTCCCCCACCACTATCCCTATCCCATTTTTTCTTCCATTAGCTCCCTTGTAGAATAGTTTGCAGCCACCTCCAATATTCCTCGCTTTACTCCCTTCCCACTTGGTTTTGCTGTCGGCACAGTGTATCTACATTCCTTCGCTCCATCATGTCTACCACTTCTCTCCTCCTTCCAGTCATCAAGTTATCAACCCTTTATGAGTGTGCGTCTCCCCTTCCACAGGTGCTCTGTCGTGCGACACCTGAGTCGGTCGTTGGTCACCCGGGCCGCGACCGATCCGGTATGGATTTATCAACATAACGCATTTGTATAATCTGGCAAAAAAGTTTTACGCCGGATGCCCTTCCTGCCGCAACCCTTCCCATTTATCCGGACCGGCATCAGGAAGCACTGAAATGTGCCCCCGATGGCTGGGTTTATTGTTTGAGCATAGACTTCTAAATAATAGTAGGCCTACCGGTATCTGGACTGGAAGCAGCAGCACAATAAATCGGCTTATCACGGACCAAAATGTGGCTGAAAGAAAACGAGGAAGTATTTGATGCTTGCTGCTTGATAATAAAAGAGCAAGGTGTTAGGAAAGTGGAAATTAAGCTACTGGAAAGATTGTTTTATAAATGTACGAATAATGCCGAAACTTGTTTACGGGTTTCTTTAACTTAATTCTTATTTTCATTCTTGTTGCGTCACAGACGGTCATAAGTTAAAGAACTTTAAGTTTTACAGTTGTAGGTGCTACAAGTTTTACAGTATAATAATTTTCTATTGCTGTTTCGTGCGGTCTACTTTCAAGGGCGGTTTACAATCCGATAAATATTGTACCTAGTTTTAGTAAAAAATTAAGATATTGATATTTTTGGTTATTTCAGATCAGATATTCTAAGCAAAAGGCAATGCTTGATTTAAATGAAAAAGTTTGCTTAGTAACAGGAGCTTCTCGGGGCATTGGACGCGGAATCGCTATTCAACTACTTGGTTATGGAGCTACCTGTTATATTACTGGACGAGACATTAAAACCTTAAGTTTTGTTAAAGATGATGTAGGTAATTAAAGTCAAAACGTTCGCTTAATAGCAATTATGATAAAATTTCAGTTTATTAATAAATATATAAAATTTTAATGCCTACCAACTTTTGTGTGGTCTCTTCAAGAAGTCACCGTAAGCAATTTTTGTTCGTGAAACTAACCCGGATTCTCCTGCGGTCAAGGACCTAGTTTGCCAGAAAATTTGGGGGCGACAATTTTGTGCGACTATGACATGTTTAATATTTGATTACTAGTAGACTACTTGACATTGAGAAAACTTGTTATTTCCTTTTTATGGTTCCAATTGACGGAATACCTTTAAGTGTTTAGCTAAGCAAGGTCTCTCATAATGACACACATACATTTGTAGTTTTATGTCAAGTGCAGAGTTACATAGTTCTGGATAGTCTTTGATAGCATCTCTATCAAGAATACCACTAATCAGCATTTTTGATAGCTTGTTGTATTTGTTCAAATCTGAAGAGTCAAAGTGGTCATTCAGACAGGCCAAAGCAACATCAATCGCTGAATAAAATTGGACCCTTTAGTAGTCTTCAGCATTGCTGTACGATTGTTCTGCAAGTTCACTACCTTGATATCATCTTGGAGCCTTTCTTTTCCTTGGAAAGTTGATATACTTCAATCCAAGGTTGTCACTCATTTTCCGTGCTTCCTTGAAAATGTCAGCAAATTTTTTTGTTGCACAAAGATTAATAAGTTCAAGGAGCATGTAGTCCCAGAACACATTTACTATTTGCAAGACAAATATAAATGCCATTGGCTCTAGCTGCTGTATTTGTTCTGAAGCTTGCTTTAGGGCATCAAGTACATATGAATAGTTTTGTAAAAGAGATTTCACTGGAAATAATCTTGTCAACCACCTAGTGGAACAGATTGGTTTCAATAAACCAGGCTGTGGGGTTTCCACATCATCACCATGTAGTGCCAGGTAAAGATTTTTAAACTTTCCAGATTGTGTATACAGTTTATCAAATTCATGTATATGGTCTAATGCAGTACAGACCCCATTTGGGGTCGCAATCCACAGTTTGAGAATGCCTGGTCTGATATGCATCTCTATAGCTTCTTGAAATGCTTTGCAAACTACTAGCTGTGTGACATGAGGACCACAGCTTACAAAACAAGCTAATGGCTGATGTTTTTTTATTTCTACTTGGCAACCATGAAACTTTTCTGCCATATTTGCTGCTCCACCATATATCTCGGATCTTAAGTTCTCTATTGATAATTGGAGCCAGATTAATAGATCAAGAATCATGGCACTAATTGAGAGGCCAGATGTAGAGTCTATGTTATACAATTCTAAAAATTCTTTAATCTGCAATGTATCAATCACATATTGAACACAGATGCTTTGCTGCTCTTTTCTTTGGATGTCTTGGGTACTGTCTACTACAATGTTAAAGTTAGTAGACTGATCATTGACTTCCTTTATAATTTTTCTCAAAACCATGTGATACATTATGCGAAGAATATCATTTTGAATCAGATGGGATGTGTAACTGTGCTTTCTTGCAAGCCATAAATGAAGACCAGCAATGTCTTCTTCCCGAAGATTAAGAAGCTCATTAAAGTTTCCATCATCAGAGTTTCTTTCTTGGATTTCCAGCTAGATACTTTAAGGAAGAAATGATCATTACCAAGGCAGTTCTTGCTTGTTTTTGTTCTAGAATCAAACTACAGTTTATTTGAAGCAAAACACAGTCTCCTTTTTTGCTTTTGTAAGTTATTTGATGATGCAAGTCTGTGAGTGTTACTTCTTTCATGAGCATCAAACTTTTCTATCCTTTTCTTCCAATTTTTGAAGCTCTTTGAGAGAAAACTATCATTAGCTCTTTTTGCCAAATCAAGCAAATTGACTTGTTTGGGAGTTGCACAAATGTGACACAAAACTCTGCCTCAGGCTATATCAAAATGTAACCAGGTGTATTTTTCAAACCACTTTTGCTGAAATTGAAGATTTCTTCTTTTCACAGTTTGAAACAGGATGAGAGCTGCATCAGGATGGTATGGTTCTGGTGGAAGTAGCTTAGAAGAGTCAATGAAAGGAGCACTTTTTTGATTTTCAGGATTAACACTTGTATTTAACTGAAAAGGTGAAAAGTCATCAATTTCATTGGATTGTTTTTGTTTAAACCAATGTCTTATATCCATTGCACAAGTTAAGTAAATTTAACTAAAACAACATAAATTGACATAAAGTAAATATTTATCTTGCACAAACTTAGGGATAATGTCCTTGAGTTTGCCATAAATTTGGGGGGAAAAAGGTATTTTGTTTCCCCTTGTCCAAATATTGGAAGAAACATGTCCCCCCATCCCCCCCCTTAAAATAAGTCCCTGCCTGTGGTTACTATCACTTCTTGAGAGATCTTTTCTCTTAGTTTCTTGTTCCATCTCAGTATCAAAAGAAGGATTTTGGGTTAGTTTCATCAAAAAAAAATTGCTTATGGTGACTTTTTAAAGAGAATTGGAAGAATCTTTTCAAGAAGTCACTGTAAGCAATTTTTGTTTGTAAAACTAACCCAGATTCTCCTGTGGTTACTATCGCTTCTTGAGAGATCTTTTCTCTTAGTTTCTTCCTTGTTCCATCTTGCTGTCAAAAGAAGGATTTTGGGTTAGTTTCACCGAAAAAAAATTGCTTTTGGTGACTTTTTGAAGAGAACTGGAAGGATCTTTTCAAGAAGTCACCATAAGCAATTTTTTTTTTGGTGAAACTAACCCAGAATACCCCCTTTGGCACCAGGATGGAAGAAAAAAGAGACCAGAGAAAAAGGATCTTGCAAGAAGCAATAGTAAACGCAGGGGGATCCAGATAATTTGACAAACACAAATTGCTTACAATGACTTCTTGAAGAGACCCATTATTTTAATTCAGTCTTATCCATAAACTTTGTTTCACAGTTAAAGTACATTTACCTTTAAAATTAATTTTGTTTTAGGCAAAATCAAGAGGATCAACTGGTCTTTGTATTCCTGTGCAATGTGATCACACTTGTGATGATGAAGTCAAAAATTTATTCAAAAAAATTGCTGATGAGCAAAATGGAAGACTAGATCTTTTGGTCAACAATGTCTTTTCTGGTGTTCCAGTATGTTTAGTTTGTTGTTTTTTTGCATTTGGCATCTTTTTTTAAAATTATTGTGACTTTGGCCTGCTCTAGACCAGGGGTGTGCAACCTTTAATGCTGCCATGCCAAATTTGTAGAATAAGATTAAACTGTGGGCTGGACAGCTTTACAAAAGTTTTTCAGCATACACTGAGTTAAACAATATAGAGTTTGGTGCTCAATCTTTATTTGTTTACTCATTTACTTGATTGAGTGTTCTATTTTTTAAGATTGAACAAACAAAGTTAATCGAATAATAACTCTTTTGTTTATTGAGATTACATTCGAATTATCATCATTGTGCTTGCTTTTATCCTTGCCACATACTGCATATGTAGAAGAGACATCTAAAGTTCTACTGAATAGTTACATATCTGTTTTAAAAATCTGATATATAATGTTTTAATTTTATAATAAACATTGACTTTTTGAATTTTGCTGTGGTATTTGGTAAGATCCAAAATTTCCTTTCTAATTAATATTTTTTAAATCATCTTTTTTTTTGCTATATAAGGCATTGCTGATCATGTAGTGAGTGCTTTATTGTAGCATACTTAAACTACAGGGTTGTACACTAGAATCCAGAATAACTTTAGCTTGCTGTTTTATTTATTAGAGTAGTGTTTGAGATAATTTTTCTTCTGAGTTTTTGTTTCTTTAGTTGCTTTTAATTAACAACAAACATTAGCTGGATGTCCTCTTAGATTGGCTGCTGCACTACAATTATTGTGACCTTTTGTTGTGGCCAAACACCAAAAGAGATTGTGAACTTTTATAACTTTCCAAAATTAACTGTTTGTAAGCTTTACAAGTCTTCTGAAAAGGCCAAAAAGACTGGTGCTATTGAGTTGCTCAGTATCGAAAGAAAAAACAAAATCAATTCAAAATTTGGAAGAGGAACAAGAACTTCCTTGATAAACTCTTTTACAAAAAAGATGTCATGCCTCCACACTTTTTTGCCAAGGACAGAAGATGATACAGGAGGTCTACCTTGACAAAATAAAAACTGTGTTACCCGTAGGGATGTACCAATACCACATTTTAAGCCGATACTGATACTACTACCGATACCAGCATTTAGAGCCAATACCGATACCAATACTGCCGATACCACCGATACTTTATCTATTGAGCACCATCAGTAAAAGCTTTTGTAAGTAACACCAAAGAATGTATTTACTAAATCTAGCTTGTTATTGGATTTTGAATTTTTTCCAGGTATATATCTATCATTATCATTACAATATTGTTACAAATCTTTAAAAAGAAATCATTAATTATGTTAGAAATCCAATCCAGTTCTAGGGGGCAACAAAAATTTTTTATATTTATTCAACAAAAAAAATAAAAAAAAATTTTTATATTTATTTTGTGCTTAAAAAGTATTGGCAGGTATTGGCTATATTTACCGATACCAATACTACTAGCCGATACCACCGATACCGATACTTAAGTATCGGTACATCCCTAGTTACCCGTGGATGGTTCAGGTAGCTGCAGAAAACCTTGGCTCTTTCAACAGGATGAGGCTCCTGCACATACATCCAATTTGGTCCAGAATTGGTGTCACAAAAATCTGGATATGTTTTGCTCAATAGAATTCTGCCCCTTCTCTCCAGTAGCCCAGGTCTAAATTTACACAATTTCTACTTTGGGGTGTGCTTGAGATAGAGAACAACAAACAAGCTCACAACACTATCAACTCACTTAAGACAGCCATTGTTAGGCCACAGCTAGCTAACTTGTCTAGAGAGCATAACAACAATGCCTGTACCAGGTTTTGACATTGTGTAGAGGCCATCATCAAACCTGGAAAGGCTTGGATTGAATGATTTGGCTGAAGATCATTCAGATAGGGTTTTGAAATAAAAATTAGTTAAGTAAAACATTGTGATGCAAAGTACAATGTTGTTGCTGTTTTTTTGTCTTTTTTTTTAATTCTAGCACACAACCCTGTAGTATTACAATTTTCAGTTGATCAGCATAACATTACTTAAAGAAGGTGCAGTCAATGTTATTTTAGCAATTACTCTATTTAGCTTTTAATAGTGGAGCTGGAATACAAAAAAATATTTCAATAATGATTTGTATGGATAAAGCCATCCTATTTCAAAGCCACAGTTTTTTGTGTTTGCAGGTTGCACACCCTTGCTCTAGACCAGGGGTTTTCAAAGGGACTACAGGGCCTTTACTGGGGGGGGCATGAAAATAATCCTCATTTGGCCTTCAATTTACTTTTGGAACAAAAATTTACAAAATCAGAGGCGGTTTCAAAGTGATGACTTTTTCTTTTGGTCTTCACTTGAATTCTGATACAATATTCTAAGCAGGAGGCCACAGGTTTTTGAAAATCTTTGTAAGGGAGCCCTGAACCTGAGAATTCTGAAAAGTTTGAGAACTACTGCTCTAGACTAGGGCTTCTCAAACTGTGGGTCGCGAAACTATTTAGCATTTTCTGCTTTTGAAATTAGCTTTTATATATATTTATTTAATCAACAAAATAATGCCTGAATCAGAGTGAACGCCTTTTTTTTGTGTTTTTTTAGAGAACACCTGATTTTGTTTATTTTTTAAAATGGGGTTGCAGAACAAAAAAGTTTAAGAAGCTTAAAAATGCTTTATACAAAATCAAAATTTGAAATAAATTATATAATAACTTTTTTCAGCTGCTCATGAGTCTTTTTGATTAGTTTCATATATAGGTCATGTTACTACAGTATCAAATTTTTAAAGAATTTGTCTCATTAATTTTTACTTACAAAAAACAAATCTGATGCTTCTTTATATACCATATATACTTGCGTATAGGTCACACTTTTTTTACCAAAAAGATGAACTAAAATTTCAGGTGCGACCTATACACTGGACATTAAAACAAACATCAGTCTTCTTTTCATGGGATGTCCATAGAATCAGTCCAAATCAAATTCGGCTTGCAAAAAATCCTAAGTGAATAAACACTCTTTTACATACGCAAGTGCCTTTACAATTATAGAAGCACAAACCTTTTTTTTGTGCTGGTACTGTATGTTGACATTATGTGTGGCAATGTGACAGCATGATATTTGTAACTGAAGTTTTTTAAAAAGAAAAATATTTGATCGTTTTTGTGTTAGAATAAGCAGTGGAACTTGCCGGTACCAAATTACTGTGTGATCTATACACAGGTTCACCACAAATACCTACTTTGACAATCACAAACCAGGAGTGCGGCCTATACACGGGTCAATCACAAACGCCCACTTTTACAGTCACAAATTAGGGATGTGATCTATACGCAAGTATATACGGCAGTTTTTTGAGCTGTTATAAATTCTTATTATACTGTTTTTGCACAGTTTTTAGGAAAGTTTTTCAATTCTAACTTCTGAAAAGCAAAGCACTATTGTCACAAGTAAAATGCTTAATTGAACTAAAAATGTGTTTGTTAAAAAAGTATTCATTTCAAAGTCTTCATTGTGATGCATAAATTTACAAACACCAAAAAAGCAACTGATTACTTCCGTAAACTCAAGTAAATTGTCTTTTCTGTGATATTTTAACCAAAATCTGTACATCAAAATTGAAATAATGAGAAAATTCTTTTGTCAATATAATAATAAAAAAGTTTTTTTAGGTCAAAATATAAATTAACCTTACCAGGAGATAGTCCTTAAAAACCTCCAATTCATTAGATTAGAAGTAAACATCAAGCAAACTATTTGTTATCTTGCATATAGATGTTATTGAGTATTTATGTAGTAATAATTTCGTGTTATGTTTTTCTGAAAACCCAAAAACTTTATTTCAATGTTTATAGCTGCAGAAGAATTCTTTTGAATTTTTTATTAATTTCTAGTTAGCAACTAGTACAAAGAATTTTAATTTTAATCTTGATTAATCTTGAATTATTTATTATTTCAAAATTAATATATTAAAAACATTGTAACTCAATTAGAACCAAGGGTTTTTTGGTTTGATGCACTATTTAAATGACAAGTAAAATATGTAGAAGATGCAAATTTTTTATTCTAAAATGTGTAGATTTTTTTTGCAGTTTTTAATGGAAAATTTTCAATACTACTTTTGGGATCTTGCTCCAGATACATATGATATCCTAAACAATGTTGGATCAAGGTTGTTGTTTGAATTCATTCAATAAGTTTGTCTGATTAAACTTTTGGTCTTGTGTCTCTTATTCGGCCAATACAATTGCTTATAGGGGTTAGTAATAACTTTCCAATGCACACACACATTTACATACAAAAAAAATTGGAACAGTCTTTTTTGAAAGATACATGTACTGTTGTGCGTGTAATAACGTATGTCGTTCAGCCGCTGCTTCCTTATTCGCAATCACCTTGTCAATAGCAAGTCAACGTAATAACTTGATTGCAAATAAAATTGAATAAATGAATTAATTTACTTTAGTGGTTTCAACAAATCGCTGTTACAGACTCCAGTTTAAAACTTTTCTTTTGCTCCAAGCCGCTAAATGCACTTGGATGATATAAAACCTTATGTGCAAAACTATTTAAAACTTCAGATTATGGAATTATTGAGTTGCTTACATTATTTGTATTGTGCTATTCAATCTCTATATTTGGCCATGTGTTATTTTACAAGATTTTAACTGTAGTCAAAAAATTTTATGAATCTTTTTAAATTCTGTACCCGTATTAGTTATAAATTTTTTTTTTGTAATCCATAAAAATTTCTGCGTAGTTTTTCAAGCTTTTCTTTTCTGATTTAATTTTTGAAATTAGTAATTTTGACGTTTATTGTCAATTTAAAGCGCTCTTCATCAGCTACCACTTTTTGTATGAATAACACTTAAAACCTACAACAATCTAAATACCGTGATGTTTTTATCCTTTGCAGGAGCCATTATATTTGTGCCGTTTATGCTTCTCGCTTGATGGTTCCTCGAAGGAAAGGTCTTATTATAAATGTTAGTTCACCCTCTTCGAAAATGTACTTTTTACTTCCTCATTATGGAATCGGTAAAGCGGGGGTAAGATTATTTTTTAGACGATATAATATTTTTTATAGAGTCCAAGGAAGTTTGGGTTCCGGTTTAGTATGTGGCCTACTTTTTTTATTCTGGTAACCTAAGCCAGGCAGGCCACATACTAAACCGGCACCGAAGTTTGTGTCTTTTAGGTGACTTAAATTTTGAGGAAATGCTATCAAATTTTTCCCTTCTCAATCGAGCTGGTATAAGTGTATTTGTTTTTGAATTAGATTTCCATTGATTGCGCTTGTGTTGATAATTTTTGTTTTTCTTGCCGATCTTAAGATTTTCCGTCTTTGTTTTGTTGCTTAATTTTATCGTAGATCTTTAAAGTATGGTTAGTAAAAGCGATTTTCTCTGTAAGCGCGATTCTACGCAGTTCTTTGTCAAGGATTTCTATTTGTAACACAATAATTGTAGAAAAACCAGTCTTTTTGAAATTTTAATCAATTGACTTAAAATTTAAACTTTCAATTCTTTAAATTTGACCTTGATTTTTTTGTAATTTTTTTCATAGAAAGACAAAATGACCCACGATTGTGCGGTGGAATTAAAAAAATTCAACGTCGCGTTTATCTCATTATGGCCCGGAATGGTTGAAACTGAAGTAGTTATGAACAAGCTAAAAGAAATTGACAACATGGATGTGCTTAGTGCTGAAGAAAAAATGGTATTCGCTAATGAATATTTAGTTTCATAAACTTTATTCGAAAAGAACAAGTTGATTATTTATGGTATTAAGATTTCGTTTAAAGAACTGCCACTGTCATCTTGCTTTTTAAAGTTGTTTAACGTTATTTTCAGTTTTACTGGCATTTTTTCGTATTACTGCCCCTACTGTTGAGAAAAATTTTCATTTTTTAAATCAGCTTTTAATTGGACAGGCATAGAATGCTAAATGGTTAACGTCTCAATCGATGACAGCTATTCACGTTGAATTCGTAAAAAATCGCCTGTTGTAAAAAAAAATAAGCGATAGAAAGCGAATCGTCCGATTAAACAACAAACTATTTCTGATCAATACTTCGTTCAGTTGTACATTTAAGAAATAAATTAAAATTTTTAACCGCTTAATCTGTGAAATAAATTTGTCAAGCTTTCTTGTAAAGTTAGTTTTTAATTTTTAGCTGTTTAATTAATTAGTTCAAAGATTTCAACGTGTGATGCCATAGTTAGGTATGCTATGTATCAGCAGTAAATTCGTTTAAAATAGAAATTGGACAGTTTTTTAGACGCTCATTCTACTCTGCGGAAAGTACCGAGCTCAGTGGTATGTGCGTCGCCCATCTACTTGCCGGTATGTGCTTTCACAATGCTTGTAGACGTGTCTGTTTAGTTCATTGGAGTTTTTTTTTTATGTTAATTCACTTCAATAATTCTTGTACTTTGTAAAACGGCTCATTCAGCCATTGTTTAGGGCTCTGTCGCTAAAAACTCGACCGTTTTTACTACAGAGTTATAATAAGTTTTTTAATTTATTTATATTTAGCAGTAAAATAAAAAGACTTTTACTGAAAAAGATAAAGCTTAATTGACTGTACTTTTAACATGTTGTTTATAATAATAAAAAGGCA
The DNA here is from genome assembly GCA_963680785.1 of Diplosoma virens. Taxonomy (NCBI): domain Eukaryota; kingdom Metazoa; phylum Chordata; class Ascidiacea; order Aplousobranchia; family Didemnidae; genus Diplosoma; species Diplosoma virens. The sequence goes on along the minus strand of OY796890.1, from coordinate 15,146,562 downwards.
GTATATAGTTTCTATGATCTGTGTAACCGTAATTAAAATTATTTTAATGAATATAAAATGAAACTATTGTGCGAGCTTTTTGAAAATCTGAAACAACGCCCAGTTTGAAAACCGTATGATGAAACTGTCATAATCGCTTAAGTCAGCAATTCTTAATCTGAGATCAATTTTCGGAGTAAACCATTTGCCGCAACTGCACAATACGCGACTACCTATGTACTTTTTAAAACTGTTTTTACTCATCTTCTGGACCCGGATGGTCCAAACCAGGTCTGTGGACCACATTTGGCCCGCAACAGCATAATTTGTGCCTCGCGAAAGAAGTTTTAATCATTATACATCATAAATGGCTAATCTCATTCCAAAATTTTGGCATTATGACGACTTGCTTTTTGCTATGTTAAGCTATGGGTGTAAGTATTTCTGTAATTGACAAGTAAAGACCTTTTTTTTTAGTTTTTGCTTTAAAGTGATGTGTTTTTAATCATTTCCTCTAGCAGATTGATTGCCTACACTGGCAACACAAAGGCCAAGAAATTTTTTTATAATTGTTTACGTATTTTGAAATATGCTCGTGGTTCATAACTAACTACGATCCTCAAGTTCTACATAATTTTGAAAAGTGGCCCACAGAACAAAGAACGTGGACCACCCTGTATTAGACTAAAAAAGTTCATAAGTTTGCAATGGTTACCAAGGTGCTACATTAACAGAAGTATGTATTAGGTCTGGATTGGGAACCAGATTATTCTGTTGAATTTTCGATTGGGATTTTATGTTTGCAATAACTCCGGATTGGGGTTACATCTGGTAATTTTGATTGATAATGGTATAAAATACGCACCAAGGCTATAAACCATAAGCAGAAACGGAAAAATGTTATACCACTGATTGCCATTTGAATTGTCTATTTCCAAGCATTTTTGAGTTAAAAACTTACGGTTAATTTTTTAACTGCTTTCTTGTAGGGCTGCCTTCTTTTCGCGTATTTTTTTTCTAAAAGATTCTTTTAAAATCTTTTGTACCTTCTCTATGTTGTTGTTGTTGATTTTTCTAGATGAAAAGATCATAAACAGAACCGGTCAGTGTGTTATGACGCGCGATGTGGCCGATGAATTTCAATTGAAAGATATTGATGGTAAAGATCGCGATTTAACAATCTGTAGTAGTTTTTTAAATTCCTATTGTTTTCATTACAAAGTGTTCATCCTTTGGTAGTGTTCGGGATCTGATTATCATTATTATGATTAATCTACGAGTTTCTTCTTTTTATCAAAAGATATAAATATAAAATGATTGGTCGAAAACAAGCAACCGATGTTTTTTTAAACGGAATTAAAAAAAACATTTAGGATGAAAATTTTGTGAGACAATGATGAGATATCTTAAAGAAAGATGTGTTTTTAGACGTGTCTATTTCTATTCAACGAAGCTTATTCAAAGCTAGTCAACGCTTTTATTAGACCACACCTACCAGTATCAATTTGTTGATTTCAGTGAGTGACTAATCAGATCCGATTGCTAGAAACAACGACAAACACAATTTCTGATCAATGTTGCTGTCATTTCCCGTATCGTGAAGCCGCTAAGGTTGAAGAATTGTAAAGACGTTTTTACATTGCACAGGTAAACGCCCAGTGAATATAAGAAGCGTCAAGTACATCTTGTCAATATCTCCACTTGCGGCACTTGCGACTTTCGTCCCATCCTGGTTGAAAATACCGAAGAGTTTATTCACCCTCATGTTAAGTTTTTCAAAACCGCGGTTAATGTCAAAACAGCCAAGCAGCTTCGAGTGAAACACAACTTTCCGTATGCAATTTTTCCAGTATCTTGTGTTTAACAATAGCTTGTAAAGTAATTTAAGTTTTTTATAATATAATGCACTGTATGTATATATAGCGTAATATCATATCGCATGCTGTTTAAATAGTTAATATGCATACTATGCATTGTATACTTATTAGAAGTTCCACTGTTTGTGTTTTTTTTCGTGTGTTTAACAAAAAAAATTTTTTTTTGCAACTTCGAATGGCATCGTTCTTAACAAAAAATCCCAGCAAGATACCACCGATTTATAAGCTTTTGTTTATTATAACTATTTGAATAAGGATCATTCTATTTAAATAAGTATTTGAAGATGTTTTAATTAATAAAAGCTTTTAAAGTGAATGGTATTAAGCTGGGATTTTTTAAAATTAATTTTCCCTGTCTATATATCCTGCAATGGATCTACCACTCATTGCAAGTTTGGACAGTTTCTACAATTTCGGAATATTTTAATAACATAGCTTTTAGAATTTTATGCAAATTAGCATTTCCACAAGCAGCACCACTGCGTTCATTAATTCAAAATATATAGTTTAAAAAACAAAAACGTGAAGACTTTTAAATGAGAGAAATCGTTTTTTAAGAAAATATTAACAAAAACTAGCAATAATGGCTTCGGACAGCGGTTATTCAAAAAGTCATTAAACGTACTGGAAAGCTTGTTTTTATTTTATTTTTATTTCATTAAGGTGGGGTTTTACTCGTATTATCCGGTTAACGGTTAACCGAAGCATTTTCACTAATCTGATATCTGGATAAAATAAGTAGAAATTTTGTAATTTTAGATAAAAAACCAAGTGTAATGCGACAGTAACATATTAAATTCGGGATCTTCTATTATTTTTACAGTTTTATTTGTATTAATTTTTCTGACTCGAAGGTAAACGTGGGATGCGTTCCACGTTAAGCAATCCCAACCTGCTTTCGAAGATGCAAAATTATCGTTATCCGGTTGAAATTTTTTATTTTCTTCGATGTCACAAACATATGTTGCATTGTCTGAGCATGTGCGAAATCTATCGAAAGTTATTGACGGTTGTAAATTTAATATAATTGTTTGCAAGGGAGCATGACAAATTTGGCGATTAGAATATGAAAAGCAAAAAAGTAAGCCACTTGTTTTTTCTGTCTCGTAAAGTTAATAGAAGATTACAAAAAAGGCCTTTGCTTCAAATAAACCTTTAGATTGGATAATAGCCATAACTGATAAAACGAAAAAAAATTTGGCCTCATCATTTGAAGATTTTCAATTAAAACGGTTGTTAACTCAAAACTTTTTTTATTTATGGCGAATTAAAAGTAGATTGCCGTTACACACTGTCTCGTGTAAAACACTTTTTTCCAAAAGAGTCCAATTTTCTTACATTATTTTCAATATTTGGTTTACGGGATAGCAAAAACACCGAATATACGCATAAATATTTTTTTACTGCTACCTACTTCAAAATCATGTCCAAAAAAAGCTTTACGTTTACGCTTTTTTTTAAATTTTTCCGTCGAAAATGCAGTGATGCTGCTTTTTGCAATTACTATGGATAAAGATCACTTTCCTGGACAAGCAATTAACTGAGTTTTACTTTTTTTTGGGGCGTGGTTATTTTAAACGCTTTTTTCAGTTTTTGTATTTTTTTGAAAAAGAGTTCTTTTTTTGTCCGTGTAAAATCATGTAAAAATTTATGTTAATAAGTTGTTTTTATCGTGTTGGTCGTTTAGTTATGCTATGCTGCCACAAACACCTCAACAACCTTTCATCTGTCTTAATGCAGATAACATTATCATCTTCAGTAAAAATAAATCTTATTTAATGTGATTTTTTCCAAACTCACTATATTTCATTTTTAGAAATGTTTTTAGTTGTGACAAATGACATTAAAAAGAGCGCCATCTGCTGCAACCCAAACGGCGATAACTCATTTCTAAACATCTAGTCATAATGGTGGTGGTGTGTTTACCCGACCCATTCCTGGGGATGGGGACGCGGATCAACTTCGCGGAGTTCCAGTAATCGAGCGACTCCTAACGGACAGGACCAGAGGTTCAGAAGTGATAGGGTATGGCCACATATGGCCCGACGCAGATGGTCTAGTACAGGGCAGTCTAGCACGAGATGTGAAAAATCCTGTGATTCGGAACCACAGTTGCTGCATGAAGGAGTCGGCTCGACCAACCCTGTGGAGATAAAAGAATAAGGAGAGTGCTGTGCCCGTTGCAGCGTAAATGGGAGAGAGCACAGCGAGCAGAGCGAGGAAGAATGAGTTTCTCGGGAGATACTGGAGGGATTTGGTGTGGAAAAAGACCAGATTGGACACTACGTCTCTAACTGGCGTAGAGGGATTGTCTTTGAGAGGAAATAAGGGGTGCAAGGGACACTGATATTTTGGAGGGATCAAGAGAGGCTCCGACTTTAGCTAGAGAGTCAGCTAAGTCATTACCTGGGAGGGAAGAGTGAACAGATATCCATTGCAAATGTATGGATTTGGAGAGACAATTGAGGAGGGATTGGGTATCGGATAGGAATTTCGAGGTTAAATATGGTAGGGGAGCAGAGAGGGTTGATAAGACAGATAAAGAATCAGAAAATAAGGTGATGGATTCAAAGTTACATGTCTTGGAGTGAGAGATACACCACTCAAGAGCATGTAGGATAGCGAAAATCTCGGCACTGTAACTGATAGTCCAGAGATCAGTCAAGAAGGAGAGCGAGGTAGCAGTGACACACTTTGAACACTTGATGTGTATCCCTGCACCACCCTGCCCCAGCCCGCCAGGTACCGAACCGTCAGTCCAGGCAGTGACATCACTGTGAGATAGGGAGGAAAGATGGGAGATAGCTGTGGTGTTGCAAAGGGAGGGCGGTCATTGCGAGAGCATGGGGATGGGAGGTGAAGTGAAATTGTGTAAGTAGATGGGATAGACCAGGGTGTTTTAGGAGGGCAGAGGATTAAAGGTTCACGAGCAAGACGTAGGTTAGGGGTAAGGTTATGAGATCTGGAGAAGAATCTCCATGAGCCTTTAAGACAGGTGTGATGGTTAGAATTTGCTAGAGAGGTTAGGGGAAAGGTTGAGGATAGTCGGAGGGCTCATTGAAAGAAGGAGAGGGATTGGTGGGTGAGGGTGACGGGTAGTGGAGAAAGAAGTGCTTCTATATGAAGTAGAGGGATAGGAGTGGACGATAGACAGCCTGTGATTACTCTACAGGAAGATCTATGCATCCTCTCCACGGAGGTGATGTGGATAGAAGATGAGAAGGGGAACCAACCTGGGGAAGCATAGATAAGAATGGGGCGAATGAAGGCTTTATATAAGGTACATAAGGATTCTTTTGATGGTCCCCATGAGGCAGAGGCGATAGAGCGGAAAGCACAGAATCAGCTGTGAAACTTTTTCCATGACATGATGTTTGAAAAAAAGAGTGCGGTCGAAGGTTACACCGAGAAAGTTGGATGAGGGTTAAATTTAAGAGGGGTGTTAAGAATGTACAGAGTGGGTTGTATACATGATTGGTAGGGGTCTAGGCTGAAGAAGGATGTTTTACATTTGAAGGGTTTGAGAGGAAGGTGCCACTTTGAGGACCATTCCACCAGTCTATTGAGAAAAACTTGTACTTTGGAAGTTGCACACTCAACACTCGGGGAGGAGGCCCAGATGGCTATGTCATCTGCATAGAGTGAGGTCTTAACAGGTATAGGAAGGAAAGTAGGAAGGCCATTGATATATAAAGAGAAGAACTGGTCCTAGAATTGAATCTTGGGGAACTCCTCTTCAAAGACAGAAAGGATGACTGTATGAATTACAGATGCAGACTTTCAAATGACGATCTGAGAGATAGGATCGTATCCATTCAATGAAGCAAAGAGGAAGATCTAAAGAGAGGAGTTGAGAAAGGAGGGCAGAATGCCAAACTGAGTCAAAAGCTTTTGCAGAATCCACAGTGGCAAGGACTACGTGTGCCTGGTTTAGATTGGTAGAAGGAATCTGCGAATGACTGTGAGAGGAGGAGAACCTGATCTACAGTTGATCTAACAGGTCTAAAACCAGCTTGCACGGGTCAGAGAGTGCCTTGTTGTTCTAGAAAATAGGTTAGTCATCCTAAAACCATTCTTTCAAAGAGTTTGGAGGTACAAGAAGTGAGAGAGATGGGTCTATATGAGGAAGATAAGTCAGAGGGTTTTCTGGGTTTGAGGATGGGGATGATTGTTGATTGTTTCCAGTTAGATGGGAAGGTGTGAGTTGACCAAGAAAGGTTGAAGATATATAGAAGAAAGTGTAATGCTGATTGTGGGAGGTGGGTTAGAAGAGGGTAGGTAATTTGATCAGGGCCTAAAAAGGTTGAGTTTGAGAGTTGGGAGATGGCTGTGGAGAGTTCAAGAGAAGAGAATGATGAGCAGAAAGTGGAGTGCAGGATGTTACACTGTGCAGTTCTGATATGATTCATCTGAGCTTTCTCAGTTCTTCGAAAAAGTTTTGGGGTTTGTGTAGAGAAATGGGACCGTAGATGTGAAGAGATATGGTTGGCACAATCTACAGGGGTATGGCAACTTGGAAAGTTGGGGAGGGGGAGCCAGAGATGGAGCAAAGTAGAGAAAAAACTTCACTGGGACAGGTTTTAGGAGAAAGGCTAGAGCAAGTTATCTGCCAAGACTTAGTTTTAGCCTTAGATATCACAGTGGAGGTATATCTACTAATAGAGATATAGTTCTGGCAGTCTTCTTCAGAACAGTGTGCCTTTGCAAATGCCTTTCCGCGTTTTGCAACGGCATCTGTGACTTCAGGAGACCACCAGGCTTTAGCAGGGCGGTTGATGCTGCCGAAAGGAATGGCAGAAGTGGCAGCATCATTGAGGAGTTTGGTAAAGGTGTGGGTGGCTTCAGAAAGAGAGAGTGTTGTAAAGTTAGAGGGGGGAGGGCAGTACGTATCAATATAGGTAAGCTAATTGTCCCAGCGAGCTTTATTGTAGTTGAATGAGGAGGGCGGTGGATAGAGTTAACTAAAGGGGAAGTAGGAATAGTGATAGAGATAGGAAGATGATCTGAGCCGAGGTTTGGAAGAGTCTGCCATGTGCATTTAAAGGCTATTTGGGCAGGAACTAAAGAGAGATAAGGGAAGAGCGGTTTCCGGTGGCACGGTGTAGTAGGGTATGATGTTCGGGGTTGTTAAGAGGTAAAAGATCAGAAGAAAGGAGCCAGTCGAACAGAGCTTTGTCTAATTGGTCTTCCGGTGAGTGAGACTCCCAGGATGAATGATGGCTGTTAAAGTCGCCAAAGATGTAAGTAGTAGGGGATGATGATAAAAGGAAGGGTGAGAAGGATTTTGGGCAAGAGTCGGAGGAAGAAGAGCAGATAGGAGGGACATAGACATTGAAAAGATGTATAGGTGAGGCTCCTTTTATTTTAACTGTGATAACTAAATAATTGGAGCTGGGATTGTGTGGAGAGTGAAGTGTAGGTTAGACTGTTTTTAACAAGTATGAGTACACTACCTCCTAGGTTTCCCATAGAGATCGTAGTTCCTCTCCTTGTCATAGAACGGTTCTTTTAAAGGGCTTTGTAGCCGCTAGCCGGGTATGCGGAAAGTGGAGTCAGAGGAGAGGTGCGACTCTTGCACGAAGATGAGATCGTACCGATTTTGAGAGAGAAATTGTATGAGTTCAGTACGACGGGGGCGAATTCCATTAGCGTTCTACTGTAAGATTCGAAGGTTGTTTCGAGAGGGGAGGAAGGATGGAAAGAAGATTGTGTGAGAGGAGAGATGGTATGTTGGGTTTGAGGAGGAGGAGGAATGGTTGACGCTGTGGGAGGGTAATTAAAAATTAGTTGGGGGTGATTAGGAGGTTTGGTGGGGTTGTTAGTGGTTGTTTTGGGGTGGGAGTTCGTTTTTAAAGATATGGTTTGTGGGTGTTTGTGAGTGAGGATGGGGGATTTGGAGTGTTTATGGATGAGGGTACAGGGTTAGGATGTAAGAGGGAGGGAGGAGTTTAGAAGAGGATGGGCACATTGGGCAAGTCCAAGAGTGTCCCGGAAAGATTTTACGAAAGTCAGCAGGAGAAAGACCAGAGCAGGAGAGGTGTACCCAGAGAGAACAGTTGGTACATTGTACCGATCTGTTTTCCCAGGTGACTCTACGAGAGCAGACAGAGCAGGGGTCTATTGGGCCAGGGTTGGGATGAATGTCACCGATGATGAGAAGGAGCATAAGGATAAGAATCAGCGGTGAGTGGGAGAGGTAAAGAAGAGTTTCGGGTGGAAGAAGAGACTAAGAAGAGTTGTCGGAAAGAAAGTAGAAGAAATTGGGGGGCGGTCAATTGGGTTTAAGAAAGCTATCCATATGTGACCGCGCATTGGATAGCAGGGATAAAAAACGAGAAGAATTGTCCAAGGGAGAATTGCCCGAGAATGAGACCCTTGGGGAATCGGAAAGCCATTTCGACCCTCCCTAGTGCAGGGAAGGGGACTGCATCACCACGTTGAGGTGGCTTGTCGCTGGTGCAGGCATCTAGTCATCGGTGCGCGTGACGCACAATGCTGCTCTTCACGGTGCAGCAATGCGTTAATAGAAGCCAAAAGAATTTATTTCTGTAAAAAGTATTGTTAATAACTGATAATTTGTATTGGAGTTTTAGAATATCGGTAATATATACATGTATATTGAAGTGTCAGTTTTTGACCGATTCCGACACCACCCAAAACAACCGGCAGGGTAATTCTTTTTCTAAGCGCTTTTAATTGAACTAAAATTGAAAGGTTTTTCTAAAAAAATCTTAACATAGAATGTTTTGTGATGAAACTCTTCTGTTTTTTTTTGCATGCACTTTAATTTGTATCTGGGTAAAACTGTTTGCGTTATAAAATTTTAATAATCTTATTCTTATATCAATATTAGAAATAACTAAATCGTTGTAATCCATTTACCCTTGTAAGTCTCTATGCAATAATTGTATAAAAAAAACTAAACTTGAACAAATGTCTTTTGAAATAAGACTTTGAAAGAGTTGAGAAGTACCGTAATCTTGAGACTTCAGAAAATATGATGTCTTTAGTAGTAGACGCGGCGTCGGATTTACTATCTATCCCATCCTTATGCGTATCTCCTAGATGGGGGGTGGCGAACTTATGACACGCGGCAGATTTTTTCTGCCATGCCCATAGCTGGACAAGCCGGGAAACGGAAAAAATTGCCCCAAGTCTCAAAAATTTTGGAAAGATTTTTTGGGCAGCGACAAATTATTTTGGCAAAATCAAATTTTTTGGGCACTGAACACGAACTACTTACGCAGGACAAAGTTTCCAAGTTTAGAACGATGCAGATTATTTAATAAATATAATTAAGATTGAATGTAAAGACTTTTTTTAGTTATTACTACCAAGTGTGTAATTCCTTTATTGTTGGGTTCTTCTGCTAGTTAATTCGTTTCCATTCTGCGATAGTTGCGAGTTTACTAAGCAGAAAATCGAAGAAAGTCCGTGTTTACTACATAGGCCTAAGAATTTTTACATGCGTGGTACTTAAAGTGACTAAGTATGATCCAGTGAATATAAAACGCTTAGCATTAAAACTGCAACAATAAAAATCTCATTGATTAATATTTTATCGCAATATATGCATGCAATATTTTGTTCAATGTAATTGGCACGGTATTAACTTGATAAACAATATTTTAAATATTTTGGCACGTTCGCGAAAAAAGGTTTGCTTTTCCTGTCGTAGAGCTCTCACCGACACCCACACTCATAAATTTTCATCTTGGGTCAAAAGTAGTTACATGGTTACTCGTACAAAGGTAGTCCATGTTTTTTAAATTTGCCTGTCCTTGTACAACCGTTGGAGACGTGGGATTTAATTACTGTTCTTTACCACCATCAAATCCCTGCTATATCTTGCAAAAAGCTCACTTTTTTTTCGCTTCGCGTATTATATCTCCTGATTGGTCGAGCAGAGATTTTTTCGTGCAGCAACAATAGTTTTGAATCATAGAGCATCTTCATCTCGTAGTGGACGTCTGCAACTTTTTACGCCCTATCCATCTTTGGCCATTTCCTTACCATTTTTAACCATCGGTCCTATCCGTGGAGGGTTGCCCGATTAGTGGGACTTCGCAAAATTGCATTCCCTGCTCCTAGGAACAGGCCAGATGAACTCAAACCACTACTGACATAATTTTATCGGATCAAACAAAAACGTAATGCTAAGTATTATTTGATGTTAACTTCTTACGACTTTTTACAGATGTTGAATAAGATGTTAAGTTACATCCAAACATATTAATATATTTTGAAACACTTTCGCACGAAATCAGCCACCAACTATCTTGGTTTAGTCATGATTGTTGTTCCTGAAGTAAAATTCGGACATTTTACGAATTTTTAATATCTAACACAAAAACAAATAATCGACAAATCATTTCAAAGTTAATTATTAAAATTCCATAAAGACGTGCACGTTATATTTGAAGGGAAATAAAATCAGCTAGAATCGCGTCAGTTTAATGAAAAATAAACGTCACTTAATAACAACAAAATATATTAAATATGTTAAAACTGAAAAATGTTCAAGCAAGAATAGCGTTAAAATTAACATATTTGCAAGATACAAAAAATATAAAAATTTCTGACAATATTAAAAGTAAATCAAAATCGAACTTTCATCTTTGCAAATTAATCGATATTTAAGATTTGAATTGCGTGAAAAGCACAAAAGACTATAGTATGATTAATTATTTTCATTGCCAACCACCAACCAGCAACTAAAAAACAAAAGAGAGCAATTGAAATGCATACATATGAACTCATTCGTAATTGGTCGGCTCTTTATTTAAAGGCAAATTTTTATTGTTTAATATAACGAAGAACAAGCTTTGTGGAATTTTCAACCAGGAAGGAATGTAGCTAGCAATCGAGGCTAGTGGAGACTGCGACAACCAATACCGTAAACTTCTTATGTTTGGGGGTACGGTCCCTGCGTAAAACAAAGCTTTCAAGAAAACAGTAAGTTTAAGTACAAGTACAAGCACGAAGCTTTGGCGCTTTTACCGTCAACATCTCGAAATCCAAATTCCTCAGCGATATCACAAGTGCACACGATTTGACCACTTCTCTTCATTATTTCTTCATCTATAAGCAATCTCAGATAAAGGTAGAACAAGCCCATCATCTTTTTACTTGAAATATTTGAAAATAAATCAATGGGGCAAAAAAAACACAAGCAGGTATTTTAATAAACACCTTCAGACGCGACATATTAATTAAAACGCAATGTTTGAAATCTAAATATCGTAATTTGCGATTTGAAAAGCTTTTATAAGTTTTCTTAATGCTTATTTTCTAAAAAGGCATTAAATGAAAAAAATTTTTAACTAGAAAACTGGCCAAACTAGACTAATAAATCCCATAAAAATATATCTTCTTTATTTATGTTTGGAATCATAGAAACATAAAACCAAATTTTTTCGATTAAGGATTTGACGAATCCGAAGACCATTTCCATTTTTATAGCATTGAAGGTTGAAATGATAAAATTCTATTATTCAAATTAGTAATAATTGTTATTCTCCAATATGGGTCTTTTTATGTCAATTATCCTGGCGGCCCACCTTTGACCCTCTCCGAATTCTCCCAAACTTTGTCAAAATGTTGTGTGGTATGAAAAGGCATATCTTAAAAATTTTAGCTTAACAGGTAGGGCATTTTCAAAATTATAATAGTCCAAAGTTTTAGAGAGCTCTTATGAGAGCTGGCGCTCGGTTATTTGGTAGCACTTTTACAAAAGCATATCTGCAATTTTAGAAATCACAGAAAGTTAATTTTTCATATATGCATGTGTTCAACTTTTGGTATGCTTTCATATCGTGCAACAAAATAGTAATCTTGTATTATGGGGGGTTTATGAACATCCAAAGTTGCTCCTTTTTTACGAAAACAAAGAAATCATACCACAACATTTTGACAAAGTTTGAAAGAATTTGGAGAGATTCAAACTGGGAACTTCAAAAATTTTAATAAACTTGACATGAAATGACCCGTACCATAAACACTGTTAGAAAGAAAGCAATATAGTTTTATATTCACCAGCAAGTAAATAAGCAATGCATTTCCCGCTTAACTCTGGACTTTCTCCATCAGAGAACACTTTCTTCATCTGAAAAACAGCAATTCATTAGATTGAATTTCTTTCATATATTGACTCTCTAACAGCACTACCATTTTTTGAAATCGTATTATTTAACAATTTAATTGGTATGAGTGAGAAAATCCTGGTAAAAACAACTGTACCTTATATCGTATACAAAGTTGTCGAAAAGCTGTGACCGCGAAAATAAAACCCGGGTGGAATATTTAAAGATGTTGCAGTAACTATACCGAGGGTTTGTCGGTAAAGCTACGGGGGATTGTATATAAAACATATATTAGAAGTGCCAATGAGTTCTAGAGCAGTTTGCTCGCCAATAAAATAAGAATATAAGGAGGAGATATAAGAAGAATACAGTCCATCCAAATAAGAATGCTTAAAATGATATGTGACAAGACACAATTGGATAGAGTGAAAAACGAGTTAATACTAACGATAACTAGTGCCAAACCATTAAAGGAACTTTCGAAAAGCAAAAAATTGAGATTATTTGAACACATCGAAAGGATGAGCAAAGAAAAAATTTCAGAGATGGCTATGAAAAGTACGGTGAAAGGCAAGAACAAAAGAAGACCTAAGAAACAATGAATGGAGTTGTTGAAAAAGATGTGAGAAGAGGGCTGCAGCGAGAACGAGCTAAGAAAAGGCAAGAGTGAAGGCACGGCTGCAACCAATAACCCCTCGCGCCGTCGTTTGGGATCATCCGATTGTTGTTGTTTTATCAGATGATGGCAGTAATGTTGTTTATCTGGTTGTTGTTGTTTTTTAGATGATGGCAGTAATGTTGTTCATCTGGTTGTTGTTGTTTTATCAGATGATGGGAATAATGTTATAGAGCCAGCATCTGGTATCGTCATCCAAGATTGACAAACCACGACGTACTATTGGTGCGCAGCGTGTAAAGTATGCAGAAACGATGTGGTCTGCTGCAGTTTGTTTGTGTGCAACACACTCGCAATTACAAGAGGAAGCAAAACCCCATTATGCACCGACGACCGAAAACGCCTAACGCGTGTTCGCAAGCGGTTGAGTTTTATCCTCAGCAGGCCCAGTTCGAGAGGTCTGAATTAACTTTTGGGATGAAATAATAAAGTTTAAATCGGCTATTCAAGTACTGCATGCTCCATGTATAGTCTGTCTACTGACCAACACGGATATCTAGTTCAGATGCATTATCTAACAGTTTCATTGTGGCAGGTACAAAGGGCGTTTGGACTTCAAAGGCCTGACCAGATGATCATGCAAGAGATGCTCAGGGTCTAAAATGCTGCGGTTGGCCAAGAGAAGCGTGGCTCCCAGGTGACGAAGCCTAGCTGGTTGGATACCGGCAAGGATGGGCAGGTTGTCTGTTGGAGTGGGACGCAGGCATCCAGTGACAATGCGCAAAGCGCCATTACGTCATCACACTGTCAATAAAATGAGTGTGTACACTGTGACACTGAACTGTGCATGGTACTCGGCTGTATAGTAGAGTAGGGATATGGCAGCTACGCAAAATGTTTTAGCACCATCTCCCCATCCCGAACCCGCAAATCGTCTTAGTTGTGTTACAAAGAATTGCGTAACACTGCGTAACACTATGACAAGTGAAGATATGCGCAATGCCTCAAGCTGGTGACGGAACGTGAGTGTCCTGTCCAGCTTGACAACACGGTAAGTTGGTACATGGCAAAAGGGCAACAGCTTGCCACTGATGTCAACTTTCAGCTCACGTTTGGCTTTACAATTACGAGTACTCGTATTTGGATGGAAGGCTGACGTCACTGTCTCGTATAGCTGAGCATCAGCCTCCGAGTTTGGAGATACTCCGACAAAGTGGACATGTCTTGACTCAGGACTTCCTCCAATTCCTTTCTGTGCTAATTTATCTGCATATGCATATTTTTCGGAGGTGAATGTTGGAAGTTAATATACAAGGTGTCCCAGAAGTCGCGCACCATGTAAGTTTAATAATTTATTTTTTATGTTTCAGATATGGGTGAAAAACTAACTATACAGGAAAGAGTTAAATTGGTTTTTATGTTTGCAAAAGATGAAGCAACATACCGCTCCGTAGCTGAAGAATTTAATCGTACTCATCCTGAGCGAGTAAAGCCATTGAGCCATACTACTGTCATCCGCATAATTAAACGTTTCCAAGGAACTGGCTCAGTTGCTTAACAGTGTAAACCCTCAACAGAGTAAAAACAGTTTTATAAAGAGAATCGATGCATGTGTCAATGCAGAGGGTGAACAATTTGAGCATCTGTTATGATTATTATTAATAAAATTGTTATTCATATGTAATTTTAAAAAATTACATGGTGCGCCACTTCTGGGACACCCTGTATGTAGATATTAAAAAGGAGAGCCAAGACAGATTCCTGGGGGAGGTCGTTTTTAAAGCATCAAAATTTGCTTCGCTTATTGTCACCGTTGGTGAGGATGAAGTTTTTGTAATGGACAAGCTCCATGATCATGCGAAAGATATGTTTGTCAGCAGAAGTCGAAAAAGCTTACAGGTAAGGCCACGGCGCCAGACTGTATCAAATGCCGCAGTCAGATCGATAAATATGGCACCAGCCTTTTATTTTACTGTGAAACTGTCCTTGATATCCTGAGTAAGAAGTGGCTTGATCTACAGTTTTATTACTGCCCAGCAGGAAAAACACGTCGTGTTTCTTAATTAGGGATAAAAATGGATGATGATGATGACCAGATACAAAGTAATCAACATACCAGAAAAAACAATATGCTGCTGACTGAAAAACCTCAATTTAATTTTGACAATTGTTTTTATAAATGCAGAAAAGCAATAAAAACTAATTAATGGTCTTTACAAATGGCAGAGGCATTATAAAACTTAAAATACCTGAACAACATTTTACTAATAAGTTACACTACCGTTTATTTACCAAAAAAACATCTACAAGTAAATAAAAGATTTTTAACATGTACTATAGCAATAAATTAAATTGAAAACTCTAGAAATCCCGCCGCGTTCATTTCTTGTAGATAATTATAAACTTAAATTTTTAGCACCGGAGTCGCAACAGTTAACCAGTACTGTACCTCGTATGTAGTAAATTCTATTTGTAACACTTAAAACAAACAATTAGTTAGTTTTCATCAGGGCTGCGAATTCAATATATTTTTAATTGAGTTTAAGTATGAGTTTTAGTTCACAAAAAAATAGCAAGTCCGAGTTTGGGGTATTCATTTCTAATTTTCCGAGTTCAAGCTCAAATTCGAGAATTGATTTTAGCGAAAAGCAATTAGACCGTGGAACCACGGTAAAACGCCGCTGCCGTCAAACATCCAAGCGACATTCTGTAATAGCAAACAAAGACTAATGTCACAACTTTACTCGGCAATCCAAAAGGATCAGTTGAATTAGGTAACCCGAATACCTGCGTTGAAGTAAAGCTGTGTTTATTTTTATTTATACCGGCTCTAGAAATAGTTTACCGCGAGACTGACGTTCTTAAAACAGTTAGTTCTAACAAAGTACGAATGATTCGCTAGAAAACTTCTCTCTACAAATAGAAAGATACCACAGTTTCTAACTATATAAAAAAATATTTTATTTACAAAAAACCAAACAAACTTGATCAACTTTGGTAAACCTTGACCCTCAGCTTTGCAATACTTCAAAGGTATTCACAACGCCAACTATGGCAAATAATCACTCGAAAACTTCGTACTGATTAACCTTAAAAATAAATCAGCACCTGATGGCTAATATTAAACTTAATAGTTCGTCCACTATGCAGGCTTGAACAATTCTATGTCACTATAGAATTAACTTCCAAATCGTCAACACTGACCTTGACTACATAACACTTAAACAACGTCACACAGGCGACGGTAATACAAACGATTTCTAAGCACTTTCTGACTTAACTGGAATATCAACTGAAATGAATCTTAAAATTTACAACGCTATACCTGTATACAGGGTGTTTCATAATTAAGGCAACGGTATTTTGACCATTATTTAAAACCCTGTAAAAACATGTATAGCCATCAAATTTGATATAATTTTGAAGCTTATAACCTTGTCTTTGCAATTCAGGTCTTAAAAGCTAAACATTAGAATTTAGATAATGACAGTAGATAGAAACATTGTTATCAAGTTCCACAAGCAAGGCGAAAGTAATTCATCGATCGCAAAAAGGTTAAAAATGAACCGAACAACTGTTTGGAAAATCGTTAAAAAATTTAATGAGACTGGGACAACATTGGATAAACCAGGACGTGGTCGTAAACGAACTGTTCGTACCCCGAAACTGGTTAAAAACACGCGAGAGAAGCTACGTCGTAATCCGCATCGATCTCATCGAAAACTTGCTGAAGCAAATGTGAGCAATTCGACGATGTATCGAGTGATGAAAGATGATCTTGGTAAGAAACCCTACAAAATGCTTCATCGTCATGAACTTACAGAACACCATAAGAGGATGAGAATGGAAAGAAGTCGTCAAATTCTGGATGAGATCGATCAAGGCACGCTCCCCAACTTGGTGTTCACGGATGAGAAAAAATTTGACATACAGCAGGTTGTTAACCAGCAGAACGACCGGGTTTGGGGTTCTTCTACTTCAGTTGAAGGTAGGATCGTAACAAGACGTCAGAATCCGCAATTGGTAATGGTTTGGGCAGCGGTAACTCCGTCTGGAAGATCTCCGCTGGTTTTTGTGCCTTCGGGGGTGAAATTGAACTCGGAACGATACGTTTCCGACATTTTGGAATCCCACTTGCTACCCTGGGCTGATAAACACTTCCAAGGTTTGCCATGGAGTCTCCAACAAGATTCAGCACCATCACATGGCTCCAAAATGACACAGACATGGATTCAAAGGAAAATTCCATCCTTCATTAGCAAAGAATTGTGGCCTGCTAGGAGCCCGGACCTCAATCCTTTGGACTTCTCTATTTGGTCCATTTTGGAGGCAAAGGTTTCAGCTTGTCCTCACTCTTCTCTTGATGCTCTGAAGGCAAAACTGAAGAAGGAATGGGACGCAATCCCTCAAGAGCAGATCCGTGCCGCCTGTGATGCATTTGTGGGTAGACTTAAGGCTGTAGTTCGTAACAAGGGTGGTTACATCGAATAAATGGGATAATGTTCGATTTGTATGTTATTTACCTTTGTATTACTACATTCAAAATTGATTTTGCACTTTTCAAATTCCCATTATATTAAAAAAAATCGGTTGCCTTAATTATGAAACACCCTGTATATAAATCAGTCAAAGTATCATACAATAACCGAAGATACTGGAACTAATACGAATGTTAAATTAATTATTACATCAGTTTAGCAATCACATAAAACAGTTTATGACATCATAATACAATCATATAAAAAATAGTAAACATGTTACATAATCATACAACCGAACTTGCTTAACGGTAAAAGATACCAGTCTTTTCTTGAACGATCTAGCCAAAATTACGTCACCACCGCCGCAAAAACGTCGCAATGGTTAAAAACTTCCGTTACTCAATGTGTTTTAATAAAACGGTAAAACGACTCTTCATAACCACTTGAAAGAACAATTTGCAGACAAAATAAATTAAGAGGGGGGTGGTGCACCGATTACACAATCACTATGCAATAATACAAAAGATGATCTCATAATCAAAAGATTAAAAATTACTGTAAAAGACTGAAAATCAACTATAAAGTTGTAAGGTTAAGACTAGAATTATGAACAAAGTGTGACAGCTAACATTTTATCCTCATTATCATCAACAAATTACTCAACTAACTCGAACTCGATCAATTTTTTCGAGTTTAAGTTTGCAGCCTTGGTTTTTATAAAGAAATTTTAATAAGATAAAATTAAAGACATTGTAATGCAAACTAAACATTTATAGAAAAAAAATTTTTTAAACTTTATTTCTTACCATTTTGTCACTATTGCTTAACTGTTTTTGATTATTGATTTTTTCCAATGTTTCAGCAATTGATTCAGTTTTTACTGCTCCAGGCCACAAAGAAAGAAAAGCGACATTGAATTTTTTTAATTCAACAGCACAATCATGGGCCATTTTGTCTTTCTGTGCAAAAATGTGCAAATAATAATGGTTTTATTCTGCAGTACTACACTGTTTTGTAGTGAAACTCAAAAGTTTGAATAATACTCATTAACTATTCTTACCCCAGCTTTTCCAATGCCATATTGCGGTAATAAAAAGTAGGTTTTTCCACCAAATGAGCTGATATTAATTATAAGACCTTTTTTTTGTGCTACCATTAATCGAGCTGCATAGACTGTGCAATAATAATGGTTTCTGCAAACAAATTTGTTAAATTTTAAATGCACAATAAAAATTATAAGCAAAAATTATATTAGGTAAATAAATTAACTCTATCACATAAAAAACAAAAAATATACATTAAAAACAGGTCAACAAAAACATTTGATTTTTCAGTTTTATCACCAGTGCACACAATATAAAAACAAAAAACTTTTAAAAAGCACTTCCATATTTAAGAATACTAATCATTTAAGACATTTAGTTTAATTCAAGAACACTAAAAAACATATTTTAAAAAATTGATATACCTTAATCCAACAGTGTTCACCAAATCATAACTGTCAGGATTCATATCCCAAAAGTAAAATTTTGATTTTTCCATTAAAAACTGTTAAAACAAAAAAGTAAACAAACAGTTAAAATGTAACATAGTATAGAATAGTTTTTGGAAATTCTTTGATGGTGGTGGTGGTGGGTTTACCCAACCCATTCCTAGGGATGGGGACGTGGATCAATTCTGCAGAGTGCCAGTAATCAGCTGACTCTCCACAGATGGAACCAGAGGTCCAGAAGTGATAGGGTATGGCCACATATGGCCCAGCACAGATGGTCCAGTACAGGGCAGTCTAGCACGAGATATGAAAGATCCTGTGATTCGGAACCACAGTTGCTGCATGAAGGAGTCTCGGCTCGACCAACCCTGTGGAGATAAAAGAGTTAAGGAGAGTGCTGTGCTCGTTGCAGCATAAACGGGAGAGAGCACAGGGAGCAGATCAAGGAAGAATGAGCTCCTCAGCAGATACAGTGGGGATTTGGTGTGGAAAAAGACCAGATTGGACACTACGTCTCCAACTGGTGTAGAGGGATTGTCTTTGAGAGGAAATAAGGGGTGCAAGGGACACTGATATTTTGGAGGAATCAAGAGAGGCTCCGACTTTAGCTAGAGAGTCAGCTAAGTCATTATCCATTGCAAATGGACTACCTTGGATTTGAAGAGACAATTGAGGAGGGATTGGGTATCGGATAGGAATTTCGAGGTTAAATATGGTAGGGGAGCAGAGAGGGTTGATAAGACAGATAAAGAATCAGAAAATAGGGTGATGGATTCAAAGTTACATGTCTTGGAGTGAGAGATACACCACTCAAGAGCATGTAGGATAGCGAAAGTCTCGGCACTGTAACTGGTAATCCAGAGACCAGTCAAGAAGGAGAGCGAGGTAGCAGTGACACACTTTGAACACTTGATGTGTATCCCTGCCCCAGTCCGCCAGGTACTGAACCATCAGTCCAGGCAGTGACATCACTGTGAGATAGGGAGGAAAGATGAGAGATAGCTGTGGTGTTGCAAAGGGAGGGCGGTCATTGCGAGAGCATGGGGATGGGAGGTGAAGTGAAATTGTGTAAGTAGATGGGATAGACCAGGGGGGTTTAGGAGGGCAGAGGATTAAAGGTTCACAAGCAAGACGTAGGTTAGGGGTAAGGTTATGAGATCTGGAGAAGAATCTCCATGAGCCTTTAAGACAGGTGTGATGGTTAGAATTTGCTAGAGAGGTTAGGGGAAAGGTTGAGGATAGTCGGAGGGCTCATTGAAAGAAGGAGAGGGATTGGTGGGTGAGGGTGACGCGTAGTGGAGAAAGAAGTGCTTCTATATGAAGTAGAGGGATAGGAGTGGACGATAGACAGCCTGTGATTACTCTACAGGAAGATCTATGCATCCTCTCCACGGAGGTGATGTGGATAGAAGATGAGAAGGGGAACCAACCTGGGGAAGCATAGGTAAGGATCGGGCGAATGAAGGCTTTATATAAGGTACATAAGGATTCTTTTGATGGTTACCATGAGGCAAAAGCAATAGAGCAGAAAGCACAGAATCAGCTGTGAAACTTTTTTCATAAGGATAGGACATGATGTTTAAAAGAGTGCGGTCAAAGGTTACACCGAGAAAGTTGGATGAGGGTTAAATTTAAGAGAGGTGTTAAGAATGTACAGAGTGGGTTGTATTCATGATTGGTAGGGGTCTAGGCTGAAGAAGGATATTTTACATTTGAGGGGTTTGAGAGAAAGGTGCCACTTTGAGGACCATTCCACCAGTCTATTGAGGGAAACTTGTACTTTGGAAGTTGCACACTCAACACTTGGGGAGGAGGCCCAAATGGCTATGTTATCTGCATAAAGTGAGGTCTTAACAGATATAGGAAGGAAAGTAGGAAGGCCATTGATATATAAAGAGAAGAGAACTGGTCGTAGAACTGAATCTTGGGGAACTCCTCTTCAAAGACAGAAAGGATGACTGTATGAATTACAGATGCAGACTTTCAAACAACGATCTGAGAGATAGGATCGTATCCATTCAATGAAGCAAAGAGGAAGATCTAAAGAGAGGAGGGCAGAATGCCAAACTGAGTCAAAAGCTTTCGCAGAATCCACAGTGGCAAGGACTGTACGTGTGCCTGGTTTAGATTGGTGGAAGGAATCTGCGAATGACTGTGAGAGGAGGAGAACCTGATCTACAGTCGATCTAACAGGTCTAAAACCAGCTTGCATGGGTCAGAGAGTGCCTTGTTGTTCTAGAAAATAGGTTAGTTATCCTAAAACCATTCTTTCGAAGAGTTTGGAGGTACAGGAAGTGAGAGAGAGATGGGTCTATATGAGGAAGATAAGTCAGAGGGTTTTCTGGGTTTGAGGATGGGGATGATTGTTGATTGTTTCCAGTTAGATGGGAAGGTGTGAGTTGACTAAGAAAGGTTGAAGATACATAGAAGAAAGTGTAATGCTGATTGTGGGAGGTGGGTTAGAAGAGGGTAGATAACACTGGTCAACAGCAAAATGTTATGCCACAAAAAAACAATCATTTTTCAGTGTTTCAGGTGCGCTGAGCCCAAATCTGATTCATTCCACTTACTTCCATTCTGATCCGGGTCTACTTTAAAATCGAGTCGCAATAAAGAGGTCAATTATTGATAAACAATTAAAATTTATGACATCGCTCTAATCTCTTTGCGATGCAACAATTGATTTAATGCTTCATAACAAGATGCTTAAATACTTGTAATATTAATGCTAGTAGTCTATGCTCTTTCAATTTTAAAGTAGCTAAGGTTACAGCGTACATGACCTAAATTTTAGCAGCAGGCCCGTTTCTGGACTAAGGTTAAGTGAGTAGTTAGGGATTAAGTCTTAGGGTTTGTAAATTTTTGGTGCTCATCTTGACCAACTTTTTTATGTTTTGTGTTAGGGCTTGAGTTTAGGATTAAAGTTAGGGTTAAGGTTAGTTAGGCTTAAAATATGATTAATAATGGTGAAAAAAGTTTTGGTCTCGTAACTTTAGCCACAGTCTTTTAATTTAGCAAGATAGTTTTAGGTACCGTACTGGGTTTCAGTTGAATTTCCTGCAGGTAGGAATTTTAAAGTGTTTAATTTTAGTTGTATTTTTTGCTTAGATTTGCTATATAACTATTGAAATTAGCATATTGATTTAAAACAACTTGTTACAATGATGCTTTCAAGCTCCAATCGTGGTTGTATCAATCACCCTAACAACTTTTGTTATGTCTGCAGCAAATACACTCCTCCTGCTCACCATGTAAAGCTGAACAGCAGAATAAGATATGCATATATAAGCGCTATTTTGCATGCCAAGTAGGCAGTGGTGGGCACGGTACTGCTTAAATGTACTGCAGTACTTTTACTTGGTACTTTTGAATAATCCAATTTAATAGTAATAACTATTAACTTCTCTGTCATATATTGAATTTCAATTGACATTCAAAAATAGTCTAATTCAAAATGAGCTCATGATGCAAAATTAAAGCTGGAATTTTTGTGGGTCCTGAAATTAGAAAACTGATGCTGAATGAAGAGTTTGATTCACAACCCAATCCGGTAGAACTGGCTGCTTGGAATGCTTTGAAATCGGTTGTTGCTAACTTCTTGAGAAATCACCATCATGAACAATATGCTGATATGGTTGATGACATGCTGAAAGCATATGAGCAATTAGGAGTTCATGTGTCTTTTCTGCATTTCCACTTGGATTTCTTTCCCCCTAACCTTGGCAAAGTAAGTAATAAACAAGGAGAAAGATTCCACCAGGATATATCCATCATAGAAGGGGTACCAGGGCCATTTTGATGCCAATATGATGGGAGATTTCTGCTGGTACCTACAACGTGAAAGCAAAGGCTTGTTATATAAAAGAAAAGCCAAATGCATTAAATATTTCTAAAGCCATTTCACAAGTTATATTGGGAAATAAACTACATTTGTTGTCTGTTGCAGTCATCTCTTTACTGCAAAATAATAAATTTTGACTATGTGCATTGTATGGAATCAGAGAAAATTGGGATATGTGGTTATCTTAAAAATGTGACGTGATAGAAGAAAACTAATAATGAAATCAGGGACCACAAATTAGTCAAAATCACTATCTTGTTAGTTGCATAACAGAAAAAAATTTTTTTTTGTTGTCCAGTGTAATTTGATCAGGGCCTGAAAAGGTTGGGTTTGAGAGTTGGGAGATGGCTGTGGAGAGTTCAAGAGAAGAGAATGGTGAGCAGAAAGTGGAGTGCAGGGTGTTACAGTGTGCAGTTCTGATATGATTCATCTGAGCTTTCTTGGTGTTTTGAAAAAGTTTTGGGGTTTGAGTAGAGAAATGAGACTGTAGATGTGAAGAGATATGGTTGGCACAATCTACAGGGGTATGGCAACTTGGAAAGTTGGGGAGGGGGAGCCAGAGATGGAGCAAAGTAGAGAAAAGACTTTACTGGGACAGGTTTTAGGAGAAAGGCTAGAGCAAGTTATCTGCCAAGACTTACCTTTAGCCTTAGATATCACAGTGGAGGTATATCTACTAATAGAGATATAGTTCTGACAGTCTTCTTCAGAACAGTGTGACTTTGCAAATGCCTTTCTGCATTTTGCAATGGCATCTGTGACTTCAGGAGACCACCAAGCTTTAGCAGGGCAATTGATGCTGGCAGAAATAGCAGCATCATTGAAGAGTTTGGTAAAGGTGTGGGTGGCTTCAGAAAGAGAGAGTGTTGTAAAGTTAGAGGGGGGAGGGCAGTACGTATCAATATAGGTAAGCTAATTGTCCCAGTGAGTTTTATTGTAGTTAAATGAGGAGGGCGGTGGATAGAGTTAACTAAAGGGGAAGTAGGAATAGTGATAGAGATAGGAAGATGATCTGAGCCGAGGTTTGGAAGAGTCTGCCATGTGCATTTAAAGGCTATTTGGACAGAAACTAGAGAGATCAGGGGAGGAATGGTTCCAGTTCTGGCAAGAGTCGGAGGAAGAAGAGCAGATAGGAGGGACATAGACATTGAAAAGATGTATAGGTGAGGCTCCTTTTATTTTAACTGTGATAACTAAATAATTGGAGCTGGAATCAAGGCAGGAGAGGGATTGTGTGGAGAGTGAAGTGTAGGTTAGACCGTTTTTAACAAGTATGAGTACACCACCTCCTAGGTTTCCCATAGAGATGGTAGTTCTTCTCCTTGTTATGGAACAGTTCTTTTGGAGAGTTTTGTAGCCAGGTATGCGGAAAGTGCAGTCAGAGGAGGGGTGCGACTCTTGCACGAAGATGAGATCATACCAATTTTGAGAGAGAAATTGTATGAGTTCAGTACAACAGAGGTGAATCCCATTAGCATTCCACTGTAGGATTCGAAGGTTGTTTCGAGAGGTAGAGGAAGGATGGAAAGAAATTCTTTGATCGATTTTTTAGGCAAAATTGAAATGCTAAATAAATTTATTAAGTTTCTCCATACAATAATATTATGTAAGCAAAAAAACTATTTGGCAATTTTACAATTAATCAATATTTTTATTCTTAAAATCTTACAGAAACAGCTGAAAAAGCATTATTGACCAAAAGATCTAGCTTTCCATTTTGCTCATCAGCAATTTTTTTAAATAAATTTTCCACTTCAACATCAACAGAATGGTCACATTCAACAGGAATGCAAACACCAGTTGATCCTCTTAATTTTGCCTTAAAAAAAAACTCAAATTAGAAAAGTTAGTTAAACAACATAAAAACAAATAATAAAAGTTAATTTATTCTCGATAAATAAAAAAAGTTTTAAAATATGTTTTTAAAAACTTTGGATTAAAACTAGTACAACAAACTTTTACAATAAAAACTGACAGCAAAAAACAGCTCTGCTGGTATTTTAATCAATACCAATATTAATTCCATAAATGATACAACAGCATTATTAAACTACAAAAGTAAATTATTAAAACTAAGTAGTAAGTTAGATAAGCAAGTAAAAAACACAACTTAATGATTTACTTAGCAAGGCAATATTAAGAAGATCTATAATATATCACAAGGCTATACTATTCAACAAAAGCCAAACAATTTAGAACAGAAATAATTGTTTATGTACAGTACCTCTTAAAAAACATATAATCGCTGAAAGTTTAACATTGCAAAGCCTATTAGAGCATATTAATAATGTAGTGCAATCTTTTTAAGAAAATCAAAGCATACTCACTTCATTACAGACAAGGTCTAATTTTTTTAAATCTCTTCCAGTTATGTAACAAGTAGCACCATAAGTAACCAATTGAATGGCTATTCCACGACCAATTCCTCGAGATGCTCCAGTAATTAAACAAATTTTACCAGCTAAATTTGGCATTTTTGTTTTATTAACAAACAACAGCAATAAGCACTAGCAAAAAATCAACTTTGAAATATGTTCAAACAAACTGCAGAAATGCTTAAATACGCTAACACCGGTAATACTGTACAATAGCGAAACCAAAAAATCTTTTTTCTTTTTTGCTTTGGTGATGTCTCGTGCGCCGCCAGACATTTAGATATTAAATTAGATTATGTAACAAAAAAACTTAAAAAAATAATGGCCATATTCTGTGTTTTTGCCAAAAAACGTGCCGAATTTTTATTATATCACCAAACTTTGAGTTTGTTTTCTAACACTCCTACTTTTGTTGCAAATAGTTATGTAAAATCTATCTACATTAAAAATTTGGTTTTGGGCTTTTCTGTAGTTACATAATCACACCGTATTATTATATAACAATTACATAATGCTAGTAGATTCGGCACTTTAAATTTTTGGCTGGTGATTGGTAACACAATGTTATACACATGAGATGGCGAACCAGTGACCTACAGGCATAGATATCCTATATAACTCCTAGATTGCGCATTCCCGTAAAAAAATTGAAGCCAATTGAACATATCGTAAGACTCCCCGCGGTTACATTAGCTTGAATGGAAATTATATGTATTTTGACACTAAAATCGATTTTTTGACCAATTAAAACGTTTTTCTTTTGGTGTATGTCATGGATATAAAAATTAGAATTAATGAGCTATAAAAAACGCCAGAAATAACTGACTTTAACACAAAAAAAATTAATTTAAACTAAGAAATAAGTAAAAATTACGGTTTAATTTTTATACTTTTATTGCTACTTCAAGGAACAATGAAAACTTTTTTAATATCAATTTAGACTAAGAAATAAATGAAAAGCAGAGCTTGTGAACATTAATTTAGGCATTTACAAGCAGTATATTAAAGATTTTAAAATTATTTTTGGCATTTACATAGACTGGTATCAAATTTGATCAGCCAAGTTCTTTCATTTTTTAGAATTTTTATTGATGGATAATTTTTAAAATTCAATAAAATAGTGTTATTAAATGTTCAAGGTATCATTGTTTGAAATTAATATTTTTTAAACATTTTTTTGATATGCATTTTAAATTTTTTGATTAAATAGTATACACATGAAAATTTTTAAGTCAGAGGTGACCAAGAGATGGTTCAATTTATTTGCTTTGTGCTTCAAAACGAAGAATACACCAATATATGTGATAAAAATTTTTTTTGAAAGCACAGGAAGGCAGTGAAATGACCATACGGTCTTCTAGTCAACTGTCTATCTTCAAATAGTGGGACCAAAAAAAAAATTTTTTTTCATCAGAAAAATTACAACAATACACTTACAAAACACAATACATTTAGAAAAACAATAAAGAATTAATGACAATATTAGTTGTTATTAAATAACTTTCCATGTGCCAGCTGACTTCATCAAATTGTTATGGCATCTTTTCTAATATTGACTAGTTAAAAAAAGCTTAAATTTGTTCCTAAATTGATTATAAGAAAGTGACTTTAATTCAAAGGGTACTTCTTGTCATATTTTAGGTCCAATGTAAGAAAATGCCTTTTTGCTTAATTCTGTAATTCTGTTCTCTTTCTAGGTTGAAAATAATTTTGTTTCACTGCCAATCTTGTTTTATAATGATGTTTTTGGGTTATACTTATAATAGTTTGGTACTCATTCTTTGCTGAACTTTTATTAAAGCAAAACATTGTTTTTGCAATTTCAAATTTAACAATACTTTTTAGTTTTAAAAAATTCAATTTTTGAAAAAGGGGATTTGTATGTGACAAAAAAGAACAATTCGTAATAATTCTGATTATGCGTTTGTATATTCTTACCAGTGGATCCAGGGCAGTAGTCAAAGCCAGTCCCCACATTGAGACACAATTTATTGAAGATAAGAGTAAATTAAAGCATAATATTCTGTTTTAGTGTTGTAGTGTCAACATAGTTCCTCAGTTTGAGCAGTGCGCAGGAACCACTGGAGTAAACATGTTGTATATGAGACTTCCAAGAAAGCTTATCATTAAAGATTACACCCAAATATTTTATTTCATTTACTTGTTCTATATTTGTCTTTCCTATTCTAATGTCATAGTGCCTGGCTGATCTTTGTTTGATTAATACCAAAAATTTTGTTTTATTAGTATTTAATGGCAATTTGTTTATTTTCAACCATTGTCAAAAATTTTAATGTTTTTTTTTTAAATGACTAGCATTTACTATTTAATTTTTTGGTTGATTTTGGCTCAAAAAGAAGTTTTTTGTGACTACAATTTTGCAAATAATTTTTGGTAAATATACAGTTTAGTGTGTAAATTATTAGTGAGTGTATTTAAGGATTTTTAGGTGTGTAAAGGGCTAGAGTTAGGGGTGTAAATAAAAATGTTAACAATAGAACTCAAATCTTAACCTTTTTTTTATTTATGCTTATTAATGATTTACGCTCCTAAACTGCCTATTTACCCCATTTTTATGCCAAACTTGGAATAGATGTTAATTGTATAAATATGCTATAGTTTACAAGCTCATGTTGTCAGTAAATTATATTTGGCCAGTTTTTTAATTTGTTGGAAAAAATGACTTCTTTGTTACTGTTTTAAAACAAAGTGACAAGCAAACTTTTTACTCTGCAGGCAAATAATTTATGTATTCAAAAAATTATTGTGCACAAAACCATGCTACTTGTTTTAAACAATTGTTATTTGTTAACATTGATATAGTAATATTTTTTATTGATATCATATAAATAATGGTTTAACTGTTAAATGCATATATATTTTAGAGAAGAAAAAAATAATTGTATGTTCTTGAAGCAGTGAAAACAAACTGCAAAAAACTGTAAAACTAATTTTTTTAGTAGATGAATTTGTATTTATGAATGTGTTATTAAACTTAATTAGTCTGCCTATATATACAGGGTGCCCAAAAAAAGATGTAACTAGTTTGATAGGCTGCAGTAAATCTGTTGGAGCAAGCATGGACTTTTCCTTTTCAGGTTACACAGTCAATCAAGTTGGATTTGTTAATATTTCTGTGTTTTTCTTGTTTTTCAGATTGTACACAAGTATTATAGTATTATATTATATTTATTGTATGCAAAATGTACACTCTTGAGCAAAACTTGAAAATTTTTCAACTCTGGTATGAAACTAAGTCACTTGCAGAAGTCTGCTGTCGGTTCAACACACACCAGGGTTACAAATCTAAGTCTAAGTGTGCAGCACAAATTATGGAAATATATAGGATTGTGCAGCATTTTGAAATGGAGAAAGCCCTGAATCATGTCCACAAGTAAGAAGTGGCCAGTAATCAATCATTACTTCTGAGAAGCAAGAGCAAGTCTGTGTAGTCCAAAGAAATCTTACCGAATCTGCACTCAAGAGGTGGCTTTGTCTCCAGCTACACTTTTGAGAGTCATGAAGAAGGACCTGAACCTGTTTCCATTTAAAATTTCAACTCACCATGTGCTGCAGCAACAGGACAAAGATAAAGAATCTAGATGTGCAACTGGCTTAATGAAAAGTTTGAACAAACTCCTAGCTGGTCAATCACATCACCCCACCGCGAAAACATTAACCAAAGTGTGTATGGGATTTTTTGACCTTAGAACAGGGGTGTGCAAACTGCGGCCCGAACGATCTTTTGTGCGGCTTGCGACGGGTTTAAACAAATAATAAAAAAATTTGAGGCCAATCGGAGACGAAGACCTTTTTTTTTAGAGAACAGCTTGGTTTCAGTATGAAAAGTAGAAAATTAGGAAAGTATTTCCAGCGATGACGTTTTTTTTTTTAGAGAAGACCTTAATTTTAGGAGGAAAACTAAAAAATCCGAGACAAATCCATAATGAAGATCAATATTTTTAGAGATTACTATAATGCGGCCCGCAAATAAATTCAACTTTCGAATTCGGCCCTCGAGCTAAAAAGTTTGCCCAATCCTGCCTTAGAACATTCGCATCAAGGTGTAACTTTATTACATAGTTGTGTAGCGTTAGCATTTGAATGGTACGTCATTTTTTATGTGCTTTTGTAAGTTTTCTTTTTTATTGTATGTATTCTCGCAATAACCAAATTTTTAGTCATCCTCTATAGTCGAAATAATTACCGTATTTGAATAGACGTCGTGGTGTTAATCAGCCTGCTAAAAGTTTTTTCTCTCTATCTTCTTCCCGTTTCATAGTTAAAGGCCCGTTTCCACTACGAGCGTGGAAAAGAGGATTCTTTCTCTCTTTTATTGATCTTCGATTGAAGCGAGCGCAAAAAAAAAGCAATAAAACAAACAAAGAATGCTTTTTTCCACGCTCGTAGTGGAAACGGGCCTTAATGCGTTTTATAGTTTATATGAGTAACAATTATTTCAATATGCGTACCGGTAATTTATTTACATCATTGTACCAGTTTTCTTATTAAATTTATTTTATATGATGGCTTTTTCAACCAATTTATTTCTCAAATTTTATAAAATCATGTACAAGTGAGCTATTCAAGCTCTCATTCAAATACTATCAGTATGAAATTATGAGCATGACTTCCAAACAATTCAAATTTTTGAATTAGCTTGTTACTAGCTGAAGAAGTTTTTAAATAATTATTTTCACTGTCGTAGGCTTCATTTACATATTGTGGGCTTTTTTGCAATGTTACAAGTTATAATCATTTTTCTGTTTCTAGATAAAAAGTACTCATTGAAAATACTAAATTTTTTCTCAATAAAAACCTTCATTTACTATAAAAACTAGCGTCTAATTTCTGATAAACCGATCAGATAATAGAGGTCATGAATGTGTGGCATTCGGTTGCAGAAAAAGGTTTCATACCAAAGATAAACCCAGAAGCGACAGTGAGGGCTCAGAGGACAATGAAAGTTTTGTCAAAAAAAATATCATAGAACATTTCACAAGTAAGAGTTATCAAAATAATTTTTTGATTTGCTGACTAAAGTTAGGTTTAACCCAGGGTTTCTTAAACTATGGGTCGCGACCCCAATGGGGTCGCCTAAAATAATTTGTGGCATTAAGCAAAAAACTATCCTCGCGCGTCACACCGCTGAGGCGACTCGTGGGCTCAGGATGGGGTGCTGGTGCTAAAACACTACGCATAGCCACCTTGTCTCTAGTCTACTCAGCAGCTGAGTCCGGTGTCGCAGTGCTCACACTCGCCTTATCGACAGTGTCTTGAAAGACGCCATGCGCATAGTTACTGGATCCCTGCGTCCCACTCCAACGGACCACCTACCTGTACTCTCAAGCATCCAGCCAGCTGAGCTTCGCCGACTGGGAGAGACACTTTTTATGGCTCATCGTGGATCTCTGGACCCCGATCATATCTTGTACGGTCTTTTAAGTGGGTCCACAGATACTCGCCAAGTGAGACTAAGATCCAGACGCCCGTTTGTGCCAGCTGCGCGAAATCTTTTGAATAACCTTGCCATCCGCGCTTCTGAATGGACAAACCACAAATAGAAAAAGGAGTATTGTGAAAATGCTTCCAGGCTCCGTGCTTTTGTGGCCGGAAGCGGTGCCAGGCCTGTTGGGATGGGCTTACCCCGAGCAGCTTGGGTTAAGCTCAACCGCCTGCGGACTGGTGTTGGGCGATTCCATTCGTCCATGCACAAATGGGGTCTTGGATGACGAAACTCAATGCTGGCTTAATAACATCACTGCCAGCATCTGATTCAGGCAGTGCAGCAGTCTGGGGTAGTAAAAGAATAAACCCTTGGCCACAGTCCTGTTTGCGTCTGACCTGGAGTGGATACTCTTTAAACGACGACGACGATGGTACACATATGTACCACTGTCCCTTAAAGCAGTGTTTCTCAAGCCTTTTTTTCTGCGACCCAAAATCGCTAAAAACAACGATTTGCAAAGATAACTGCGATTCAAATAAATTTGACTGAGCGTGGTGAAAACGTAGTGATCTCCTTGAATCTCAAATCTTGTGCGCACAGATCTTTTTCTTTTACGTGCGGTAATTTACAAGCTTTCGCGACCCATTCACATAGTCTTGGCAACCCACTTTTGGGTCGCGACCCATGGTTTGAGAAACACTGCCTTAAAGGGTTAGAAAAAGCAAGCTTAAATAGTTATTTAAGAATATCGATCAGATAAATCAGCGGAAAGGGGTTACCGGTAGTTAAAAAAAACTGATGAACTAGTTAGTTATCAATACGAAGCAGTTTTTGTTTTGAGTTCTAAATGTATGTCTAAAGTATTTATAAAAAATTAACTATAAAATTTAAAGCTTTAAATTTACTACGTAGGAAGCAATAATTTAAAGACGTAAAACTTGGGATAAATTTATTGCTAGCCTTATTCAAAATTTGTACCATAAATTGTTTTGAATACTTACATTAAGTTGCACGTATTACGCAGCTAAAGCACAAATTGGTTTGGGGGTTACCACCCACGAAGCAAAGCTACTCTTTTGATTTATTTCAAATGATTTGACTAAAAAAACTTTTGTTCTGTTTATAAGTCAATACAAAAAAGCTTTTAAATTAAACTCCAGCTTGAGAAAAATTATTTTATAAACTTTAGATTTCCAACAAAACCTAAACTATTATTCAAATGGAAACAAAATCTTCGTCGCGCTAACTGGGTGCCAACAAAATCAACTCGGCTTTGCTCGGATCATTTTCGGGAAGATATGATTGATCACAGTGGTAAAACTGTTCGTCTCAAACCAGATGCAATTCCAACTAGGTTTAAAAGTATTCCAAAACATTTAATTAAGGTTTGTTACATGTTATCGTATGAACAAACAACTGAAAAATAAATTACGGTAAATAGAAATTTATAATTAACATAAAATATTGCTTGTAGACAAAAAGTGTTAGACCAACTCGGAAAAAAAACTTTACATCTGACATTCCAACAACATCAGCTTGTTTGCAATCACTCAATGACACAATAAAGCACGATCATACGTATACGATGGTGTTCGAAAATATTCATACCAAAATTAGTAAAGTAAATGTGCAGATGAAATCTTTAAAAACAAAATTAAAGTTACAACAGCAATCGTCTCGTCGATTAAAAACTCGTGTAAAATCATTAAAAAATGTGATTAAAACTCTTAAAAGAAAAGACTTAATTAGTTCAAATTGCGAAGCCATGTTGAAACAGCACTTTGAGGGTTTGCCTCTAGCTCTGTTTACAAGAAAAACATCAACTTTAAAAAAAGAAAAGTATTCTAAAGAGTTAAAGTCTTTCGCATTAACTTTACAGTATTATTCCAGCAAAGCTTATGGATATGTCAGAAAAATGTTTAACCTCGCACTTCCCCACCCAAGTACAGTCAGACGATGGTATACAGCGGTCCCCGCAGAACCTGGTTTTGCGGAACTTGCATTTAGGCCAATAAAATGTGCAGTAGAAATGTCAACGCAAGAAACAGTCTGTGCACTTATGCTAGACGAAATGGCAATAAGAAGGCATGTTGCTTGGGATGGTGAAAAATATCGCGGCTTTGTTGACCTTGGTTGCGGTGTAGACGACGATGATTCATCACCTGTAGCAAAAGATGCTTTAGTTATAATGGCTGTTTGCATCAATAAATCATAGAAGGTGCCGCTTGGTTGTTTTTTTATTGATGGACTTACTGGACAAGAAAGAGCCAATTTGGTAAGAATTGCTATTGAGTGATTATCACAAGTGGGTGCGAAAGTTGTTTCTCTTACTTGTGATGGTCCGTCTTGCCATTTTTCGATGCTATCTGAACTAGGTGCATCTTTATCAATTAAAAATATTATACCATATTTTCCGCATCCGACAAAATCAAACGAAGATATTCAAGTAATTTTAGACATGTGCCACATGCTAAAGTTAGTACGCAATACACTGAGTCAAATGGGTTCTTTAACAGATAAGAACGGAAAAAAAATATCTTGGAATTATATTGTTCAACTTCAAAAATTGCAAGAAATAGAAGGCTTAAATTTGGTAACGAAGTTGAAAAAACAACACATAAACTGGTTTAACCAAAAAATGAAAGTAAATTTGGCAGCACAAACGTTAAGTTCGAGTGTGGCAGATGCAATTGAATACTGCAATAAAAAATATGGAAAATTTTAAAGGGAGTGAAGCCACAGTGACGTTCATAAGAACTTTCGACCATCTATTCGATATTCTTAATTCTAAAAATCCATTAGCAAATAACTATAAAGCTCCACTTCGAGAATCTAATCACTGCAGGTGGCAATCATTTTTAAATCAAAGTTTGCAGTATATCCAAGATTTAAAATTGCCAACAGGAACTTCTATTTTAATATCTAAAAGAAAACCAGGCTTTTTGGGTTTTGTTATTGCAATCAAGGCATTTCAAAACCTCTTCAGGAATCTTGTAACTTCTGGAAAATTGAAATATATCTTAACTTACAAATTCAGCCAAGACCATTTGGAATTATTT
Source organism: Diplosoma virens (assembly GCA_963680785.1). Classification (NCBI taxonomy): domain Eukaryota; kingdom Metazoa; phylum Chordata; class Ascidiacea; order Aplousobranchia; family Didemnidae; genus Diplosoma; species Diplosoma virens. The sequence goes on along the minus strand of OY796890.1, from coordinate 15,113,311 downwards.
TTTTGTGCTTTGCGCGCTTGTGGTGGATTTAATAATAATCCAACCGCACAACAGTTTAGAGCTGCATATAAAAGATAATTTCTTAAAAGCGGCATTAAAGCATGTGGAGGAAATTGTGAAGCAAAAGATGCAACAAACATGTTAGATATGCTGGATAATTTCGCCGTTGCAAACAAAAATATAAATTTAACAAATTCAGCTTTAATAAGAAAATACGATTTGATCGAAAAAGTACCAGTTAAAGATGAACATGATTACACAGATGCACCAAATATAGTTTATTTATCTGAATACAAACATGCTGCTATACAATACATAGCTGGTTATGTTGCTAAATCTGTTACCAAACAAATTTTATGTATAAAATGTAAAAAAGCTTTATTTGATAAAGAAAAGAAAAGCTCAGATTTTGTGAACAACAAAGATAAAGGAGGCCTTAGGCATGCATTTAAATCAATGATTAAAATTTGCAGTGAAAGAGAAAAATGCTTTCAACGAATGCTCATAACAACTTCACAAAAATTACCTCAATGCAAAAATGTTCAAGAAGGTATAGCAGTGGCAGTACTAAGAACCATTGATGTTAAGCAAGTTTTTACAAATCTTGAGGATCACATGCTGGATTCTATAGTTACTGAAAACACATATTTTTGTTAATTAAAGTTGTAGCAAAAACATATTGCAAAATAAGACTCTATCATTTGGGAAAAGAAAAAACTCAAACAATCAATTATGACAGGATTTGCCACAAATTTTCAAAGTTAATTCTGTTTAATCACCAATAAACATTTCTTGTTGAGCCTAACCTCATTGCAATTTAGGCATATATATATGTATCAAGTGATTTAGTATGACATCATTGTATTTGACACATAGCACGTAAAGCTCTTGCATTGTTTTTAATCTTGTACTATGTTCAGCAGCAAAATCGTTTGGATGTACCTTAAAGCTTATAGACCAATGTCCAATCTATGCTATAACACAATGCACCAGTTTGGTCTCTGCAAGAAATTACAATGATCTATTTTGAAACTACTTCTAATAAAATTTGATTCATCACAGTTTGATGATGAAGACTTTGCTCAATGTGTGAATTAGCTATACTAAGAATTTTCAGCAAATCAATAACCAAATAGTTCAAAAAAATTTATTAGACATAGTAAATGCCTTTAAAGTTTGTTTGAAACAATTTAATTTCATTACAGACATTTTATTATTAAAATTTTGGTTTGTTTGTCTATGAATATGAGGGTATAATGTTTTTTGTTTTTCTTCTTTATGTGTACTGTTTTTTTCATGTAATCTCCTCATATGTTAAAAATGTTCTAAATTACGTATGTTTGTAAAGTTCAAAAAAAATTACCTCAAAGTAAAAAAGTCCAATCACTAAAATATTTTAAATTTAATCAGTTTTAAAAAAATCTACATGTGATTTCATTGCTATTTAAAGAAAGATTTCTTAAAATAGGTTTGAAAACTATAAGAATTTAGACTAAATTTAAACAAAATTAATATCTATAAATAGCAAAACAGTGAAACAGCTACTGATCAAATTTGATAATGGCAATTAAAAGTTATTTGGAAACAAAACAACAAAGAAATTTCACTAAATTTTTACAACAATTTCAAAAAATTACCATAACGTAAATGTGTTCAAAATAGTACATCAGCTGCAGTTTGAGGTTGCTTGATATGCAGCAAGTTTTTAGAGACCTGGAGGATAATTTGATGGGTTCTACCATATCAGTACTAAAAAACAAATATTAATGCTAATTACACTTGTAGCAAAACATAAAATAAACTAAAACTCAATCAGAAAGGAAAACTCAAAATTAAATTAGTTTAATAGAATTTTCCAAAATTTTTTCAAGCTAAAGCATTTAATAACCAATAAAAAATTTATATGCTGTAAACCAAATTTTTCTTTGTTTTCTAAGCATATATTTCCATCTGGTGATTTGACATGATGCCATCATATATGCAACATTGCTTGTAAAGCTGTTTCGTGTTGATTTTATATTTTAAATATTGTCTCTCAAAAATATATTTCAATACTCTTATTAAAATTACAATTTAAATCATCACAGTTTGAATTATAAAGCTTTGCATAATGCAACTAATGAACACAAATTTTCCACATGATTCTTTTATATATAGATTATATAATACAGATGTATATATACATATATTCTATATTATACAATACAAATACATTCCATATTATTCAATACAAATGCATATATACAACTGTATAAATGTGTTTAGGTAAAATCTTAGTACCATGCATTGTTTTCTTGTAACTAAAAAAAAAAATCTTATAAACAAATTTACCATAATACAAACAAGTGAAACCATTGCATTACAAACTTCTTTGTAAATAATTCAAAATAAATATATGATTGGAGACAATAGAAATTCATTAGAGGTACAACTGACACCAAAGTAAATGTTTAATACCAAAAATCATAAAGCCCTGAAATTCATTAAAAAAATAAAGAAAGTTGCAATGAAATAATTATACTAAAAAATAATTTACAATGACATTGATTTAAAGTATAATTTAGAAGGACAGAAAATATTTAAATTTTGATTACTAAAATAGTCTTTGCTTTGCTTCACGTTAGAATTAACCTATCTAATACTAACCTTAACTCTAACCCTAATTTAAAAAATAAGTATTAAAATTTCTTAAAAACAGTTTTGAATATTTTCACATTACAGTTCATGGGCTTTCATTTAAAATTTAAGTTTAAAATTCTAAATAAAAAATAAAAAAAAATTTAAGTATATCAACAAATATTCAGTTATAACTATGATACCTTGACAAGCTTTGCTTTTCAAACAATTTTGAATTCTCCTTACTAAACCAAGAGGAAAAAAAAAAAAAAAAAACTAAGAGGAAAATAATTTCTTCAAGAAACAATAGTAAGCACAGAGAGATTCTGAGTCAGTTTCATAAACAAAAATCGCTTATGGAAAATCTTTAAAAGATTCAATTCGTCTATCATTCATGAGTGTACAACTAATTATATATATTGTGCATGTTTTTTTTATCATTTAATGAAATTAGATACCTGATATCAACATGTATAATTTTTTTAATAAATAAAACACATTTACTTATAAAAAATTATTGTAAAAAATTGAAGGACAACTTATACGCATACCATTTTACCTAATTTTATAAACGAAGATTAGAATATATAGAGATCTACAATATATAGTGAGTAATATCTATACTAATAAGATCTACAATATATAGAGAATATATAGTGAGTAAAAATGAAAATAAATAAATAAATAAAAATAAATATAAAGAGATCTGCAACTTTAATAATAACACTTAAAAAAATTTATTATTTCTTACAGTATCATTGAAAATATAAAAATTGAAACATAATTTTCACTTATTCTTTTGTCTAACTTATTTTTATTGTGCGTCAGAGTCAGTTAATTTGATGTTTTTCATAGCTCATTACTTCAAATTTTCGTATCCATTAAATACGCCAAAAGAAAAACGTTTTAATCGGTCAAAAATTCAATTTTAGTGTCAAAATACATATAATTTCCATTCAAGCTAATGTAACCGCGGGGAGTCGTACCGTATGTTCAATTGGCTTCAATTTTAGAACAGCTTTTCTACGGGAATGCGCAATCTAGGAGTTATATAGGATATCTATGCCTACAGGTCACAGCGTGACTTAATCCTAAAATTTAAAGATCCTTTTGTTCTTCTGAAATTTCTTTTGTTGATTTTGGTCTTCAATTGTCAAGAAGGTAAAAAAATACATTTTTAAGACTTTTTGCTTCAGATTTAGGCAATAGCCCACTTAATTAAATTCCAAAATATCAGGGCTTTGGAACAGGAATTATTCTGAAATTGCTCCGGCTCCAGAGCTTTCTTTTATTATTACTTAGCTCCGGCTCTTTCTCTTGAGCTCCTCGATATCAGTGCTCCAGCTCCGGCTATTTTATAGTAGTTTAAGTGTGTTGGGGATATTTTAAATTTTGTAAATTTCAGTAAATTGTCACTGTAAATCAAATTGGAATATAATTCAAAGTCGCTGAGTCACAGAGAGGTGTAAGCAGTAGAATTTGCTAATTTACTATGACGTAGGCTACTTGGTTTTTTTGTTTTTTTGTTTGTTTTTATCTCTATATTTATCCTCTTGAGTTGCAGGAAAGCGACGGAGGCGCTATACATAGGGTAACCAATTACCCCCACCTGCTTCCGGAGATGCCAAGATATTGCTGTCCCCTAGTAATTTAGTAGAGATATTACTGTAATTTAGAACTGCTTGCCAAGACCACCAAGCAGGAGAGAGTGCCGTAAAGCGTCTTTCTCAAGGACACAACAGAATGCTGCGATTGGGTTTTGAACCAAGACCATGTTGATCATCAGCCCGGTGCGTTAACCACTCGACCACGCTGCCGAGTTTTGTTTTTGATATGAAGAATTACGAAAATCAGTTAACTAATTATAAGTCTATATACCCCTCTGTTATTATAAACAAATGGAAATCATTTAATATGCAACCAAAAACGTAGCCTACGCCCTACATAAAATTTTTTAAATATATTTCCATGAAGTTGTTTTTGCTGGCAAAACGTAAGCCTATTTTTACAATATTTTTTTAATTAACTTTTTTCAGATGTCATGACTACCTTTAACGACAATTTGACTAATACAATGAAAACAATGTTCCACCAGCGCAACTGCAAAAGACACCGCTAAGCCGCAAGGGCATACTGGCGGCGGTTCCGATATGCTAACCACATCGAGTTAGCTAACACGATGTGGTTAGCATATCGGAACCGCCGCCAGTATGCCCTTGCGGCTTAGCGGTGTCTTTTGCAGTTGCGCTGGTGGAACTACCCAGCGTTCAGGTCCACAACTGGATGTTTGAGGTGTAAAAACCACAAACAGAAAGTTGTGCCAGCGAGTCCTAATAAGGACGAAACAGGTCTGTCGGCACTTGCTTGTTGATTGACTTGACCATTCTTACTATATGTTTGTAATTTGACTAATTTCAACCATTCATCAATTTTGACCAGTTCGCAGTTGACATATTTATTCAACGTGTTGTGATTCGTGTAGGCTAAATGCATGGTTGCAGCGTGCTCGGCTTATGCTTGCGTGGTAATCCACTTTTTCAAATTTAAAGTAGGTAAATTTATTTTTTTATTATTTTTTTTAATTTTATTTATTTAAGTCAGACTCAGTCCATAACAGAAAAAAAACAAAAACAACAACAAAACAGCAAAAACTACACACAATGAGATACACATACAAAAAAACAACACTTTAAAAAAAAACAAGTTACTAAGAATCTATTGCAAATAAACTAATGTGTTGTAGTATTTACATATAATATGAAGAATTAATAAAACATTCCGAGGTCATTAAAGAAAAAATTAATTTATTATTAGAATCGTAACAACGATAAACGAAGGAGCAGGACATTTTTCTTAAAATTGCATCAAATGTTTTAATGTTATTCAACACCTGATGTTCACGAACATTTACATACCTAGGCAATCCATGTAAAAATTGAAAAGACTTATTGTAGGTTACACGTATTCTTTTTAGACTAGAGGACAAAAAGTTATTTCATAATTGACATGCATACATAGACGAGCAATATGTGCGAAATAATGCATTTTTTATTTTTGTTAAATACTTGTAAAAGCATGTTTTTATTTCCATATAAATAACAAACCTGTCTATTTATATTTTTATCATCACATAACTTGGAGTTAAGAAATACCCCAAGGTATTTAATTTCATTTACAAATTGTATCTTGAAATCACCAAGTACCACATTATGTTTAATATTTAATTTAAAATTGTTAGATGCAAAAGATAAGCCTAGTGTTTTTTGACAGTTAAATATTATATTATGAGTGGAAGCATACGAGTGGCATACATCAATGATCCGTTGAAGACCATGAATGCTAGGGCAAAAACAGCACAGATCATCAGCAAATAATAGATGATTAACAAGAGATTTTCCAACAAAACATCCTACTTTTATTTTGTTTAGTTCTTTCGATAGATCATCTACGTAGACAGCAAAAAAAATATGGACTTAATACGCTACCTTGTCTAACACCATTAGTTACCGAAAATAACGAAGAATAACATCTACCCCATCTAATTTGCATACTTTGTTGAGTATACCAGTAAATTAATAAACGAACAAAACACATTAGAACATTGCGCACAATTAACTTTTGGAAGAGCAAATAATGATTTACCCCATCAAATGCCTTTGAAGCATCAAGAAAAACATAGAAAATTGGACTACCACGAGTAATATCATAAGAAATTGCTTGTTTAAGTAGGAAAACACACGTCTGTACTATGCTTAGTTTTAAAACCAAATTGATTGTCAGTGGTATCTAAGAAATTTTTAATATTAATTAAAATGACTTGCTCAAACAGCTTTGAAACAACTGTTGCAATTGCTATAGGTCTAGCTAGTCTAGCCTATAATTACCACAATCTTGATGATTACCATTCTTATTTTTTACAATAGGTACAATAACCGTATTAATGCAGGGTTTAGGAATATAGCCATGTAGGATACACATATAAAAAAATAAACTTAAGTAAAGGGCAACAGTGGAATCAGCAAAACAAATATGCTCAGCAGAAATGCCAACACTACCAACAGCACTGTTAAAAGGCAGTTTACACATTAAGGATTGAATAGTACTAACATCACACATGTACTGGAATGAATTCATATAATTATTCTTACAAGTAACTCTTTATACTCATCTTTTTCGACAGAGTTAAATAGGTTACTGAAATGATTTTTCCACATCTCTGCAAGTTTTTGGGATCCTGAGGCACCTCCAACTGCAGGTGGTAAAGAACATGATTTCTTAAGCTTTTTAATGTTTTGCCAGAAGTCCTTAGAAGAAGTATCGGAATGAAATGCCTTGGCCAATGCATCAGCAGACTTTTGGTATTTTAGTCTTTTGCACCGTCTTAGTTCATATTTGAATTGTTTTTGTGTTGATTTCACTCTAGTTCGAATCTCACCATTTTTTGGTCTGCCTTTTTTGACCCAGGATAGATAAGAAGTTCTTGCTCTAATATATGCCAATTTCACTGAGTCATTCCAACTTGTAATAGGATGAAATGAAATATGATGACAAGAAGATCTAAGTACATCTTTTAATGGTTGCAAGAGACCATAAACAATATCTGAATAAAACTTATTGATAAGTTCTAAATGTTTTTGGTCACAGCAATGAGCATCATTGCATTTTATCATTTCAAATGGGAGAAAAATATTATTCAAATTATGTTTAGTAGCTTCATAATAATTTGCTTTATTTGTCTGAGATACTTTTGACCATTTCACATTAAAATAAAAGGTACAGGTTCATCAACAGCAATTTGGGTAAAGAATTTACAGTTAAATGTTATGGAAAGAGGGTGATGATCAGATGTAATAAAGTTATGTAGTACTTCTATTTTAGTTATTGAGGTGTGGGCTGCACAGGAGGACACACAATGATCAATCCAGCTGCAAGTGTTATGAGCATCACTAACATACGTAAAAGATTTTTTTGGTAACATCGCCTCATCAGACATTGTAAGATTGAAATCTTGGCAAAAGGAATGTAACAAGGGGCCAAACATATTGTTATTGCTAGCATTGAAGTCTCCTACAATACACATATTAGGATGTTGAATATCTTCACATAACTCACCAAGCTTTCCAAGATATTCTAAGTATGTGTCTGTATTGGATTCGCAACAATATGAAAGATATACATTGATAAAAGATATGGAGGAGGTACAAAGATTTACTGTAAGACCAATAATAGTATTATCATGGTTAGAGAATGTAGATGCCTGAAGCTGCTTGTTCCACAAAATAGCAGTGCCTCCATAAGGTCTGCCTGAATGCAGTTTTGTTTCATAGCTAAAAGAACTTATACCATAAGAATAATGCTGATTGTTGATAGAATTCAGAAAATCAAGATTTTGCTTGGCAAGCCAAGTTTCTTGTAACAAAATTATGTCAAAAGTTTTACATAAAGTTTTAATTTCTTCTAAAGAACTACTAAGACCTCTACAATTGAAGGAAACCACTTTTAACTCTATACTATTTGTTGTCTCCATTGGAATTATCAATAAATTTGGAAAAAGATGCCATATTCTTGGATTTTGAAGTGTTAAAAAATTTTTTAACTAGTATTCCTGTTGGCCATTGTTCAAGATCAAGACATTCTTTAGCTGGTACTCCTGCAATAGAAATTTTGAAAGATGAATAAAAGTCAAATTTAGTTTTTAATTTTTCAACAATGACTGTTGTTGCTGATTTAAATCTTGTTTGAGAAAATTGTTTTATTTCACTCTCTAAAACATGGGTCGGCAACCCCCGGCACGCGTGCCAATCATGGCACACAAGGTGATTTTATACGGCACGCGGCGTCGTGAATAGTTTTCAAAAACACGTTTACGGACCTTTTTTTTTTTTAGAGATCACCCTGATTTTGGGGAGAAAAATAGGGAAATTAGAGATGAAATCAAAGTGAAGACTTTTTTTGTTTTTTAGAGAACATCCTGATTTTGGGAGAAAAATAGGGAAATCGAAGTGAAGACATTGGCACGCAAACGTATATTTTGACATTGAATTTCACAACTTGGCATCGCTTAGCTGCGCGTGCCGAACTATTTTTGATAATATAGTAACTATATTATCAAAAATAGTTTGGCACATGCAGCTAACAAAATTCAAAAACTGGCACACTGCTTTGAAAAGGTTGCCGACCCCTGCCCTAAAACATCTGGATGAAATTTTGAAACAAAAATATTAACAGGTTTTTCAACAACCTTTAAGTCTGAATGTTTCATTCTGCCAATTGGAGTAGACCTTACATAACTATGTAGCCTCAGTAAACCTATTTGTTGTGCTATTTCATATACTTGTAAATGAAATGTTCTCATATTGTAAAGCTTATCTACAATATAATTTTGCCTGATCAATGTATTTACACCACTTTGCTGCTTGTTTCTTGCTAGTAACTGATTGACCTCTACTTAAAGTCTACTTTTACATATGTCTGTCTAATATTGTGTTTTTGTTTTCCAACATGTCCTTGTCTAATATTGTGCTTTTGTTTTACAATATGTCTTTGTTCAATACTGTATTATTGTTTTTTTTGTTTACGCTGCTAATGTTAATGTTTTCATTGTATATTATTATTATTTTGGCTTTATTTGTTTTGCTATCTCATAAATTAAACTAATAGTATGATTACTTTTTTCGTCTTCTTGATATTGTTATTGTTAATATGCTCATTGTATTTTTTGTCTTATTTTTTTATTTTTTTTTATTTTTTTTATTTTTATTTTTTCACTGCTATTCTTAATATTTTCATTGCATATTATTTTATTTTGGCTTTATTTGTTTCTACTATTTCGGTACATATTACATTGTTATTTTCAAAAATTAAGGTGGCTTTGGACATAGAAGACCGTATGGTAATTTCCACTGTCTCCTTGTGCATCATTATTTGATATGTATTTCTTTTAAATTGTCACGTGTTTATTGCACTAAATAAAAAATTGATTGATTGATTGATTGATTGATTGATTGACCTACGTCTTTTTTCCACTTTGGTAAAATTATCAGCAGAGCTATTATTATTTTTGCAAGTTGTGTTTAATGTTTGAGGCATTGGTTTTCTCAATATTTCAGAGTAAGAGTCTTTGTGAGTTGGTTTAGGATGTGAATCTACTTTGATTAATTCTGGGGTTTGGCATTCTTTTTTCTTTAATAAATATGAAAGTTCTTGTACTGTTGATTTGAGGTCTACAACAGCATTAGTTTGCATTTCTTTTTCACGTTTGAAAGTCAGAAATTCTTGTCATAGGTTATTAATATCTTGCATCAGTTGGCAAGCATCAATATTTTTTAAATCAAGTGATGGAAAGTGACTTGAAGCTGTTACTAGAACTGGGGAATATTTTTTGTTACTCTGCATCTCCAAAAGCACCATATGAATATCCTTAATATTATGGAGAGATTTTTGATCACCTTGTCTTAGCTTTAGTCTACCAGCACCTTCATAGTTATTGTGAAGAACTGTTTTTGCCTCAACAATTTCTTCAGGAGAGTAGAAATCAGATACAATTTTTATAATAGTTTCAGCAGTTAAGCAACTCAATCTGTCATTCATGTACGACAATAGTGAATTAATCAGAATTTTCGCCATAAGCACAGAATCAAAATAAAAGTTTATTCAAATAGAATTTATACAAACCTTATTCAAATTACTTAATCAAATAGAATAACTAACTTTTATAATCAGCTTATTCAAATAGAATCTATTGTCAATTATCTGTATTATCAAATAGAATTTAAATAATTGTGTAAATACTTTCACATTTTTTTGCCAGTTGAGTATATTTTTATATAACTTGATCATCCATATAGTAAAACCAAAAAATTGACTTTATTGAGAAGCCAGAAAATTAGTTTTTTTTTTGCAGATGAAGCAGAAGCTCTACACAGCATCAGACAGCATTCGAAAATTCTTGGGACCAGTCTATTTATTTATTTATCTCTATATTTATTCTCCTGACTCGCAGGAAAGCGACGGAGGCGCTAATACATGGGTAGGCAATTACCCCGACCTGCTTCCGGAGATGCAATTAAGATATTGCTGTCCGCTTGTAATAGAGATATGACTGTGTAATTTAGAATGGCGCGAGTGGGTTTTAAACAGAAACCATGTTGATCATAAGTACGGCGCTTTAACCACTCGACCACGCCGCCGACCACGCTGGTCATGAGCATGTTTAGATCCAAAGCTAAAATGTTAACAACACATAGGCCTACATAGACCTATGTTACCATCACTACAACAAAACAAATATTATTATTCTAAAATATTCACATCCATCAAATGAGATAAACAAAAGAAATCAAATATTTCTACATTTAAAGCAATCATTCCCATTTTGAAATATGCAAACAATTGGGTTGAGTCATCAAACATCAACATGACGAACTGCAAAACACAGCTTTGCGCATTGTCACTGGCTGCACACGAGACACAATCATTCAGCACCTACATGACAAAACCAGCGCCATTCCGATGGGCACCAATCTCAAGCTTCATGCTACTCAGCTTCAATTAAAACTGACTCAAACACAAACACAAGCTTTTTATCATCTTAAAGCACATTGAAATCCACCCAGAAGCATGAAAGCCGCAATCTTTCATAAAATGATCACAAAACATCATTATTTTAGATATGGACAAAACAAAGAAAACCTGATTACAATCACACTACCATTACCTCACACTACTTTCGTTCCAGAAAAAATTCATCAAATATTACCACGTCACATGCGTACCGAACTGGCACCACTCAGAGCCACAAAATTCCCAATCAAGCAAAGTTACGTAGCCACAATAAACTCAGATACTTACACGTTGCGCAATTAAATGATCGGCAGCGGGTTGGAGTGGTTAAAGCGCCGTGATTGTGACAAACATATGTCTCGGTTCAAAACTTATGTTATTCTGTGGCGTCCTTGGAAAAGACACTTAACAACACTTTTCCTGCTTGGTGGTCTTGGCAAGCAATTTTAAATTTTAGTTATGTCTCAATAAAACTAAAAAACCAAACAAAAATTTTAAATCTGACATCAATATTTTGGCATCTCTGGAAGCAAGTCGGTGTGATTGCTTTCCCTATGTTTAGCGCCTCCGTTGCTATTCTACGAGTCAGAAGAATAAGAATGCCTGCTATACTTAATACACTTGTATGAAATATGACACTAATTACTTCTTTTTTAATGGCAGCAAAGTACTAACACAACAACACAGCTACACTCTGTAAGATAGCCCTGCACGTAGTACACGTAGTAAAGGTTAGATGCCACTCGAGGAAGGTGCAACAACAATAATAATATTAAGTTAATTTGCGAGAACAATAATTTGTTTTGTGTTTATTATTGGATTGCTGCACGCTTTTATTTAGGTCTTTGTGAGTCCGCATTGATAAGACGCAGTGATGCCCTTACAAAAGGGGGGCCGGTGCAAAAAAATAGGAAGGGCCACTTTTTAGTGCACAAGTTTTTTTGTTCCAAAATAAAGTGAATTCAAGGTCTTCACTATCAATTGATATTCAAAACCTTCAATTTTGTCCCAAAAAGAAGGTAATCTCTAAATAAAAAAAGGTTTTCACTTTCTGTTGCTGTCTAAAACTTTCATTTTTGTCCCAAAACGGTAATATTCTCTAAAAGGTCCTCTCAATCGAGTACATCCCTAATTTCGTCCAAAAGATAAGGTGCAGATGAACGGGGCCACCGTCATGATGCAACTATGAAAAAATAGAGCAATATTTTGCTTCGGGGGTACACTTTTTAATATTTTTTAAGGGGGGGTGGTGTGGCCGCTCCGTTTGCACCGTACTAAAGCCAACACTAGTTAGACGTCCACAGCTGTAAAGTCGCATCAAGATTTGCAGCGACTTCTACAAGCAGTATCAATTAATCCAGTTTTAATCCGGTTTAAATATCCCTAGTGAATGGAGGTGGTCCGGTGCATTTTACTACTTCCGCAAGCCTTTTTACACCTTAACTTGACCGAAACCGATTTGTCGCATTTTCTTTTCTTAAACCAACCAATAAAGAAATTTTTGTTTTTATATTTTTCTTACTGAGGTATTTGTTCGAGAAATGATCTTTTGATCCGCAACAGAATTTCTTTCGGTGGGTTTGTTTGCCTGTTGGGCTGGTAGAATATGTTCATGCTTTTACATATTTTTAAGGACTGATCATATTATATTCATCGAGCCGAACTCTGCTATGGTCCCACCATTGCACCGCCCCCATAGCAGTGTTTAATTAAGCAAATAACCTCGGTCCTATACTTTTTTTTCTTTCTTTTTCTCTTTCTATTTTTTTAAACAATTTTATAATGATGTAAAGCAACCTTGCTTCTATATTATACAACAAGTCACACTTTTCATTGCTAATTAGCAAGTCACAACGTCAACTCGTTTTGTTGCTTCTTCCTTTTTCTAATCCCGTCTTTAACAACACACAAACTTCTCAACATTTTGTTATTTTGTTCATGTGGCGGAGCAGAAATAAAAGAAAACTGACTGACTGACTGACTGACTCATATTTCCTTCAACTTGTTCCCTCCATTTCATCCTCGGTCGGCCCTGCTTACGTTTTTCATGCACTCTATGTACCATTGCCTTCATCAGAACATCTTCCTCAAGTCGTCTCAAAACATGACCATACCACCTCACACCATTTGCCCTTGCCAGCTTTTCTGCTACTTTCTTCAATCCAAACATGTCTATCAGCTGCTCTGTATTTCCTTGTCCATCAACTTTACACCGCACATTGCCCTCACCATAGATCTTTCTGCTCTTCTCAAAATAACTACTTTATTTCCTCTCAAGCACCACGTTTCGCGTCCATATATTATAGTTTATCTTACATAGTTTTTATATACCGGTACCTTTCCTTTCATCCGCAAAGACAATTTTTTCAGAACAGTTGGTATCTCACCACACTCTCTGAATTTCTTCCATCCCAATCTTGTTCTTGCAGTCACTGCGGGTTTACATCCTCCACTGGCATTTAACCTGTCGCCGAGATAGCAAAATCTCTTCACAGTTCTACTTCATCAGACATTACTTTCTATTGCACTTCTCCCGCACCATTTGTCGCTTTATCACATTAGCTACAAACAAAAAATCTTGACACAGTTGGAGTTACTTTCTTCAACTTAGAACACCTTCTATGAATCCATTGGTTGTATTTTGTACATAAGACAAAATTTACAGTCACCCTTTTGCAACATATTCCACATAAGTCTATTCTACTTTGTATGACTTCATCTTTTAACCCACACACCCTTTTCTTTGTCTTTTCAAGATTCACCTTCAGTCACTTGCTCTCTAAGGCACTGCTTCATTTTAAAAACCTTTCCTTTAGACTCTCCATTGTTTCACACATCAGTACCAACTCATCTGCGTACAAAACCTCTTTCATTGCCTTCTCTTGCATTCTTTGTCACAACATACACCATAATTGCAAACAACAAAGGTGACAAAACTGATCCCTGATGTAGCTACACCAACCGCTAGATAAAATTTTTCTGAGAATTCAGTCTAACTTTAACCTTCGTCTTTGAACCGTCATACAGACTCATCACCACTTTCACCAAGATTTCTGGTAGTCCTTTCTTTCTCAGTACCCATTGCATTACTCTTCTTGAAGCTCTGTCAAAAGCTTTCTCTAAATCTACGTAACACATGTACAACTTTTTATCTTTCTCTTGCATTCTTCTCACTATAAAAAGAGCATCTGTCGTCTCTCTTTCTAACATAAAGCAAAATTGCATATCTTCTACCTTTACTAATGTTCTTATCTTTTTTTCCAATACCCTTTTAACAATCTTTATTCCATGCTCCTATAACTTCACTCCTCTATACGCTCCTAGCGATCTTCTAACTCCGGGATTGCTAACTCCGGTTTGGAACAATTTATCCTATGCACGGAAAAGGGTCTTAAGCTTCAGCTGAGCTATGGAGCTTTTAAATGTTTTTTAAGTAAAATAGTCCATATCGCGTAAAGAAAACGTTTTAATTTTAAAGTTTTGGTAATACAGAAATTATAAGGTCTTTTTTAATAAGATATGTTGTATCGGTTTGTTGAGATACGTAGATTCAGTATTTATAATAGCATGAAATGTTGCTGGTACCAGTAACTTTTTTATTTTTGCTTGTGATAAATTACTGTAACAAACACTTGTAAGTTATATTTTTTGTGGCTGATAGCTTTGTTCAGACATTTTTTCTTGAAAACATGAGTGGATTTGAGCGTCAATAAAACAAACCATGATCGCGCTGAAAGAAAAAAGTACTGTAAAGTGTAAACGGCTGTAAACGCGCCTTTACTCGGCATTAACCGACAATGACCATGCAAGAATCCGATTTTTGACTTTATCAAACCAGCGAGGAGGTTTTTTTTTTGCACTAAAAAAAGCATTGCTATTTCAGAATTGCTCTTTCTTGCTACAACAATGTTCTGCCGGGCACTTAAATTTTACAGTAATTATCGAATCATCAATTAATTGCTTCGCCGAAAATGAACTAAAGCGCATCAATGACAGCAAGGAAACAATCCTTGAAGAGCGTAAAAAAAATTTTCGAAAACTGCAAAAACTTTCTTCTAATAGTTAGTTTAA
The DNA here is from genome assembly GCA_963680785.1 of Diplosoma virens. NCBI lineage: Eukaryota > Metazoa > Chordata > Ascidiacea > Aplousobranchia > Didemnidae > Diplosoma > Diplosoma virens. The sequence goes on along the minus strand of OY796890.1, from coordinate 15,098,062 downwards.
TCTAATTCTTCTTAATTCAGAAATTACTGATTTGTCTTTTTTTTGTCTTTTATTTCTCGATTTTGATTGATTTTTTTTTATTCAATTCGGTTATTTTTGACATTGTTTTGCCTTTTTTTTTATTTCTGTGTCAAAATTTTTTATTTACAAATTGTATTTGTGTTTAATTTGAATATTTCGTATGAAGTTTTGTTAGGTGGCATTACAGTGCTTGTACTTGTGCTTATTTTTACCTACAACCGAAACAAGGGAGTTTTCTAAATCCTAAGAATATACAGTCTGGTATCTCCTGCTATGATAAGTCTTTGGCAACTTTTATTAATATTGATCTACCCGGAATTTGAAATCGAATCTTTAAGATCTACATGCGGATATGATCGCTCCCGCACTTTTTCGTATATGATAGGCAATATTTAAAAATAAAAAAGTCAAAAATAGTTAAAACACGTTAAATTAGGCATTTGCATTTTTGACCCTTCTATGAACACATGTAAAATGAAGTTAGCAGTCCTGGAGTTAGAAGATCCCTAATACGCTCCGCAGTTTGTCATATCTCCTTTTCCTAGTAGATTGGCACGAACACACTAGTCTTCCAAACTTACCGCATTCCTTTTCCATTAAGTACTCTCTGACAAAGTTTTATTATTATATCAATTCCAACTTTCCCACTTGCACTTATCAATAACTTGTCTTTGACAAAAAAGATCTTGAGGTAATTATTTTTGCAAAAGATCTTGAGATATCTAATACAGACGAAATCGGTTAATCGCATACCGCTTAAAAGAATAAATCGGATTATTGCATAAGATTTTCGTCACTCTTCATTCACTTAATCGCATTATTTTCCGGGGGGAAAACATTTGCAAAACAACAATGCAATCTACAATGGGATCGAAAAAGTAAACAGCCGTAACTTAATCTGTCACGGTGGCTGTTATTTGCTGCGAAATACAAAACAAAAGAAGCGCAATTGCGGCAAAATACAAAACAAAAGTAAAACAAAAGTGCGATAATCTTCAAGGTGTGTCATGAAACAGGGGCGCAACTAGGGGGGATGTTTGGACGGCATGCCACCCCCCTTTACAATGCCTATCAAAAAACCAAAAACAAAAGACCGTCTTACGAAACGGCAATTTTTTGTTGGGATTAATATGAAGTTGGGATGAAAAGTGGGAAATACAAGTTCGGGTAAGGTGAAGAACTTTTTTTTTTGGAGATCACCATGATTTCGGAGAAATATAACAAAATCAAAATGAAGACTTTTTTTTTAGAGATCACCATGATTTCGGGAGAAAAAAAGCGAAATCGGAGACAAAATCGAAGTGAAGACCTTTTTTTAGAGATCACTATGATTTTGGAAGAAAAATAGCAAAATCGGAGACAAAATCGAAGTGAAGACTTTTTTTTAGAGATCGCTATGATTTTGGAAGAAATATAGCTAAATCGGAGACGAAATCGAAATGAAGACCTTTTTTTTTTTTAGAAATCACCATGATTTCGGGAGAAAAATAGCGAAATTGGAGACAAAATGGAGGTGAAGGTCTTTTATTTATTTTCTTTTTCGGGAGAAAATCGGGAAAACAAAGTTGAGTTGAATTGAAGATTTGAGAATTTAAAGTTAAATATAAACAAACATTAAAATTGCGTATTTTCTTGCCAGTGCTTGTACAATGTCTTAATCGCGTAGAAACATTGCAAACCAAATTGGCAATCTACAACGTGGTCGAAGGGTAATTACACAAATTGGTTAAACACATACATCGGATAATCGCATAAAATGACTGGCAAATTGAACATGCGATTAATCGATTTCGTCTGTATTTCTAAAGCATTTTTCAATAACTTGTCTTCGATAAAATAGATCTTGAGGTATATTGATCTAACTATAAAGGTATTACTAGTTTAACTTCTGTCACGCGTCCTAATTAGGAAGAATATACGCCTCGTCAGCAACAATTATAATTGCACTTTGGTTAAGCTGAGCGATTAGGCTATAAAAAGTTAGACCAGTGACGTAACAGGAATGCAATTAAACGACTTAACTGCTATTTTACTTGTTTCTTCGAAAGGGTTGTGTATTGCGAGAACCGTAAGCAGTGGGGCAACTACAGATCAAAACATTTATGATATGCTTGTTAAACTTTGCACTCAATTATACCAAACAAATCAACATTTTCAAAGAGCCAGAAAAATTTAAGATAAAAATGAACTTTAATACCAAAATAGCGGAATAACCACTGCCATCTAGACCTCATCAATAGAAAACACAAGCGTTCACACTACAGCCAATCGAAAATAAAAAAATATAATCAAAAAATATAACCAAGCAAATAAACTGTCCCGATCAGACTTCATTTGAATAAGCTTGTTCTTGTAATAAAGCACTTCCGAGAATTTTTTCTGAACGATTTCTAATCTTTTAGAAACTCAAAAGATCGATTTCCGCTTGTTCTCTTCGTTCACGCTCCACTTTTCTCTTTTTCGCTTGGCGAACATCACGATCATGCTCTAACTCCCGAAGAATCCGTTGATACTCTACACTGGTAGGATCCTTTTCCTAATAATCATATCGACAGTAATCATACAAAGCTTCTAATATGGCAATCCCAAAAACAAAAATTGGTAAAAAATTACACGTAAACTAAAGACGATAGGTTTAAGTTAACACATGTACTTTTTACAATTTTCAAGAAAAAATTAATGAACAAAAACAAAATGGAAAGAAATTCAAATATGAGTGATCTAGAAACGCAAATATAAGTCTAAAAGATAGTATTAATAACATTTGAAAAGAAAGCAGAAACCCAAAATTGAGGTCGAACACATACGAATATTTGCAATTAAAAACGACCGATTGAAATAACAGTTGTATTAAATTCAATTTTATATAGTTAAACACGAGGATTTATTAGATTACAAATCGAGCTGCTTTGAAAAAGAGAAGCACCAGACTCGAGTTTCGCCCTTGTTAGAGCTCGTCAACTGTTATTGTCGTCTAGCTTGTGTGGTCTAGTGGTGATGTTTCCTGCCTGGAAGACCACAGGTAGTCGATTCGATTCGCAGTGAGATAAGCATCACTCACGAGCTCTAAGGCGCTTCTCGTTTTCAAAGCAGCTCGAGTTGTAATAAAATGAGATTCGAGAGCACATTAGGGGAGACCCGGAAAAGTTGTAACATTCGTATGTGTCAAAATCCAACATAAAACAAAAAATTTTTAAATAGCCCCAAATAACAGTCATATTAAGACCAATTGCTAGCAAATAACATTGTTTAGTTCTAATGACTAAAAATAGGTTTATTGTTAAAACAAACTTTTTGAGTAGGCAAAGTAAATTTTTTGAAATTTAATTTTTGTCTTCTGGAGAGAATGTCAGTCGAACCACAAAAAAACAGCCTATTAAATGCCTAACAAGATTTAGCAACTAAAATGTAACTTTTTGAGATATTAACAAAAACTTGACCAAGTATGAGGCGGAGTAAATTGTAACATAGGTTGATTGGGCAAGTAGTAACACATATTTTTGTGTATAGGTTTAAGTAGCTTAAATTAAAAGTAACTTAGGCAACAACATTTATGAATAATATGAGAAATTATAAAAGAAAAACTAATAGAAACACCAGCTCATCATTACAAGACAACTTAAGATCTGCTGCAGCAGTTGTTATAATTTAAAATCAGTAAGGGGATTAGCAAAACAATGGTTTGCCACGTAAAACTCTACAAAGTGCTAAAAAAATTTAAAAGTCCTTGGTGCAAAACAAGAAAAGGTCTAAAAAACGTGTCATGCTAACAGACACACCAAAAAAAGACAATCTGTTACAGCTCCAAACAAAAACCAATTTTTGAAAAAACACAAAAAGCAAAGGAGTAATTTTGCATTACATTCCTTGAGCCCTATTTTAACAGACGTCCTGATGAGAAGTGGGTGGTACAATGCTATAATTACCTAAAGTGGTCACATTTAGCTTGTGCAGAAGGTTTGAATATATATTTTTGTCACAAATATGATTCTGAAATTTTTGATTAGGCTAATCCAGCAGTGAAAAAAACTGTTTAAACATTTTTAGGCAACAGCCAAATACCTCATTATTTGTGTTTAATACTCATGTCTATGACTAAGCTATGTGTAATTTCATTGTGTTTACTTTTTTTTTTTTCTTTAAATTACATTAAATTTTAAAGATTTATTAGTGATTTTGTTGCTGTTTCAACTTACCCCAACTGGTGTTACCCTTTTGACGGGGCACATTGCAACGCTTATTTTAAATATTTAAATCGTAATTTTAACAACTAAGCTTTGAAAACTTTTTTTTTTTCTTTCATATCAGTTAAACAGTGATCTAAATTTTTCACATCAAACTATAATTTTGAAAAAAATTTATTGTGAGAAATGGCAAAATGAAAAAAAAGTGTTACTACGTGCCCCGATCTCCCCTTATCAGGTTAAAAAAAGCATTACATAAAAGCAAAAAATACACAAAATCATAAATGAAATCAACTAATATTAAAACTATTGAATTGGGACAAGCAAACCACAGCATGATGCCAAGCATTGTCAGTTTAATGAAGCCTTTAAAAAAAATTATCGTTTATTATCATTATTACTTTTTTTACGCTAACATTTATTTTCGTTTGCTTTTATCGTTTCAAAACACTTAATTTATAAATGCAAATGTATATCATACGACAGTGGTTCTCAACCTTTTTCAGATTGCGGCACAATTCAAAGCTTTTATTAAATTCGCGGCACACTTGGTGCAGATTTCTTGATTTTTTGTCACCAACAACGTTCCCTCTAAGAGCTTGCTTAGTGTGCGCGGAATGAAAGGCTGTGTGAGCAGTGGTGGATATTCAAATGTAGGGGCCCGAGACAAGGATTTTCAAAAATCGATGTTCAGTAAAAAAAAAAGAATTTTGATCTCGTCATTCACTTTTTTCTTTAAAAGCCATGGTGTTCTCTAAAAAAAAAAGGTCTTCACTTCAATTTCGTCTCTGATTTGCCAATTTTCCTCCCAAAATCAAGGTGTTATCTAAATAATAAAAAAAAAAAAGATCTCAATATTTCCCACTTTTCGACCGACTTCATTATCGCCTCGGCATGTAAGGTGAAGACCTTTTTTTTAGAAATTTTTTACTGTGCTGCGGCACACAGGTTGAGAAACACTGATCTATTCCTGTTAAAAGAATTTTTCTTTTTAAATCATATTATATTTAAAATTTGGCGGCACAGTGGTCGAGAATCACTGTCATACGATATTTAAAAATTTTGTAGAAATTTACTCTTTTTTTAAAATTATCTTTTTAAAAACTAACTTTATTACAACATTTTTCTAGTTTTGCCTCGATCGACTTTACCGCCGTTAGATCGAGCGCAGACGATGGAGCGTTTTTAACAATCGTTCGTATTTTCTTCACCCTCTGTATCGTGTCCTTCAACAAAGATTGAGATTGACCGCGCAAAAGAACATCAGTCACGTATCTGTGAAGAGCAAGTAATTACGACCGCAGCAACATAAAACGTTTCTATGACACTAGAAAGACGAGCGGATAGTTTTGACCGCTTTTCAATTTTGTTTTTCTTTGTAGGCTAATAAAATTTGACTTTAGTTAAACGATAGTTTTTTTTCTCAGAGTTCTCTAGAAACAAAAAAATAATTTGATTTAATTTTTTAAACAAGTGTAATTAATGAGTATATCTAAAAAGAGAAGCGGTCAAATTTGACCGCTAACAGTTTTATCATAGCTATAATTCCGCTATTTAGTATTACAACAATTTGGTAGACAATTTAAATCTGCTAGACCAGTGGTTTTCAACCTGGAAATCGCGACCCACACGGGCTCATTTGGCTATTTCTGGGGACCGCGAAAACGTTTGATAAACAGAACTTTTGATTTAAAGTGAAAATCATTAATACGAAAAACCAGACACAGATTCCAAATGAAGACCTTTTTTTTGTGATCAGCAGATTTTCGCGACGAAAATCCGAAGGAGGTCGGTAAGTTATCTTGGATGGAAAATTGGGTTGTGGCATGAAAAAGGTTGAAAACCACTGTGTTAGACAGTACAAACAATTCGTAACAACTTTTTTTACTGTTTTTCTTTTGCTATTTTCTTTATTACGTCAAAATAAAATCTTTTTTATGAAAATTTTATTTCTTCATATCTACAGACACGCACACCAAGTTTTACATTATTTCTCTTAGTTATAAGCAACAAGTTAACAGCATAAATCTTTATTTTATTTACAGGGTGGGGCATAAGTTTGGAAACAATTTTTTAAACTAAATTATTTTGTTACTATAGAATAGTTCCAAAGTAGGAAATACGTTTTATTGTAGCTAAGACATCACTATATTACAATATCAAATAAATTTTTGCTAAATTTTAAAAGATTCGAAAATGTCAGACAAGCGAGAAGCTATAGTTGCATTACACCGTGCCGGAAAGTCAGATTCCACTATTGCAAAGACACTTTCAATTGCGAGATCCACTGTCTGGAAGACATTGACACGTTTCAATGAAAGAGGGGATTTAGCTGATCGTCCAAGAAGTGGTAGATCACGCACCCAAACGAAGTGGTAAACCACGCACCGGTCTAAATCAATGATTAAGTGGATTCGTGAGAGGATTAGGAGAAACCCGAAAAGATCCATGTGACAAATGGCAAAGTCTATTGACATGAGTTCCAAAACCATGAGACGACTCGTCCACAAAAACCTGAAAATGTCCTCTTTCACCCTCCAAAAGAAAAAACTCTGTCAGCAGCTGTAAAGCAAAAAAGATTGGAGAAAAGCAAAGTTCTTCTGAAGGAATTCAGGTCTGGCACGGCGGGTGCGATTGTTTGGTCAGATGAAAAGATCTTCACAGTCAAATTCGCTCATAATCGAAATGGCAGGATCATTGGAAGAAATGTCAAAGAAATTCCTTATAACCAAAAAACCGTGTATCAGACAATGAAACCAGCCTCCGTCATGGTCTGGGCCGCTGTTTCAAAAACCTGGAGATCTCTCCTCATTTTTATTGATCAAAGCGCAAAAATTAACGCTAAATATTATGTTTAAAACTGCTAAGGATCACTTCGGCGATGACACCTTGTGGACATTCCAACAGGACGGTGCTGCGTCACACACAACGAATGTTGCACAGAACTGGTGCAGAGAGCATATTCTCAGGTTTTGGTCTAAAGAAATGTGGCCTCCCTGCTCCCCGGATCTGAATGCCATGGACTTTTCGGTGTGGTCCATCCTCGAGGCCAAAGTCTGTGGAAAAATTCACTACAGTGTGGTCGATTTAAAACAGTCTCTACTGCGAGCATGGCAAGAAATTCCACAAGAACAGTTGCGTGCCTCCGCGGAGGATGTTCGCCGGAGATTGCAGGCGGTAATCAAAAGCAATGGGGTCCATTTCGAATGAAATTATTTTGTTTGCTTTGTATAGACCTTCATGTAATTGTACATATTTGTAAATTGTTAGATATATTTTTCGTTACATTATAATATCGATTTTAATTTGCTTCCATATTTACGCCCCACCCTATGAAAAAGGTTATATTTCTTAAAAGAATAAGAAAATGAGATACCAAAAGTTGAGGCTATGATGAAAGACAAGCTTTTATATGTCTCAAAAATACAGGGTGTCCCAAAATTAAGGCAACCAACATTTGCAGTAAATTAAATCGTTTAAATTTTTAATTTTAAAATAAAATATTATACCATTTTAAAGCTTAAACCATCTTCTTTATTTTCAGATATATTAAAATTTTTTAAAATTTATATTGAGATGGCTGTAGATCAAAATATCGTAATTAAGCTTCAGAAAAGTGGTAAAAGTAATGTCGAAATTCCAAAACGACTAGAAATAAACCGTTCCACTGTTTGGAAAATTGTCAAGTTCAAAGAAACCGGTAGCACCATTGACAGGAAAAACGAAGTATCCGCACCCCTCAACTCATAAAAAAACACGAGAGAAAAGCTGCGACGTAATCCTCGTCGCAGTTGCAGGTTATTGGCTACAGCAGCCGGTGTGAGCAAATCCTCCATGCACCGAGTGCTGAGAAACGATCTTGGACGAAAACCCTTTAAAATGCTTTAGCTCAGATTTAAACCCCTTGGACTATTCCATCTGATCCATTTTGGAGAATAAGGTCTGCTCCACTCCTCATCCAACTCTGGAGTCACTTAATAAAAAACTATTGAAGGAATGGGCCTCCATCCCTCAGGAAACGCTTCGTGCCGCTTGTGCCTCGTTTGTCGACAGATTGAAAGGAGTAGTTAAGAGTAAAGGAAGCTATATTGAAGAAACTACTTATTTTAAAGAATCCATTGAATAAACTATCTAATCATAAAGTTCAATCTAAGTTTCACGTTTTTGTATTTTTGGTAAAGAGCAAAATGTTCGTTGCCATAATTCTAAGACACCCTGTATATATCAGTCTAAATCTTCTTCTAATGCTATTTTCATTATAAACAAAGTAAAAAAAAAAATGTTGATGTATATGCTACGTTCAATGCACCAAATAGGTTTTGTTGACCAAGCACATTTCAAAAATTCTATAAAACAGTTAAAAATAGGTGTAAATTGCACGTTATCATACCTGCAAAAGTGCTTCAAGAAAGTGGCCAGTGGCTTTATTTTTTAACATTATAGACTGTGCATTCACAAATGCATGTATAATCTCTTTTGATGTAGGAAGCCAGAAGTAGACAAAAAAATTTAGCTAATAATAAAAAATGCTGTGATTTTCTTACAGAAAGCGTTTTGCCTCCTCTTCCACGGAGATGCTAGAAACAAGGGTTGCGGAGTCGAAAGATGAAGATCCGACTCCGACTCCTAGAATTTCTAAAATGCCGACTCCAACTCCCTAGTAAGGGCAAAGTATTTATCTTAAATTAGATTTAACTAAGTAAAAATCATCCTTGCGAGTTGACAGTTGCACAAAATAAGTCAGGTTTTTCAAATACATAAAACGATATTTATTTTAAAAATTATGCATATTAGTGTATATACATATATAACTGCAAATTGCTGGTGCTCTTCCGAAGAGTGCTCAATGACTGCAATAATCAGAGCGATTATTCCTGATTATCAAAACACAAATATTTAAAAAACATTTTATTAAAATAGTCTCAACAGACTGTTTCACGTGTCGGGCTCATCAGGAACCACAGTTAAAATAAATTTTTACGCTTCAGATGAAAACTCGCATCTTAGAAAAATAACGCTACCAAAAGTTTGGATTTAAACGATTATTTTACTAAAGCTATTGATTGATTATTAAATAATTACCTTTGTTACGAGATATCAAAAGAAAACATGCTGTAATGTTTAATATTATTATTATTTAATATTATTAAATTATATTATATTATTATACATATTATATTAAATTAATAATATATAATTTAATATTATTAAATTATATATTATTAATTTAATATTATTAAACATTACAGCATGTTATAAATAGCATGTTAAAAACAGCATGTTAATACTATTAAACATTACAATATCAAGAGAAAACATGCTGTAATGTATAATATTATTTAATAATCAATCAATGACTTTAATAAAATAATTGTCTAAATCCAAACTTTTGGTAGCGTTATTTTTCTAAGATGCGAGTTTTCATCATCTGAAGCGTAAAAATTTATTTTAACTTTTAATTTTTTTTATTTTATTTTTTTCAACGTGAATAATATTGCTTTTTTTAATTGTTGTGTTTCCTGATGAGCCTCACAGGCGAAACAGTCTGTTGGGACTATTTTAATACATGTTTTTTTGTTATATTTGGGTTTTGATAAATAGATATATACATATAATTATATTACAGTATATACACAGTAACACAACACATTAACTATAATTCTTACTGTGATTGAATGAAACATTAATACAAATCACATTTAGGAAACTTACTCGAAATGGCATACATTATACGAGGGTCAGTCAATAAGTAATGAGACTTTCTCAATTACTTTGGTGTTCTTGGAGTTATGCAACTGAAATTTTATGTGATGATTATGAATGGAGTTGTCATCTTATTTACAACAAAACTTGTTTATTTTCAGATTACTGTAGGTGTGACGATAAATTGAAATGACTACTAGGCTAGGAAACAGCTCATGCTTGGAACAAAGAGGAGTCATCAGATTTCTGTTGGCAGAGAGTGTAAAATCATGTGAGATTCTGTCTAGAATGCAAAGACAATATGGTCCTTCCTGTATGTCTAGAGCAAACTTCTACAAATGGGTGCAAGCATTCAAAGATGGACGCGAAAGCATTACTGATGATCTGAGAAGTGGAAGACCTGTGGATGTCTCTACCCCAGAAGCAGTACAGGCAGTTGAAGACCTGATCAAATCTGATAGAAGGGTCACTTTAGATGAAATTGCTACAAACTTGGACATCTCCCATGGCACAGTGTACGCAATTGTGCGTGAGAAGCTGCGTTTTTCAAAAGTCAGCTGTCGCTGGGTTCCAAAGATGTTAACGGATGATCACAAAATGCAGCGCCTGATGGCTTCCAGAGCATCACTACGCAGATACAGAAAGGAGGGAGATGTATTTCTATCGAGAATAGTGACAACTGATGAGACCTGGGTCTTTCATTATGAACCTGAATCGAAACGACGATCAATGGAGTGGAAGCATGTTTCTTCCCCAGTGAAGAAAAAATTCAAATCTCACAAAAGTTTAAGGAAAGTCATGCTCACTGTGTTCTGGGACAGAAATGGGCCGATCACTATCAGTTTCTTGGAAAGGGGCAATACTGTGAACTCAGAGAACTACTGTGAGCTGCTAACTCAAGTGAAAAAAGACATTAAGAACAAACGGAGAGGACTTCAATCAAGAGGTGTGATTCTCCTTCAGGATAATGCAAGGCCCCACACAGCAGCAAGAACCCTAGCCAAAATTGAAGATTTAGGCTGGAAACTTCTAACACACCCACCCTACAGCCCAGACCTTGCACCATCTGATTTTCACCTCTTCGGCCCACTCAAAGAGAGTATGAGGGGAATTCACTTCCAGACTGATGAAGAAGTGAAGGCTGCTGTGAGCAACTGGCTAAGGACCCAGTCCACGGAATTCTATGCCAAAGGAATAGACAATCTAATATCAAGATGGAACAAGTGTGTTGCAAAGGAGGGAGACTATGTTGAAAAATAAAAAAGCATTTTTTGATTACCAGTCATTGCAAACTTGAGTTATTAAAAAAGTCTCATTACTTATTGACTGACCCTCGTAACTCGAAACTAAATATGTATTCTATGCTTAATGCTTATTACATTTTCTGAGTATCAAAGTATTTGATGGATAATTATGATGTTATCTGTAGTCTATTGTACAGTTATTATTTTTTTCATGATAAATCGAACCCACGACAAACCTTAATGTTAATACAATTAATGGACTTGTGTTGGCCCTGGGTGTAGGACTAGACCCTGATTGTTGTCTCCTGCGTGTAGGACTACAGCTAGTAGGTTCGAAACTCAATAAGGTATGCATCACTGACGAGCTTTAACAAGAGCAAAACTCAAGTTTGGTGCTTCTTGTTTTAGGTGGCTTAGTTTCGTTTCTATTAGTAGGTAATGAGGTTAAAACGTAAATCTGAAAATTTTATAATTGTAAAAATTTTTACAAATGTAAGTAATAACTTTAGAATTTATTGACAATGAAAATTTGAAAACAAAAGTTTATAAAAACAAAAGAAACAGAAAACCATATGCAAAAAAATTAAAAATTTAAAACCCACAATTATAGATTACAAGAAAAACAACAAAATGCGACTAATTTCAGAATTTTCCTGAATCATCTACTGCATATAAAGAAACTCCAAAAAAAAAAGTTGCTGTTTCCAGACTTCATGCCTCTCAAATAAACGTTAGCCATTAGTGTGATGACATGGAGTCCATCTTCTTTACAGTAATTTATGGTTATATTTATTGATAGTAAGAATATATATGTGAATTTTGTCGGATCTTGTAAGCAAAATAAAAAGGGGTCTTTAGTTTCTATCTCTTGGGTAATTTAATTATTGTAATTTTGTACGAGACTGAACACGCAGGCTCCCTGCCGTTTATAGACATTCATATTAGGAGATTATTAAAAAATTCACCTTGTTTCTAAACTTTTGGTTGATATTTTTTTCAAAGAATAGAGCAAGAAGAGTAAGTTTTAATTTTTAAAAATTTTAATTTAATAATTTGCTCGTAAAAACAAAATTGCTTCTGTAAGTTTCTCCTTTATTGCAGCCTTTGGTCTGTTCTGATGAGCCTTAGTGATGAAAACAGACGTTCAACACTCGCTTGTGTTGGAGGAAGTACTTATTTAAAGACACGTCAAAAATAAAAAAAACTGGGGGTATTTTGGGAGCTGAAACGGATTAATGGCATTACATTAATTTCAATAAGAAAATTCGCTTTGTCATACGAGCGAATTAAGGTACGAGCTCGGTCACGGAACGAATTAAACTTGTATGTCAAGGTACCACTGTACTATAGAAAGAGGCTGCTTAGGGTAGTAATCGATTATGCACCTGGAATTTGCTTCCTGTCATTGGATTGAAGAAAGGGAAGCAACTAAATCGGCTGATCAAGCATAGCATTACGCAAAATATATTTGCTTAAAATTTAAATGTAAACTTTTTATGAGTTACACGCTATGTTGCACGATACGCGGCAAGGTTCTCTTAAAAAGATTACTGCACTGCACTCCACTGCCGCGCGTGACCGCGTAAGCTACGCGGTTAACATCACTAATATGTAAAGAAATTGGACATCAGGAGTCGAATAAAATATTCCGACTCCTTCCTAAAACCTCCGATTCCGCAACCCTGCTAGAAACCTCTAGCCAATTTCACAAAATAGGAAGCGACACTCATTGCAACTATGCAGAAATAAGTCTAGCGTCTGCTGTTATAAATGCTTGAGGTCTTGCTGTGTTAAATATACTTTATCTGAATTTACAGTTGCAACTTGCTCTTCTTCTGCCATGGAATGCATATAACAAACTATTGTTTTGATTTAATAAGTTAAAATACCAAAAATGTTAACAAAAAAATTTGAAATAGTTGTAAATTTATTTCCAACTTATAATCTAAAAAATATTGGTCATTGCAAATACATTTTAGCACAAAATGCTAATGCGGTCAAAATTTACCGCAGCCGTCTTTCTAGTGTTAAAAATTCGTTTGTTAAACACAATTATTTTTTACTGGTCGATGTTGAGACTTCGCTTGGAGGCGGCAGAGAGAAGAGCAGAGAGTGCAATTTGAGAAGGGGAAAAAAGTAAGCCCACATCAGTGTCCAATGATCGGACTATAAAATCTTTTGCCTGAAATTGTAATGAATGTATAAAAATCAAAAGCGTTGCTTGTATGTTATCATTTAATATGTTTTATATACTGCATTATAGAAAGGTCTGAGGAATTTCGGCTTAAAAACTTTAACTAATTTCAAACCAAGATTATTAATTTCTACAAGTGAATAAAATTTAAAAAAATAATTGAATTGGGCAGGCGTTTAAAGACAAAGTTGTATTTGCGACAAAAACGACAAAAAGACTGTTGCAGAAAAGATGATTATGGGTAAGAACAAATTAACAGAATAAAAATCCTGTGAATTAAAAAAAAAAAAAATCAAAATACACAAAAATGACATTAATTGAAATAAACGCATCTATATATTTAAAATTACTTACAAAATTACGTAGTTGTTCAGGATTAGGTAATGATGGAAAACGAGTTTTGAGATCTATAAAAAATCCCTCTAAAGGCCTAAAAGCATTGTGAATAACTAGGTGAAAGTTCAATTCCTGCAAAATCAGTTACTACATGAATCTCATGTAAAAATCAAACAAAAATTTTCAAAGATATAAACCTGAATTAAGGTTAGTTCGAGGGTAAGTATAACGTCACCGATTTCATTGTGGTCATGCATGGCCAACCAGTGAATATTTTGTTGAAACTGATCCATGGAAATGTTGAACTCTTCAGTCTACAAAGATGTATTTCCACCATTAGCTAATTGTATGCATGTGATAAAATGCAATCAGAACAAATCCAATATTAATACCAACAAAAACATATTTGGTAGAAATTTTAAAATTAACGTCTTATGATACTTGCAATTAACAGCAGCAGCAATAAAATTTCTTATAAGTACAATGCTAACATAAAACTAGAAACATATAAAATTTTTTTACAGATTACAGTAAAATTAAAGTGATATAAAAAGCAAACCATAATAAGTTATAGAGGACCTACTTTGCAAGCTAACCATATACAAACAAGTGACATTAATTTTGGATGGTATTCCATGACTGATTTTCTTGCATATAAGCGCTTCATGTAATGGCTAGCAGTACCCACAGTAGAAAGAGGCATAGAAGGATTAAATTTCCAACAAAAATCTTTTAATTTTTTTTCGTAATAGTTTACTAAGGCATTGTGCTCTTCAACACTCAGAAAAAAAGCATTATCTGCAACAAACAAATTTGAAAACAATTATTTATGAACACTACTGGCTATTAATGGCTTAAAAACTGTACAGTATATACATCTAGGTTGTTAGAAGGTACATACATACATGTAGGTAATGTGTGTCCAAGCCAAAAGTAAAAAAATACAAGTAAGAATAACAAAGCAATAAATCAGGTAATAAAAAAGGCAGTGGTTAGAAGCCCAGTACCAGAATCATGATTTTGGAAAGTCAAAGGTCTGGTAGTAGTTTTTTTCACTTTTATTATTACATTTTTAATGAGAGGTTGTTGCACTAAGTGTGGCTTAACTTTGAGTGCATTGGATAAAAATTTTTTTTTCCAAAAAATAGCAGATTTTCAGAGTCAGTTTTATATTAGAGTTTTATTTTATTAAACTTACACCATAAAAATATATAAACAAAATTTAAAAAAATATATTCAAACACTTTAAAAATCTGGAAAAAATTACATAACTAAGAATACTCATAGAACTAGAAATTAAGACATGGATGGCTAAGTTACAGTAAAATAAACTTAATTTTGTTAGCTTAAGTGTAAATCAGCATAAAAAGACTTGTTAAAGTTCATTTAAAACTTAATGTGAGTCTCACACTTAAGCCAATGCAATTTAAGCTAATTTAACTTCAAGTTCTTTAACTTTACCAAACTTTTAGTCTTAATTTTTGTTTAATTTCAGATATTAATTAATTAACTTTAATTAGAAAATCTGCAAATATTTAGAAAAAACAGGCATGCTTCAACCAAAAATTGAACTTGAGTATTACAATCCATTTATCAACACCTTCCTTGTCACACCACACTAATCCCTAAAGACATTACATAAAAATGATAATATAACAATTGATTCAAAAAAAGCCATTATAGAATTGTTAATTTTAAAAAATTTGGTGTCAGGTTCGACCTTAGATTTTAAAAAATTTGGGATTCCAGAACCAGATCTCTAGTCACTACCAATAAAAATGGCTCCAATTACATTTAGACCAGCAGCATAAAACAATTGTCAAATTTATAGATAAAGTGGATGTATATTTTTATCCTGTTTGATAAAAATTTCATACATACACATAGCAATAAAAATATAAAAACAATACAAACCAATTTTTCTGTTATTAACTTTGGTGCAAAACTCTTCTCTATATCGACTATTGGCTGATTTTCTTAAAGTTTTTAATTCTTCTTCACTTTTAAAAATCCAGTATTTTTTCTGAGTGCTGCTGTGGAACATAATTGATATAGCAATGCAAATAATATATTTCTCAAAAGATAAAGTTCAATTATCCATTGGTCATGACTCAATTAAAATATTTATTTATAACTTAAATTTTAATAATTGATTTAAAGATTCTGAGCAAAATAAGATAGTAAGTAATATTTTGACACAGGTTATGAAATTACATCCAGTCAGAATATCACAAACTCTTTTCAAAACCATTCATCCAATATATTGTTGAAATAAAAAAAATTCTGCAACAACATGCATTTTTGCAATGTGCAAGTAATAAAGAATCAATATGCAGCAACCCATATGACACCAGTTGATACACCAACATTATCGTTATTTTATCATCTTTATTTATCCTCCTATCTTCAGAGCTGTTATACTTAGGGCAACTTTCAAGCAAATAAATTGACCTACTTCAAAGATGATAAGACATTGTTGTCAGAAAAAAGGTTTTTATTTGACTTTCTTGTTTTTAGTTTGATCACTGAAATTGAGATCTGCTTGAAAATATTACCAAGCAGAGAAAACTGCCATGAAGTGCCTTTCTCAAGAACACAATAAAATTATGCAAGAAGGCATTGAATTGCAACCATGTCAATCATGTTTGCCATCACTATGATACTCCTAACTCTGTAATCCATTTATTGTTTTAAAAGTATACGTTAAATAATCAAAAATATATAGTTTTTTAATAAATGCAGACAATGCTATTTGCATGTGCAAAGCTTAAACCCAAAGCATGAAAAAAATTGTCTAATTCTTTAGTTCTTAACCTGAAAAAAACTTTTTTATTCTTTTAAATAAACCATTTGCAACACTGCAAAATGCTCTAGTCTTGAGTGTACTCTTTAAAGCAAAACTGTGACCAACTTTTTTTGAAAGATTTTGGATAAAATCGTCAAAAAAAACCCAGACGGTACCAGTAATTAAAAAGCAATAAAAATTGTGCAAATTTGTTTGCTATGTGATTAATGCCTAAACTATCTAAGTATCAATCACTCAAAAATGAAAAACTGTGCTTTGTTTGAGTAAACTTAACCAGTACACAAATCACTTATCTTTATTGACATAACTGAACAACAGTGACGTACCATGAAGCTCGTGGTTGGTGAGGCACTAAATTTTTAAAGTAATGTTAATACTAATTTTATTCAATAACAAAACAATGCTTTACTTTGCTTCAATATTATGAGATCTGGATCTATTCTGGGTCCAAAAAAAAGTCAAACCAAATACTGCAATAACAAGCTACTTTGTAGTTTTCACACAGTCTAAACTATTGATTTTTGGCAACCAGCTGTTCTTGCATGGCTCAAAAAAAAAGGCAAGGCCAGCAGATTTTCAGAAGTTAATTGCCATCTTATAAAACAATAAATTAATGGAAAAACATGACCAAGTACACATGAACAAAATTATCGATATTTTTTAAATTATAAAACCTTACACATGTTAATTAATAAAAAAACAAATCTTGATTGTCATATCAAAACCATCAATAAACTCTTTTTTTAAATTTTATCTCTATATTTATCCTCCTGATTGGCAGGAAAGCCACAGAGGCACTAATACATAGAGTAAGCAATTACCTCAACCTGCTTCTGGAGATATCAAGATATTGCTGTCCGCTTGTAATTTAATAAAAAATGACTGTAATTTATAACTTCCTGCCAAGACCAACAAGCAGGGAAAAGTGCGATAAAATGACTTTATTAAAGACAGAACAGAGTAGCCAAGACCATGTTGATCATAAGCATGGCACTTAAACTACTCAACCATGCTGCCGACTTTTAATTGTTAACCAGGCATATTTAAAACCTGTACATACAGAAATACAAACTTTACTATGAAATAAACTGCATTAAATGATAAAGGAAATAAACTGATAAATTATAAATATTCCTAATGAAAATTTACGTAAAAAAATTTTTTGTCATATAAACTGAATTTGCTTGATTTGATTTCCTACAAGCTGGCAGCAAACCGAACAATTACATGAGCTATTTTTATGACATTTATTTTATAAAATCCTAGTTTAATTTACATCTCAAGCTGCATTACTTGACTGCTTTACAAAAACTAAGAATTTAATTAGAAAATCAGTGAACGATAACAGAAACTACAAAAAAATTATGAGTCAAATCTGTCCTTCATACAGCATTGTTATTACTTGCCAAAAGACCAATCAAATTAATCAAAATACAAATGCACATGAGTCAGCTTCAAGCATTTGTATTAATTGATAAATATTGAGCTAGTCAAACATACTCAAGAAACGCTAGTATTTTGTCTTGATTAATCATAGACTTTGGCATCTCCATTTTGGTACCTGCAAATACTACAGGAGCTGCATGGAACCCCCGTGTAAACTTCAAATACTACAGGAGCTGCATGGAGACCCTTTTAAATAAAGTCTAGAGATGCATGGAGCTGCATGGAGCCTTAAAAAAGCCTGCAAATGGCTTCTGTAGTATTAGAAGTTTACATGGTGGCTCCATGCAGCTCATGCATCTCTAGACTTCATTTAAATGGTCTCTATATGGCTCCTGTAATATTTGAAATATACAAGGTGTTTCCATGCAGCTCCATGCGGCTCCATGCATCTTTAGACTTTATTTAAAAGATCTGTATATGGCTCCTGTAGTATTTGAAGTTTACACGGTGGCTCTATGTGGCTTCATGCGGCTCCATGCAGCTTCATGCATCTCTAGAGTTAATTTAAATAGTCTCCATGCGGCTCCTGTAGTATTTGAAGTATACCACGTGGCTCCATGTGGCTCTATGCATCTCTAGACTTAATTTAAAGGGTTTCCATGCAGCTCTTGAAGTATTTGAAGTTTACACGGTGGCTTCATGTGGCTCCATGCATTTGTGGACTTAATTTAAAGGGTCTCCATGTGGCTCCATGCAACTCCATGCATCTCTAAACTTAATTCAAAAAGTCTCCATGCTGCTTCTGTAGCATTTGAAGTTTACACGGTGGCTCCATGCAGGTCCTGTAGTATTTGAAGTTTACATGGTAACTCCATGTGATTCCATGGGGCTCCATGCATTTCTAGATTTAATTTAAAGGGTTTTCAAACAGCTGCTGTAGTATTTGAAGTATACAAGGTGGCTTCATGCCGTTCCATGCGACTCTTGTAATATTTGAAGTTTACACAGTGGCTCCATGCGGTTTCATGTGGCTCCATGCATCTTTAGACTTTATTTAAATGGTCTCTATATGGCTCCTGTACTATTTGAAGTTTACACAGGGGCTCCATGTGGCTCCATGCATCTCTAGATTTAATTTAAATGGTCTCCATATGACTCCTGTAGTATTTAAAGTATACAAGGTGGCTCCATGCGGCTCCATGCAGCTCCATGCATCTCTAGACTTAAGTTAAAGGGTCTCCATACAACTCCTGTAGTATTTGAAGTTTACACAGTGGCTCCATGCGGCTCCTGTAGTATTTGCAGGTACCCTCTCCATTTTAGCTTAATTAAGTTTGCTTTTTAATACCAATACCTAAAATAGAAAGCTCTGCAAATTGTGTTTTCCAAAAATGATAAAAGTAAGTTTTGAACAGAGATTATGTTGATCACATTTGCCACCAATAACATGCTTTATTTACTCAGCCCTATTCCTGACAAACTTCTGGTTTGTAGCAACCATATTGACACAGAAGAGCACAAAATAACTCAATTTTATTGTGAAAAAATAATTTTAATACTGGCATTCTAGTACATACCAATATAAATAGCAAAACTTACTTACAACTACATAACAAAAGTTTGGTTTTTGTTGTATTACAAATAACTTTTTCATCAATTGAGCATATTAATTAATTTTATGTAATCAAACACTTTTTTATCAATTAAAGTGTTGCACATGCAATAACACATTTCATTTAGTTGCT
Organism: Diplosoma virens; assembly: GCA_963680785.1. Classification (NCBI taxonomy): domain Eukaryota; kingdom Metazoa; phylum Chordata; class Ascidiacea; order Aplousobranchia; family Didemnidae; genus Diplosoma; species Diplosoma virens. The sequence continues at coordinate 15,078,443 of OY796890.1, read as the reverse complement.
GCCTCCTTATTCACAATCTTTATTTCTATTTGCACAATGAGTAATTAAAAGGTTATTAAAATATCTCATGGAAACAACAAATTTTACAAGATATATTGGTATCAAGCAAAATGTGGTTGCAAGCAAACACTTCAAAAATTTCTTAACCTTACTTCAGTTTACCAGACCCTAAACTTCAAAATTTTTATCAAAATGTACTAAATTTGTATGTACTAAACCACTGCAAATGTACTAAACCACAAAAAAACAAAACTACATCAGTGATGGGATTCAGGGGGTTCGCACGGGTTCGCGCGAACCCGTTCTTGGAATTTCAGCACGTTTAGCGAACCCGCTTTTAACTTTACGCAATCTATGTATTTTAATATCTCTGTGTTTAATATATTAGTTTCAATCCGTTGCAGATGTTTGTTCAGAGTGTAAAGAACGATTCTGAGTGAAGACCAGGGAGTCGAACCAAACCCGAACCGGAGTTTTATAAACCGGTTTTACACCATTTTTTCCGAACCTTAACCGAACACGAACCGTAATTTTAAAAATCAAAAAGAGCGAACCGGAACTGAACCGAATAATTTAAATAATCGTGAACCTTAACCGACCCGAATCAGTTGAAAAAACCGGTTTGCTTCGTGACGTCACCGGGCCCGCGGGCCGCATGCGGTGTGAAGACCTTTTTTCTTTTTCTGGAGAACGCTATGATTTTGCGACGAAAATAGGAATTTCGGAGACCGATTCCAAGTGAAGACCTTAAATAGGAATTTCGGAGACCGATTAGAAGTGAAGAGCTTTTTTTTTAAAGAACGCTACATTTAGAGAATTGCGACGAAAATAGGAATTTCGGAGACCGATTACAAGTGAAGAGCTTTTTTTTTTGGAGAACGCTACATTTAGAGAATACTACAATATTTTCTTAATTATCTTAATATTTTCCTAATGATGCTGCGAACCCGAACCGGAACTTTATAAACCAGTTTTGAGGTCATTTTTACAGGAGCGAACCTAAACCGGAGCGTTTCAATTGATCTGAACCCTAACCGGAACTGAACCGAAATTTGAAACAGCTGTTGAATCCGAACCGAACCTGAACCGGTAAAATCAAAGAGTTCGACTCCCTGGTGAAGACCTTTTTTGTTTTAGAGAACACCCTAATTTTGGGAGAAAAATAAAGAAATTAGAGTTGAAATGGAAGTGAAGAACTTTTTTCTTTTTTTTTTTAGAGAACACCCTAGTTTTGGGAAAAAAATAATGAAATTAGAGTTCGTCGTCGTCGTCGTCATCGTTTGAAGGGCATCCACTCCAGGCCAGACACAAACAGAACTGGGGCCGAGGGTTTATCCTTTTACTACCCCAGACTGCTGCACTGCCTGGATCAGATGCTGGCAGTGATGTCATTAAGCCAGCATCGAGTTTCGTCATCCAAAACCGTCAGACCGCGTGCTCCATGTGGTGCCCGATGTATGGGGCACATTGTTAGTACATGGTCTGCGGTTTGCTCTGAGGCGTCACACTCGCAATTCGGTGAAGGAGCGAGACCCCATTTGTGCATGGACGAATGGAATCGCCCAACACCAGTCCGCAGGCGGTTGAGCTTAACCCAAGCTGCTCAAGGTAAGCCCATCCCAACAGGCCTGACACTGGTCCCGGGCACAAAAGCACGGAGCCTGGAAGCACTTTCACAGTACTCCGCGTTCCATTTGTGATTTGTCCATTCAGAGGCGCGGATGCCAAGTCTGGCAAGATTGTCCGAGAGATTCCGCGCACCTGGCACAAACGGGCGTCTGGATCTTTTAGTCTCACTTGGCCAGTATCTGAGGACCCATTTAACAGACCATGCAAAATATGATCGGGGTCCAGAGATCCACGGTAAGCCAAGGAGAGTGTCGCTCCCATTCGGCGAAGCTCAGCTGGCTGGATGCCTGAGAGTATAGGTAGGTGGTCCGTTGGAGTGGGACACAGGCATCCAGTAACTATGCGCAAGGCGTCATTCAAGACACTGTCAATGAGGCGAGTGTGAGCACTGCGACACCAGACTGGCGCACAGTACTCAGCTGTTGAGTAGACTAGAGACAAGGTGGCTATGCGTAGTGTTTTAGCACCAGCACCCCATCCCGAGCCCACGAGTCGCCTCAACAGTGTGACGCGCGATGATAGTTTTTTGCGCAATGCCACTAAATGGTGACGAAACGTGAGCGATCTGTCCAGTTTTACCCCAAGGTATGTAGGGGTTGGACAGAACGGTAAAAGTCTATCATTGTTGTAGACCTTTAGCTCACGTTTGGCCTCTCGGTTGTTTAAGTGAAAGGCTGTCGTCACCGTCTTAGTGTGACTGAGCTTCAACCTCCAAGTCTGGAGATACGCTGACAGTGTGGACATGTCTTGGCTTAATGTCCCCTCCAAGTCCTTCCAGTTTCCAAAAGAGTGCAACAATGCTAAATCATCAGCATAAGCAAACTTTCTGGAAATCATGGAAGGAAGATCGTACGTATAGATGTTAAATAGGAGGGGAGCCAAGACCGATCCCTGAGGAACGCCGTTTTTAAAACGGCGTAGCCTGCTTTGCTTGCTGTCACCGGTGGTAAGGGTGAAACTTCGATTTCGGACAAGCTCCATGATCATTTTGACCATGTGCTTATCCGGAAGTAGTCTCAGCAGCTTGCAGGTAAGACCACGGTGCCAGACAGTGTCATAAGCAGCTGTCAGATCGATAAATACGGCACCGGCCTTCTTTTTAGCCTCGAAAGAATCCTCGATGTTCTGGGTCAGCAAAACAACTTGATCTACGGTTGACTTCCCGCGTCGGAACCCAGCCTGCTCTTTAGGGAGCAGTGGATCGATTAATGGTTCAACGCGGGCGTAGATAAGCCTCTCGAGGATCTTGTAGGGGACACAGAGCAGAGATATCGGTCGATAACTCTTTGGGTCCCCCACGGGCTTTGCTGGTTTTGGGATCGCGACCAAAAGCGCTCTTCTCCAGATCTTGGGAATTTTGAGTCGGCGCAAACAGGAAGAAAGGAAGTCACGTAACCAGGACTTCAAAGCAGCTCCAGCATGGAGTATAAGCTCGGGGCAGATGGAATCAGGACCCGGAGCTTTACCTGGTTTTAAATGTTGAAGGGCAGCAGCAAATTCTCTCTGTGAAAAATTGTCAGAGATATTTACTGCGTCTGGTGTTGTGGCCCTCCAAAGGTCAGACACTTCTTCAAAGACAAGTCGAGATGACTTGCGGTCAACAGCCTCGTATTTCCCATTTCTAACCAGCTGAGATGCAATAGCATCGGATGAAACGGAACAATGACGAGGAGAGTGTCGTGACCTACCAGTAAGGTTGTTCAAAATACTCCACGCTTTTCGACTAGAGTGTGAAAAGTCAATGCTCCGAACTGCTTCGGACCATCGATCCCTCCGTTTTCTGTCAAGCTTGGCAAGTAGAGTTGTAGCAGCCAAACTTGAATCATCTCCCTGAGGAGACTGCAGAAAGGTTTTATAGAGGTGTTACTTCCACAAATTTTAGTTTTCTAAATTTTGGAAAGTTTTTTAAATTTTATTCCGATGTTAAAAAGTTTTTTGAAATTTTGTAGAATTTATTTGGTAACTTAGTACGTTGTTTAATCGTCTACCTTTTTTGGCGCCTGCTAAGAAGGCCTCGCCAATAACACAATCTAGGTGTCTACTAAACGATAAATTTCTTAATCTTCTTGCTGGATCTGACCTTCGAACCAGCGACAGCAAAAATATAGTCTAGCTAAATCACAGCTCAGACTACCACAATATCTTCTTTATTAAGAAATATGCTCCAATCCACTTAGGAGCCCGAATAGTATAAATCAACGCAACAGGTTAAAGCTCAATAGCTTAATTCTTCACAATCACGTAGATCACCAAAGACTTGCGACCAAAAAACTATGACTTCACACAGTTAACAATTTTCCAATTTTAAGTTACCACAACGAAACATCCAATTAATTATAATACTGCTTTTCAGCGAATCGTATTTATACCATTGGTAAGGTTGCTCGAATGTTCTGAAATTATCTCAATGAAGCCAATCACATATAAGCATTATTGCGTCACATGCAAAAACAAGTCAAGCGGAAATCCAGAATGTTCTCAATAAAGCGAAATTATGCAGTGTTGCCATATTTTTATAACTAAATGTAAAATATTTAAATTACTTACAAAACTGTTATTTCTTCGGCTATTTGAGCCGGACCAAAGCGAAATCAAAGATATTTTTTATGAGATTGTGAATCTACATAATTTGGGCGATTTTTAGGAACGGAACAAGAGGGATTCACACTCTGCATCCCAACACGGAATATAGTTGTTTCGATACCCGCGTGAGATAGTCTTCTTGGCTGCTTTCTTAATGATGTTACAGAAGTCCTGGTAAGCCGCATCCACATCAAGTGAATCAGGCGGCAACAAAGTATTTGCGAATTTATTCGTCAAAGCAATGTAGTGACTCCAATTGGCCTTGCGGAAGTTCCATCGCTTAACAGGCATGTTTGGCACTGCCATAGCAAACCTTGGTGGTGTAATAAGCGAGGGTCGATGTTGTGACCTGGGAAACTTCTCAAGGACACGTTTATCCGGTAAGCGACTGTTTGGACCTACGCTAGCGAAAGCTAGGTCTGGATTGGTGCCAGTGTTCCAGCGGCCGGAATAAAAACTGGCAGCGTCCTTGGCATTATATAGGAGGGCAAGACAATTAATACTTGCCCAGCCAGCCAAGCACTCACCATCCAGACTGTTGTCATCATAACCCCAGTCAGCATGACGACAGTTAAAATCGCCAGCGTACAGACAGGGGTGAGGAAACATTGGGAGATCCAGGGTTCGCAATCGCGTTGGTGGTGGTTTGTAGACGTTGACTATTTTATAGCCATCAACGTCCACACACAGCCACTCGATCTCCGATGTCGGTGGAGATTGGTCCAAAAGCGTGTATCTCAGTCGCTCGTGGACAAACGTGGCAAGGCCATGCTTCCTGCTTAAAGAAGACCCAGCTAGTTGGTAGTGTGGTAGCACCAACTTCTCTGCATCAGTGCAGTGGGTCTCCTGCAGTAGGATGACGAGTGCCTCAGACTGCATAGCGAGGTGATGAAGAACATTCATCTTGCTTGCAGTGAGGCCTTCGATGTTCAGCTGAAGAATAGTGGGTCTTCGGAACTTGTTGGCAATGTGCCCTGAAAAGGGCAGTTTTATCGTGACATTGCCCCGTCCTGAAAAGGACGTTTGCCGATTAACAGACCCACACTGAACATCGGAATGGGTGGATACCCTTCCGTTTTGGTAGGTTCGGTTTCGGTCTGTCATTTTAAAATCAATGAGCAGACTTACTCACGGCCCAGGCTGCGTGAAAGCACCTACCATCTGGGCCAAATTAGAGTTGAAATGGAAGTGAAAAACTTTTTTTTTTTTTGGAGAACACCCTAATTTTGAACCTGTTCTTAAGACATTGAATCCCAATACTGAAACTGTTGTCAGCGAGTTCGATAGAAAAGAGAACCTGTTCTTAAAATTTTGAATCCCATCACTGAACTACATGTTTATTCAAAAACGACAATTGGTCTATATTTAAGACAATGCATTTGTAACTCTCGTAGATCAGCAAATACATAAGATTCTAAATTGAAATGAGAGAACTACCGTATTTTGCCATGTGAAAAACAAAGCTGAAGACTAATCGCTGAAGCATAAAGGCCCGTTTCCAGTACGAGCGTTGGCTGGAGTATTCTTTTTTTGTTTATAGATTTTTTTACTTCTCTTAGTGCTTAATTCTAAAAACCTTACACATTCTATTTTTGTAAATTACAAACCAGCTACAGTCACCTTATTTTGGAAATCAGTTTCCTGCAAATCAGGAAGATAAATATAGAGATAAAATAAATAAAAAAAAAGGTAGTTGATGGTTTTGATGTGACAATCAAGATTTCTTTTTTTGTTAACTGACATGTATAAGGTTTTTATAATTTAAAATTACAGTACCTAATCATATTTTGTATAATTTGGCAAACAAAAGTTCGAATCCGGATCCACAAGCTTGGAAAAAATTAAATCCACATATCCGCTCCGCATCCGCTGCGGATCCGCTCCGTAAACACCTCTACTATACATAGGACCAACAATTACCCACACCTACTTTCAAAGATGCCAAGATATTATTGTGCGGTTGAAATTTGTTAATTTGGTTTTTTAGCTTTATAAAGACATATCTAAAATTTAGAATTGCTTGCCAAGACCATCAAGCAGGGAAAAGTGCTGTAAAGCGTCTTTACCAAGAACACCAAAGAATGGCGCGAGTAGATTTTGAAGCGAGTTGTTAATCACAAGCAAACACGCGACAGCACTGCCGACGAAAAAATGTTTGTTTATGAAAAACTTGCAAAATTTTGAGTTTCCTTTAACATTAGAATTGCGAAATCTATTTATTTAGAAACAAATCAGTTCTTTACGTTTTAAATGTTTAAAGAAATTGAATTTGTATGAGAGCCTTCGATTTCTCATGCTTGCTAAAGCTTTCATGATCGAATCCAATAGGCGAAGGGGCTTAAATCTTTATTAGGCAGATACCCTACTTTTTTGGCACAATTATGACCTCTTCATAGAAGGTCGCCAAAAAACTTTTGATTGTGCGTTGAACCATGACCTCCTAAATATTCAAATGTTTTTCGGTGCTTCTTAAAAAATTTCTCTAGGTGAAGTAAAAAAAACATCGTAGTACAGTATAAAAAAATCAAAATCGTAGAGAGGATTAAAAAGTATTTTTTGGAATGAAAACGAGACTTTTAATTTTTATGCATAAGTTGGGCTAAGTCAGGGAGCATCGAAGAACAGAATGTTTTCCAGTCGAGATACTCCCCTTAGTTCCCGAAGGTTGTCTAAAGATACAGCCGGACATTATTCTACATTTTCAAACTAAAAGTTGGAAGAGCTATGTCGTTCACTATGACAATTGTTTGATTAGTTTCAATTGTCTTCACAATGGAAGTAAAAATTTCGCAACCAGTTTTTACAAGTTAAGGTAAGCAGTGGCGGCTCGCGCATCGGAGTGCAGAGCTGCAGCATCTTAGATATCTGTGCGGCGGTTGTAAATATTTACAATTGAAGACGATATTTCTGGTGCTGCAGCTTTGCAGCTCCAATGCGCGAGTCGCCACGGAAGGTAAGGTATAGTTTATAAATTAGTATTAGTTAGAAATGTATGTTATAAATATAAACATGCTCCAAAAATCGAGGTTCAAACACTAAATCATAAATACACCAAAATTAAATCGAAAACTTGATGTTGAAAATTTACTTAGCTTAGATACAAAATGATCTTACAATACTAAATCTTAAAATAAATTTATTGCTTTGCAGTAGCATAATGAGTGTATTCCGAATTACTGAGAACAAACGGATTTATCTTGTTTTAGCAAATATTGGTAGAAAGAAAAACTTTTTTTCTCTACAAAGTCACAATTGCGGCATGCCTCAAATCTCTCTTTCATTTCAACAGATATTTTCACCAAAAGAAAAAAAAGCGCTATATTGTTTCACTTTTCTTTCTTTTTTTACCTGAATAGAAGCAATCTCGAAGCTGCTTCACTAGTGTGTATTAGCGATTTTGTTGACAAGAACGCTTGACGAAATGATTAAAGCGCTGAAAATACAAAGATTAATTAGGTTTATGGAGCAAAACTAATTAAACTACTACAAGTAAGGTATGATTTTTACTGATTTTTTTTCAACGAATTGCATGAATTTTGCATCAATTTCGCAAAAACAAGTTGCATCAATTTTGCATAAACTATGACTTTGATATTTGATTTTTGCTTTATTTGATTTCCACAGGTTAGGCACTGCCTCATTTGCCGCCCCTGCCGGCACGTCCCTGGTCACATTACTCTGGGGCAGGGGTGGCCAACCTTTTTTCCTAAACCGCTAATTTTATTTAAGTCCAGTTCACATCCGCCACACGAATGAAAAACTTCAAAATTTCATAGTAAAACCAAGCTGATCTCTAAAAAAAAAAAAAGGTCATCGCTGGAAATCAGGGTGCAATCCGCCACAGGTTGGCCACCCATGATACAGCTAGATATAAGTTGTGGAAGATTTTTCATTTGAAATATTTTCCCCAACTGCAATGCGCCGCAGTTGGCCACACCTGCTCTAGGGTTACAAGTAAAAACGAAGAGGTGCCGCAATCAAAAAGGCCGGAAAAATTTTTGGCGGGAGGGACAAAATTTTAAAAGAACACTTTTTGGTTGAAAAGACACTTTTAACAAACATAAAGTTTACGAGTAGGTATAATAAAAAAAATTTTTATTGCAAACTTATTGAAGACCAAAAAAATTAATAAATAAAGGTTTTCACTTTTTGGTCACGGCGTTTCATTTACTTAAACAACAAATATTTTTAATTTACTCAAAAACATGAAACGTTTTGAATCAAGTCTTTTTTTTCCTCAAGTGGGGAAATTTATGGACTTGCTCATATAGGTAGACAACTAAAGCGTGAGATCTATGGGGAAAAAAAGAACTTCAAAATAGAATGGCAAAAAAAAAGACATGATCCAACGTTTCTTTTGCAAATGAAAATTTTTTCTGTTTTTCGGCCTTCCTTTTGCACTAAAAAGATTTCCACCTTCATTTCAAACCCAAGTGAAGACCTTTTTTTTGGTCTTTTTCTCCAATTCGCTAATTGCGTTTGTTGAGAGTGTCTTTTTTACAAAAAAGTAACTTTTTTTTCAAACTTAGTCCCTCTCACTAAATTACTGTTATCAGGTGGCTCTTTTCGATTAATGTTAAACAACCACTTGTTTAAATCGATATTTTCAAATTTTGTTGGATTAGAGTTTGGTCGAGATTATATAATCGTCAAGACAAATCTCACACCAAGCTTTTATCTTTTTGTATTTCAAAAGCAATTACCCCCTGGGGCCCATTTTTAACGCCCCTGATCGGCCATCTGTGAAGCACAAATTGCATTAATTTGAAGGATATTAAAGTTTATTATTAATTAAGCATTTAAGTAAAATTTTTTATGCCAAAAAAACGAACCGTTGTACTAGTTCAGCCTATGATTAGCTCGACATACATTTGATCTTCCATATAAAGCGTCGTGAAATGCGTCATTTTGCGTAATATTTAAGCTCACTTTATAGCAGTCGAGTCTAAAGGCTCATTTCCACTACAAGCGTGAAATGGAGTATTCTATTTGTTTGTTTTATTGATTTATTTTGCTTCGCTGACGCTTGCTTTAATTTTAAGCGGGGAAAATCAATAAAAGAAAGAATGCTCCACTCCACGCTCGTAGTGAAAACGAGCCTTAATTTGAAGAAAAACCAGTGGAAGTGAAAGTAGAAAAATAAACAAAATTAGTGGTGATAGTATAGCACTTAGTAACAGTAGTGGTGATAGTAGTAGTAGTAGTAGTAGTAGTAGTAGTAGTAGTAGTAGTAGTAGTAGTAGTAGTAGTAGTAGTAGTAGTAGTAGTAGTAGTAGTAGTAGTAGTAGTAGTAGTAGTAGTAGTAGTAGTAGTAGTAGTAGTAGTAGTAGTGGTGGTGGTGGTGGTGGTGGTGGTGGTGGTGGTTTGTTTTTATTTGCATCCAAAAGAACAATTTGATAATTGAAAACAAAATAAAGCAAAGATTGTAAATAAGGAGACAACTACTTACTAACAAACAACTACTAAACAAACAATTACTAAACAATATACGTTATAACATAGGCATACCACATTTTTAAAGTGGTAAATCGGGACGTTTGTTAAAAGAAAAAATTCGTCCGTAAAAACCATTTCCCAAAATTCCCTACTTTTTGTCCCAAAATTATAGTGTTCTCCAAAAAAAAGTCCTCACTTGAAATCAGTCTCAGATTTCCCACTTTTTGTCCCAAAATCATAGTGTTCTCTAAAAAAAAGTTTTTCACATAAAATTGGAAAAACCGGGACATTTTGGTCAACCGGGCGGGACGCCGGGACAAGGCCTAAAAAACGGGACTGTCCCATCTGTACCAGGACGGATGGTAAACCTATTATAACCTGCACAAAAAATTGTCCATGGTCACCGCACCAGTACATTAACATTAAAGATTTGAAAAGCACATACACAAAAAAATCTTTAAAAAGTTACAGTACACTTCTACAAGTCACAAGTCAAGAAAGCATTGCTTAATCAAGCAATGCTTGCAATACTTGTTTGCAGCGTAGTCTAATTTAAAAATTATACAGAGAAAAGGTCACAACATATTATGCGAGTTTTTAAATCCCTTCGCAGAATAGGATAGCTACTGCTTTCCAAATTATATCAAGATCGAAAAAACTCTTTTAAGATATAAGTAGCCTACATAGCCATTGCCATGTGTCAGGCTCCGTGCTTTTGTGCCCTGGACCGGTGCCAGGCCTGTTGGGATGGGCTTACTCCGAGCAACTTGAGTTACGCTCAACCGCCTGCGGACTGGTGTTGGGCGATTCCATTCGTCCATGCACAAATGGGGTCTCGCTCCTTTACCGAATTGCGAATGTGGCGCCTCTGAGCAAACCGCAGACCATGTACTAACAGCGTGCTCTATACATCAGGCACCACATGAGCACGAGGTCGGACGGTTTTGGACGACGAAACTCGATGCTGGCTTAATAACACCACTGCCAGCATCTGATTCAGGCAGTGCAGCAGTCTGGGGTAGTAAAAGGGTAAAACCTCGGCCCCAGTCCTGTTTAAGTCTGACCTGGAGTGGATACCCTTCAAACGATGATGACGACGACGAGTAGGCTACATATGAATGCTTTCTAAAGTCAATAACCTAGCTGCAAACTAATCTTTGTATATACATTCCTTTAAATGTAAGCTTTATAAAAGTTTAAAAAATTGGCTAGTGATTTTTTATTTAAAACGATTGAGTTTAACTCGAAAAAAAAAACGATTAGAGTGAGAGCAAAAGAGAAAAAATTTGTATGGTTTATGCGTATGTACACTAATGGTAGGCCTATGTGACATATACAAATTACAAATGGGCATCGCAATTCATAACCTAAAAGGTAAGATACAGAAAATCAACAACACAAATTATCTACTCTCAAATTTAAACACAGTACATAATCATGACTCAAGAATCTGAAATAACTACAATTATTATGTTCATTTGATTCGGACAAATTTAGAAAAATCTTTAATCGTGTTTGCAAGGCTACAAGTGTGTCAAGATGTTCCGACTAAAAAATTAATAATTAATTAAAACTAAATTAAAAACTATTGAAAATATGGATTTAGAAAAGCTTATACAAAATCTTTACTTCAATCATAAATAAAAAACGAATAATAACAAAGAAGGAATACAAGCATATTTTAATCTCAATTGATCCTCAACTATTGCCTTGTCATTAAAAATAATAATAATAATAGTTGTTAACTATGTGTTGTTGACAGTACATATTTGCTGTCTCTGTTGTTATTTTTCTTTGTTTGTGTCTGTTTTTTATGTTTGTTTGTTTTTTTGTTGTTGTTTTTTCTTCACATTTTTGTTTTTGTATAATTATTGTTATTTTTTTCTCTAAAAATTTTTGTTTATCTGTACATAATAATCGCTCAGTAAAATTTAAATCTTTGCTAATAGTTTCTTTTTTTAATTTTTTATGGGGTTGCAGCTGACTTACATGACCTGATGGTCTTTCGCTGTCTCTAGTTGTGAAGTAATTCGTTGCACAATCACTAGCATATTTTTAAATGGTGCTCTGCAAACTGTGTTATCATTCATATCAATTTACAGTATATGTGTTTTACCTTTGACTTTTAATCGTTGTCGTCGTTTGGAAGGGTATCCACTCCAGGTCAGACACAAACAGGACTGGGGCTGAGGGTTTATCCTTGTACTACCCCAGGCTGCTGTACTGCCCGGATCAGATGCTGGCAGTGATGTTGTTAAGCCAGCATCAAGTTTCGTCATTCAAAACCGTCAGACCTCGTGCTCCGTGTGGTGCCCGACGTATGAGGCACACTATTAGAAATTAGTCTGCGGTTTGTTCAGCGGCGCCGCACTCGCAATTCGGTAAAGGAGCGAGACCCCATTTGCGCATGGACAAATGGAATTGCCCAACATCAGTTTTCAAGCGGTTGAGCTTAGCTCAAGTTGCTTGGGACAAGTCCATCCCAACAGGCCTGGCACCGGTCCTGGGCACAAAAACACGGAGCCTGGAAGAATGTTTACAGTACTCCGCATTCCATGTATAATTTTTCCTTTCAAAAGCGCGGATGCCAAGTCCAGCAAGGTTGTTTAAAAGATTTCACCCAGCTGGCACAAATGGGTGCCTAGATCTTAGTCTTTTTTGGCCAGCATCTGAGGACCCACTTAAAAGACCATACAAGATATGATCAAGGTTCAGAGATCTACGGCGGGCCAAGGAGAATGTCGCTCCTGGCCGGTGAAGCTCAGCTGGCTTGATGCCTGAAAGTGGGTAAGTGTTGGAGTGGGACGCAGGCATCCAATGACTAGGCGCAAGGCTTCATTCAAGACACTGTCAATGAGGCGAGTGTAAACGCTGCGACACCAGACTGGTGTGCAGTACTCAGCTGTTGAATAGATCAGGGATAAGGAGGCTATGCGTAGTGTTTTGGCATCAGCACCCCATGCCGAGCCTACAAGTCGCCTCAGCAGTGTGACGCGCGAGAATAGTTTTTTGTGCGATGCTACTAGATGGTGACGAAACGTGAGCGATCTGTCCAGTTTTACCCCAAGGTAAGTAGGGGTTGGACAGAACGGTAAAAGTCTATCATTGTTGTAGACCTTTAGCTCACGTTTGGCCTCTCAGTTATTTAAATGAAAGGCTACCGTCACCGTCTTAGTGTGACTGAGCTTCAACCTCCAAGTCTGGAGATACGCTGAAAGTATAGACATGTCTTAAGCTTAATGTCCCCTCCAAGTACTTTCAGTTTCTAGAAGAGTGCAACAATGCTAAATCATCAGCGTAGGCAAACTTTCTAGAAATCATGGAAGGCAGATCGTGCGTATGGATGTTAAATAGGAGAGGAGCCAAGATTGATCCCTGAGGAACACCGTTTTTAAAACGGCGTAGCCTGTTTTGCTTGCTGTCACCGGTGGTAAAGGTGAAACTTCGGTTTTGGACAAGCTCCATGATCATTTTGACCATGTGCTTATCCGGCAGAAGTCTCAGCAGCTTGCAGGTAAGACCACGGTGCCAGACAGTGTCATAAGCAGCTGTCAGATCGACAAATATGGCACGCGCCTTCTTCTTTTTAGCCTCGAAAGAATCCAAATGTTCTGGGTCAGTAGAACAACTTGAGCTGCGGTTACTTTCCGCGTCAAAACCAAGCTTGCTTATTAGGGAGCAGTGGATCGATTAATAGCCCAACGTGGGTGTAGATAAGCCTCTCAAGGATCTTGTAGGGGACACAGAGCAGAGATATCGGTCGATAACTCTTTGGGTCCCCACGGGCTTCATTGGCTTTGGGATTGCTACTGCAAAAGCTCTTCTCCAGATCTTAGAAATTTTAAGTTGGTGCAAGCAGGAAGAAAAAAAGTCACGTAACCAGGACTTCAAAGCAGCTCCAGCATGGATTACAAGCTCTGGGCAGATGAAATCAGGGTCTGGAGCTTTACCTGGTTTTAAATGTTGGAGGGCAGCAGTAAATTCTCTCTGTAAAAAAAATGTCAGAGATATTTACTGGGTCTGATGTTGTGGCCCTCCAAAGGTCAGACACTTCTTGAGAGACAAGTCGAGATGACTTGCGATCAACAGCCGCGTATCTCCCGTTTCTGACCAGCTGAGATGTAATAACGTTAGCTGAGACGGGACAGTGACGAGGAGAGTCTCGTCACCTAACAGTAAGGTTGTTCAAAATACTCCACGCTTTTCGACTAGAGTATGAAAAGTCGATGCTCCGAACTGCCTCGGACCATCAATCCCTTCGCTTTTTGTCAAGCTCGGCAAGCAGAGCTGTAGCAGCCAAATTTGAGTCGTCTCCCTGAGGAGACTGCAGAAAAGTTTTATAGAGAGATTCACACTTCGCATCCCAGCACGGAACATAGTTGTTTCGATACCCGCGTGGGATAGTCTTTTTGGCTGCTTTCTTGATGATGTTACAGAAACCCTGGTAAGCCGCATCCATATCAAGTGAATCAGGCGGCAACCAAAGTCTTTGCAAATTTTTTTGTCAAAGCTGTAATGACTCCAATTGGCTTTGCAGAAGTTCCATCGCTTAACAGGCATGCTTGGGACTGCCAGAGAAAACATTGGTGGTGTAATAAGCGAAAGTCGTTGTTGTGACCAGGGGAACTTTTCAAGGACACGTCTATCCGTCAGCGATTATTTGGACCTACGCTAGCGAAAGCTAGATCTGTATTGGTGCCAGTGTTCCAGCGGCCGAAGTAAAAACTGGCAGAGTCCTTGGCGTTGTGTAGATGGGAAAGACAATTAATACTTGCCCAGCCAGCCAAGCACTCACTGTCCAGACGGTTATCATTGTAACCGCAATCAACATGACGACAGTTAAAATCGCCAGCATAAAGACATGGGTGAGGAAACACTGGGAGATCCAGAGATTGCAATCGTGTTGGTAGAGGTTTGACTATTTTATAACTATCAACGTCCACGCACAACCACTCGATCTCCGATGTCGGTGGAGATTGGTTCAAAAGCATGTACCTTAGTCGCTCTTGGACAAACGTGACGAGGCCATGCTTCCTGCTTAAAGAAGACCCAGCTAGTTGATAACGTGGAAGTACCAACTTCTCTGCAGCAGTGCAGTGGGTCTTCTGTAGAAGGATGAAGAGTGCCTCCGACTGCAGAGCAAGGTAATGAAGAACGTTCATCTTGCTTGCAGTGAGGCCTTCGATGTTCAGCTGAAGAATAGTGGCCCTAAAAGGGCAGTTTTTTCCAGGCATTGCCTCGTGCTGAAAAGAACGTTTGACGATTAGCAGACCCTCGCTGAACATCGGAATGGGTGGATGCCCTTCCGTTTCGGCAGGTTTGGTTTTGGTCTGTCATGTTTAACACCAAGAACAGACTTATTACGACCCAGGCTGCGAGAAAGCGCCTGCCATCTGGGCCAGGCTTTTTATGATATACCAATATTACTTGACAAATAATAAATTCAATTGAACTGAATTGAACTGATTAAATATGATTACGTAAAGTATCGAAAAGAAATTCCCCTTATATTATAATCTCCATTTCTTTAAGACAGTTTGTGCAGGCCTAAAAATTGCAACCCAATTTTAGTTTTTACAAGTCGGGTTTTACTTTTATGTTTTGCAGATGCAGTAAAAGTATCTAATAACCAATCCAATCATATAAATGATTATTTTATGTCCTTCGGCTCCAAGTTAAAATTTTTATACAATCACCGGTATAATAATAATAATTCTTAGTGTACAAGTAATTCTAATGCTTGTTTCTTCTACGCTTGAACCGGCAGAATACGTTGTTTTTATTGTGCTGCAATTGCGCTATAGACAAAATTTTTTAAATGTTTTTTGATGTAAAAAATGTGTCATTTCGTATATCATGTGTATAAATATATTCAAGTTAATATTAAGGCCATATATACCCTTCGAGAAATGTTGCTTTCGATTGCCCTATCAATATGATAATACATACACCAGAAAAATGCAAAAAATATGGCTTCTGTTTTTCAACATTAAGAAAATATTAAATGATTTTCTATTCTGTTGAAAAAAGTCTAATAAAAAATCATTAGCCAATTTTTCCAACTTTTTCAAGACTTAATTTAAAGCAAAGATTAGATTATACAAAGAATCAATCTGAAGCATTGCTCGGTTATTGAATTTAGAAAGCATTGGTATATACTTATATTAAGTTTTAATATTTGATCAATCATATAATTTTGAAAGCAGTAGCCTATCTTATTCTGCAAAGGGATTTATAAACTTACACAATGCGTGATGTGACCTTTTCTCTTGTGTAACTTTTAAATTAGAATACGTGGCAAATACGATACGTGGCAAATTGATAAGCTATGCGATTTTAGGTATTTCGTTAAACAAAACAGAGTTAGTTTTAGAGATAAATTAATTGGTTAAAAACAGGGTTGCGAACTCGATAGATTTGTATTCGATTTCAAGTTTGAGTTCGAGTTTATAAAAAATTTTGCAAGTCCGAGTTCGAGTTCTTTAATTTTCAATTTTTCGAGTTCCAGTTTGAGTTTTATTTGATGCTGTAAAAATCGAAACTCGATTAAGCCTTTCTACACTACAACTTTAAAAAATTCGATGGCTACCACGAATAGACAAACAAAAGAAAAGAAATAATGAAACAGGCCATTATTTAGGCGTACCAGCGGAAAAAATGTTGGGGGTAATATAGTTTTGTCCAAATTTTATGACTTTGGCCCAATCAGGTTCTTTAGTACTTTACAGAAATGAAAAGAAATTTTCTCTTAAATTTAGAGTGAATACGAAAAAAAAGTTCTTCACTTGGAATCTGTCTCAGATTTTTCAATTTTTATCCCAAAAAAGTAGTGACCGATCTCAAAGAAAATCTTCACCTCAAACCGTAATCTTTTTTCTGAATTTGAAAACTTTGTCCTACAAAAGCAGCTAGTTTTTTATCCTCAAAAAATTTTTTGTTGCCCAAATATTTTTCCTGTGGCTGCCCAAATAATTCTGATTTTGTCCTAATAATTTTTAAGTCAAATACAACCCAGCTGCATTTCAAATTTAACAATTTAATATCATAGGTAAAATCCAAAATATTATTTATTCTTTTTTCAAAACTTTTCAATTAATGAATTCAAATTTACTTACTTGGTCAACATGTCCTCAAGAACTTGCTTGCATTCTGAAAAATTCAAAAAACAAATTAAGTGCAGGACCAGATCATATTCCAACCAAAGTTCTTAAATCCTCTCCTCATAATATACTTCTAGCACTTAGCCATGTCTTCAATCTTTCTATGAGTAAAGGTGAATTCATAGATTGCTTTAAACTTGCAACTGTGTGTCCGGTGTTCAAAAAAGGTGATTCCAATAATATTAATAATTATCGACCAGTTAGTTTATTATCAAATATTTCGAAATTACTTGAAAAAGTTATGTATAATAGATTGTACTCATTTTTAGAAAAGCAAAATTTTTTTTACAACTATCAATTTGGTTTTAGAAAAAATCATTCTACTACACATGCAATTTCAATTTTAGTGGAAAAAATATCTCAGTCATTTTCCTGTAAAAAGGCAACCCTAGGAATTTTTTTGGATTTATCTAAAGCATTTGATACAATTGATCATACAATATTACTTTCCAAACTTAATCATTATGGGATTAGAGGCAATACATTAAAGTGGTTTACTAGTTACTTAACAGGACGTACACAACAAGTAAAATATACAGGAATTCTTTCTACAACTACTCTTGAAGTTACAAGTGGTGTACCTCAGGGCTCTAATCTAGGACCACTTCTCTTCTTGATATATGTCAATGATTTCAAAAATTGTCTGAATGATAGTGATTCTTTGATGTTTGCTGATGATACAAGCATTTTTTTACAAAATAAAGACATCAAGGAGCTATTTGATGCTGGTAATAAAGAACTTCAACTAGTTGACCAGTGGTTGATTTCAAATAGATTATCAGTTAATGTTTCTAAAACTAAATACATTTTATTTAAGACTGTTCAATCCAAATTAATAACAAAAAAGCAAACTCTCACATTGCGACAAAATGAAATTGAACAAGTTAAATGTATTAAATTTCTTGGTGTTTATATACAAGAGCACTTATCATGGTCAAGACATATAAATCACCTAATATCTAAACTACGTAGTGTTCTTGGAACTGTTATTAAAGTAAAGTCACTGTTAAATAAAAGATCTCTTCTTCTACTTTATCACTCTCTTATAAATAGTCAGCTTTCTTACTGTATTTTAAATTGGTGTTTTGGCAATAAAACTTTGGTTAAAAGATTACAAGGATTGTGCTATAAATATGTTAAATTATTTTTTAATTTTAACAGTAGCTCAACTGTTTGTGATGTCATGAAAGAAAATAAATTGTTAACAATAGATCAACTTTTGGCCAAAGAACTAATTGTGTTTATGTTTAAGCAAAAAAATGGTAAAAACCCATCTGCATTTAAAGATGTTTTTACTAAAAACGAATCTAAATACAATACCAGAAACAAGTCTATCTTTATTTCAAAGAAATGTTTTAGCACAGTATGTCAGCAAGCTATTTCACACCGTGGTCCCGCTTATTGGAATTGCATTCCCTTTGACTTAAAAAATAAAAAACAAAGTATTCGATCTTTTACTCTTGAGGTTTATAAATATCTTTTAAGTAATGGGAATAATACTTAATTGTAATGTTTAGATTCCTAAACGCGATACTGCCCTATGTATTTTTGATTACAGGTTTCTGGAAAGAAGAAAATGGTGTAAAAATTTTTTGAATTCAATCTCTGGAAGAAAAGCTTAATCGATCAAGATATCCAGTCTGCACACAAAGCTTTAAAAAAACTCTTATATTTTGATTGTCTGCATAATTTCAAACTCTAAACAAATTAATTCTTTTTCACCCTTATCTTCGCTCTTTCATTAAAATTTCTTTTTGGCAATGGTATACTGTTCGTTTTAGCAATTAATTTTTTATTTTTAGAATTGTAAAATAAGTTTCAAAACAATTACTAAATGTTATGGACTTTGTTTAATTTTTTTATGTTGCTATTATGCTGGTCTGCAAAAATTTTATCTAATATTTTTTGTAGTGCATGAATTCTGTTGTAAATGTTTTTTTTTTTTTTTGTTGTTGTTTATAATTGTTATATTATTAATATATGTTTTTCCATCAACTTTGACTAGCATAATAGTTTTTTTTTTTTTTTTTCTTTTTATGTTATGTTATCTCTTTTATCGTTAATATTTGTTTATTATTAGCTGTATAATTCCGTAATTTTTTTTGTATATACTTTCGGCATTATTTACTATTCTATTATAGTCACCAGTTGCATTTAGAAAAGGTTTCCGGACCTGGTGAGGTTTCTTTTTTGGGTGGTTTTTCTTTACTCACCTTGCTCAGTTGAGCTAAATTCCCATCTTGGCTAGCTGTGCCACCCATCATCATTACGCAGCCTAGTCATGCACTGGTTATTTAATTGTTCAATTTGTTTCATAATATTATTTTTACGTATTTATTTATTTATTTTGTTTTTTTTCTTTTTTCACTTATGTCTTTATATGATTAAGGTGTTGCAGCCATGCTTTATACTATCTTGTACTTTTACTTTGTTTGTCATATGCATGTTTTAACGTCTGACGTTGTGCTGCTTTTTCCTTTTCTTGATCTTTTTAATGTTTATAATTTTTGTGTTAAACTGTTTAATAATGATCGAGAATAAAAAAAACACTGACTGACTGACAAATTTGATTATATTTTTTGAGTTTCAGTTCAAGTTCGAATTTAGCAATTTTTATTTTTCAAGTTGAAGTTTGAGTTCGCAATTCTGCTTGAAAAGAAACTAAGTTTTTCTCGAGCATCTTAACAAACGAAAAGAAACTAAAATAATTTTGCGCCCCGTAAGTACAATTTGCGCGGCGTGTATTTTACTTTTTATTTCTTATTGCAACTAATTTGGTTTCTTTTTTACTCTCACTTCAATTGTTTTTTTCGAATTAGACTCGACCAATAGCGAAGGAAAACCGATTAAAGTGAGAGTTAGTTTAGGGAGAAACAGAGTTAGTTTTAGAGAGAAACTAGTTGGTTGAAAAGAAACTAAGTAGTTCTTGAGCATCTTAACAAATTTTTTTAAATTTCCAAAAATTTCGGGCCCGCTTTGGGCCCGCAAGAACAATTTGCGCGGCGTTTTTTTCTCTTTTTATCTTTTAGAGCAACTAATTTGGTTTCTTTTTTACTCTCACTCCAATCGGTTTTTCTTCGAATTAGACTTGACCATGATTTAAAACAGCTCAAGAAGCTGCCAATTCAAAATTTAAAAAAATTGTTGTTTTGTAAAGTTTTTTAAAACCCGTATCGTAAACCATTTTTTAATCTTTGCAAACCGCTGTGGTGAAACGTCAAACAACTTGTATGTACGGCAGTTATATTTTATAATGAATAGATATTTAAGAACAATTTAACACGAAAGTAACACGCTTTTAAAAGCAAGAATGGAAAAGTTTATCATGAGCAGCGAGCACCAACAATGCGGTCATGGTAATACAAACAGTTCATGGGTCTGTGCATAATTAATTAGGTAGATCAATATTATCTTAAAGTAAATAAAAACTAGATAAAATAGATCAGTGGAAAAGTAGTTGCAGTCGGTAAAAAAGTTAATATTAAACAAGTGAGATTTCTTAATCAAAAACACATTTTAACTGTCACCGCTTGAACCGACAATTCAGGTAAACAAATTGCTTCCGCCATTTTCGTGAATTTTTGCACTTATCCATGGAACAAAGTAAGCAACTTTTGTAAAGACTCCGGGATAACTTTTGCGAGCACATCCTATTCCTAAAAAAAGAAAAGTAAATATTTTTTTCATATTTTTTGCCTCTGTTGTATAATTTCTTCAGAGTTGCCAATATAATTCAAATTGATTTTTTCCCAATTATCAAGTTGGTTTCAATTTTTCTTAACCAGCAGGCCCGGATCTGACCATCATGTTTCTCATTTGCTATTTTCAGTTATTGCCCAAAGCGATTCTTACAAGATGTTGTTGGTGGTTGGTAAAATTTTTTGTCGTTGAAAAAAGAAGGTTACTTGGGATAAGTGATTCCATTTTAACTGAATCTAGTCGACAGCGTGGTCGAATAGATAGAGCGCCGGAAATGTAATCGACGTGATTTCTGTTCAAAACCTACTTGCTCCATTCTGTTGTTGTCCTTAGAAAAGACATTTTACGACACTTTCCCCTGCTTGGCAGTTTTGGCAAGCAGTTCTAAAATTTAGTCATATCTCTAATTAAATTTTAAGCGGACAGCAATATGCATTTTCAGGAAGCAGGTTGGGGTAATTGCTTACCCTATGTACGAGCACCTCCGTCGGTTTCCAGCGAATCAAGAAGATAAATATTGATTTAAAATAAATAAATAAAAAAAAAATAATAATAATAATAATAATAATAATAAAACATTATATTATACCTGATAATAAGTATTACGAAATGACATGACAAAAAACAAAAAAGATCATTTTAATCAATTTTTTTCAGGTAACTTACCAAAGCTTACAACTCCTACTAACTCGTATCTCCCGTCGTCTTTCCTACAAACATACGGGCCTCCGGAGTCCCCTGTGCAGGCATCTTTTCCCCCGTTCTAAACAATAGAGAGTGATTTTTGTTGTTACACAACAGAAAGTTTTAATTTCGCGGTATTACTCACAGATTTTAAAGCAACCAGAAAACATATCTTGTCAGCGGGTGGAAATAAAATAAGTTTCAAGTATAATCTTAGTCTTAGTATTATGTTGGTCTTACTTTTAATCCAGCACATAACATAAGATCGTTAAGAAACAATTCCGCTTTTCGATTGTATTTCGAATTGCAGTAACTGTTTTTTAATTTTGGAAGAGTAGTCCATAACAAACTATGCGAAGACGCTGAAACAAGAAAAGATGACGATCTGTTTATAATTTAAGTTTTTTGACCAATGACTTTCAACGGTTTTATTGTTTTAAAATATCAATTAAGAGTTTGTTAAATCTTACAAACACTTTCAATTTAACTTTTTTTACTTAAACGGGGCGTGGCAATCAAAATATTTTGTTATTTTTCCTGATTTATTTTTTTCTTATAGACATTTATACGACATATCAACTTTCTACAAAAACGTTCAGCGTTTTACGTAAACCATGCACCCTTGCTTGGAAACCATTACACTAATAAATAAAATGAAGTTCTCGAGACCAATTTTTTTGTGGTCTCGGTTTTGATCTTTTGCTGTTGGTCTTGGTCTTGAGGTTTTTTAAATTGTCTTGGTCTTATGTTTTTTGAATTGATCTCGCGACGGGATATGGGACATTCCATGTCAACTCACACCCCTCTTTTGCCGACCATCTCCGATTTTGCTGAAATTTGGCATGTTTGTAGATTTGGATGAGAAAATGTCTCATACCAAATTTCAAGTTTCTAACTCAAATAGTTTTTGATATATGAAGGTTAAAAATTAGACACCAAATCGCCGCTTAAACACCCCTGATCGAGTAAAAGGGGTCCTCCTGGCTTTATTTTTTTGTTCGATTTCAAACATGTTAATATCATTTGAAAGCTCTTTTTAGCAGCTTTCCAATGATATTCATATCTCAAATGTATATATATAAATAAAAAAGTTATCATTTGTCGTGACCTTGTGACCTTGACCTCGCATGACCCCAAAACCACCACTCTAGACAAAAAAATTTTTTCAATATTTTTGTTCCTCACATAAAGGACTATCAAATGGTATGCCAAAAATCAAAGTGGGATCCTAATGGGTTTTCAAGATATTTTCTAATTAGAAAAAAATTAACAAAAAACTTGCGAAAATGATTTACGAGTATTCGAAAATATCGACAAAGTTGCTAAAATATTTATTGCGTAAATATCAACAAATTTGCATCATTAGGCACATCTGTTTAATAAAATGCAAATATCTTAAAAATCCATAAAGATCCCACTTTGATTTTTGGCATGTTGATACTTCTCTATGTATAGGTCTTCACTTTATTTTGGAAGTATAATACGTGTATATAAAATGTATTTTTTGTTACATGAATCTCTGCTTTTTCTTCTTGCGGGCCAGAAATTTTTTTAAAATCCAGATAGTTTTTCTATCAAAACGAATTGAAATGGTCGTGACTTCTCGAATTGAACAATTTTTAAATGATTTTCAGTTATTCAATCCTAGAAGCCCAGTTGAATAATTTTAAATTTATTCAACTTTTTGAAAATAAAAGCAGGTTGCGCTGACATAGATGTTTATATCCTACTTGTGGGCCTGAGGTCCAACGTTGAGACACGTTGGACCAAAATGATGCGCAGTACTAAGCTATAGAGTAGGCAAGAGACAGGGCAGCTTTACGCAATGTTTTGGCACTAGCACCCCATCCCGAGTCATCAAGCTGCTTTGGCCGCAATACGAAGAAAGGTTTTTGTGCATGCTGCAAGATGGTGGCCAAACGTGAGCAATCTGTACTGTTCTATTTCAAGATGAATTGTGGACAGAATGATTGAGATTTATTATTGTTGTAAACGTTTACGTTTGTCCTACCAATTATTTAAATAAAAGACTAGCATCACCGTCTTAGTCTGACTGAGCTTCAACCTCAAGTTTAAAGATACGTTAATATTGTAGTCATGTCTTTACTTAAACTCTTCTTGATGACCTTTAGTCTTCTTAGAATGCAACAGTGCCAGATTGTTAGCATAGGCAAACTTTCTAGAGATTGTAGAAGGCAGATCGCATGCACAGATGCTGAAAAGTCCGTGAGCCACGACCTAAACTTGAGAAACATCTTTTCTCATATGGCAAAACTTGCTTCGCTTACTGTCATTGATAGTGAAAGTGAAACTTTTGTTTCGGACAGATTCCATAATTATTTGAACCACGTGCTTATCAGGAAGAAGTTCTAGCAGCGTTCAGGTAAAGCCCCAGTGTCAGACAGTTTATATGCAGCTGACCGCCCTTCTACTTAGTCTTGAAAGAATCCTCGATGTTCTGTGTTAGCAAAACAACGTGATCTTCGGTTGACTTTTCGCCTCAAAACCCAGAATTGGTTCGATGAGGGCGTAGATAAGTCTCTTCAGGGCACACAGAGAAAAGATATCAAATAACAGCTCATTGGGTCTTCCACAGGCTTGTTCATTCTGGTTTTTTCTGCTGCAGTTGAGCAAGTTATCACAGGAGTTCAATGATGAAACACACTGAGAAAGACAATCGTGCCACATGTTGAAGGTTTATGTTTACAAAAAATGCAATTTTTCATTTTCATAATAAAAAATTATTGCACGTGAATTATAAAAAGTATACTTTATTTAAATAAGATATTGTAGCCTCTGTATTGGTATCGATTGTTTCTGGTCTCAGTCTCGAACCTCAAGCCTCAAAATAGTCTGGCCTCGCTTTTGGTCTCAAAAAATTTATCCGGTCTTGATCTCAAAACCTCTGTTCTCGACTAAATCACTGCTAGCAATCGCAAGACGTATCAAATTATCAAGCAGTCGTGTAGCTGGTTTGATTTTACTGAATTGAATTTTAGTCTAGGGCCAAAATTTAATAAATATAGGTTAATCAACTTACACTCTAATCCAAGCGTGTAATTGGTGATTCCCCATCCACTTACTTGACATCTTTTTCCAACCGCTGTTGTCGACGATGGATTGGGCAAACAAGCAGGTTGAACATAACGATCAAACCTTTAAATACCAAATAGGCCTTTTTAAAACCTTTTTTATCTCTATCTTTATCCTCCTAACTCGAGAAAAGCGTCGGAGACTTTGGGCAATCGTCAAGCAATTAACCTTAACTGGTTTTAGAGATGCCAAAAAATTGTTGTCAGGTTCAAGGTTTCTATCTTTTTTTAGAAATATGATATAAACTTGACCTGCTTGCCAAGACCGCCAACCAGAAGACAGTGCCGTAAAGTGTCTTTTTCACGGACACTACAGAATGACGCGGGTGAGTTTTGAGTCATTACCGTGCCAATTACGTTAGCACAAAACACGGCGTTCTTTTTTTTTTTCTAAAAGTTACGATCCACTGCCATAAATATCAACGCTTGACTCTCAAAACGTCACATGTTTTTGAAAGCTTGGCCTTAAAATAAAATTAACAGATTAAATGTGGAATGGAATTTTTACTGAGTAAAGGGTAATTTTTCAAATATTTCAATTTTTTCATTAGAAAAATCCTACGTGCCTCAGATAATTAAAAATTTTACATAAACGCTTCTATTGAAAAAGAAACACAACTACAGTATACAAAATGTATTTCTCGACTAAGATTTTTTTATTAACAATCCACGTCTACAAATAATTTATAATTTTACATTAAATTATTATTTGAAGGACCGTTAACTGTTGATCAATGTCTAGCACTTGGTTCCTAATTTTTTTTTATCAAGGCTCCATTTTTGTCTTAAAACGATTTTCAAGTCCCACCAAACTGAAATCATATGACTGCTATAAAGACTTTTTGACAAATTACATTTGACTGACAAGTTGAGACTTCTTTTTGGTTTGTACATTACTTAGAAAAAAAGTATAAATCCCATCACATATGAAGATCTTTTTCTTGTCGTTAGCTGAGTTTTAAGAAAAACAATTGTTTATTTAGAGTAAAGGCCAAAAAAGGTGTCCACTTGTAATATGTAATACAAATGCTTTTTTAAAAGTATTAAATGAATTTAAAAAAAATTCCCAACCCTTCACTGTGGCCCCCTTTATATTTCTTGCACCAGGCTCTCCTATTTTGTAAAGTCATTTTGCATTTTTATTTCTCATTCAATTTGAAACAAAATGCTAAGCAGTGATGAGGCAAGGCTAAAAAAATTCCTTAACCTTCACGCTCCGTCAAGCCCACATTGGAAACCAAGGATTTAGTAGCTTAATATATCTGCTGATTTTCAACAGCGGGACAAACAACATTAGAAAAGGAGGGCAAGATTATTTTCTTATTTGAAAACATTAAGTTGCAATGCCATTGATTTAAAATAACTAAGACATAGAGAAAAAGCTTCCAAAAAATTAATATAAAATAAAATTGAACTATGTCTTTTTTCGACCTTCGATTGAAATGAAAATCCTTGTTTTATGAAAATAGCTTGAATTTGAATTTTTATCTGTCCAAACTATTCTTTATCTTGAAATTGATTTTAGAACTATACAGAACTTTTTTGTTCCAAAAAAAATTTTTTTCAACGTAAAAGTTCTATCCAGTTATAAAACCGCAGAACCAACCTGGCACAAGCTCCATCTTTCATTCTTAATTTCAGTAAAGCAATGTCAAAGCGGGGAGAGGGATACATTGTAAAATCCTCATGGACAATTATTCGATCGACGTCCAATTCCTGCTCTGTTCCATCTTCGACCACATTGTTGAAATCACCCAACCTTACCCGGATAAGATCTTCGTTCCTGGAGAAACAAAAAAAATTGCGTTTGTTCTTGTATGTCTTATAAAATGAAAAGTTATTACACAGAAATCAAGGTATTAAACCCTTGGTGCCAAATTTTTTATACAATTTCATATCAATAAGCACTGTGAGCGCTTTTGCTTCAAACGAAAAGTCAAAATTCACTTTTTCTGCTTTTGGAAAATAAAGACTAAAAAAATTTCGTTTCAATCAAACGCAAAAAATTTACTCTTTTTGTGTTTGAAAGCCAGATGATAACTAAAAAAGTTTGCATCCAAGACTGGGCGTCTGAAAATATTGCAAGATGTAAGTTGGGCTCCTCTGTCTAAAACCGTATTTTTTTCGGCTTTTAATTTTCATTTCTCTGCCAGTCTGCTATGATGATGCGTATGAGAAATGTTCTGTAGATGTATCTAGTCAGTAATCAAATTTTTTCTCTCTTACGTGACCCCAAAACTGAGCTTACCTTTCCAGCAAGCAATGAGCGGCAGTGACCACCCAACACTCGTCGATCAGAGTCCCCCCGCAATTGTGAACCACTTTTCTTCCCGAGACAATCAGGGGGGTTTTGTAACGAAGAGCGACCTTTGTAAGAAATTTTTGCTAAAAAACTGAACCCATCGAACCGATCGAAGAATTACATTACCTGCCACGGAAATTGTCCGTAATGAGCCCGATCGCCGTTTACAATACGGAACGATATAGACCTCGGCGGTTGTGCCGCGTTGAGCATTACGTTCTGTAAGTTGGCATTATGATGCACGACGTAAAAATTTTATTTATTTATTTTATCTCTATATTTATCCTCTTGACTCGCAGGAAAGCGACGGAGGCGCTAATACATAGGGTAAGCAATTACCCCGACCTGCTTCCGGAGATGCCAAGATATTGCTGTCCGCTTGTAATTTAATAGAGATATTACTTTAATTTAGAACTGCTTGCCAAGACCACCAATCAGGGGAAAGTGCCGAAAAGTGTCTTTCTCAAGGACACAACAGAATGGCGCGATTGGGTTTTGAACTGAGACCATGTTAATCATGAGTACGGCGGTTCAACCACTCGACCACGCTGCCGACAAATGAAATGTGACGTAAAAACTTACATCAATGTCTCTTTCTTGAATTCTTCCGCAACTCAAAGAGCTTTTCATAGTCGCAGCTGCGGAAAGTACAAAAACACGTTTTGAAAATAAATCACTTTGATAAAAAATTTGGATTGTAAAAACAACATCGTTGCATAAAATCAAATTTATATTGACCACTTGGCCAATGCTTTGCTTAGATTTAAAAAAACTTGGCAATGTTGGGGAAGTACCTTTCAAGCAAAGTGAGTGTTTACGCGAGTCACAATTGGTGGGAAACCACCGTCGTCGTCGCCAGAACACACATCTGTCCGAAGGACTGAAATATAAATCATAAAATTTTACAAAAAAGCTTAAGCGACTCTTCAGCAACATTGTTTGTTTTGCAGCCTACTGCAAACTAAAACATGGTCTACTAGAAAAATACGGCCGAATCAGTCGCATTTTAGCAGCGATTTCTAACCGGCCATTAGAATCGCCGAGAGATAAAGCTTGTGGCTTTGTATATGCGTCGTAAATTGAAAAAAACATCCACGAACACTCATTTTTTCAGACCAAAAAATTTGAGGGGGCAATAGATTTATACCTAAAATGTTTTGACAATTACCTGATCAT
The DNA here is from genome assembly GCA_963680785.1 of Diplosoma virens. NCBI lineage: Eukaryota > Metazoa > Chordata > Ascidiacea > Aplousobranchia > Didemnidae > Diplosoma > Diplosoma virens. The sequence continues at coordinate 15,050,682 of OY796890.1, read as the reverse complement.
GATCTCACAAGATTTCACGGAGATGCTTAAATGTCATTCAGTTTTAATAAGAAGACTTTTTTTTATTTTTATCTAAGGTTACAGCTCTAAATGGAGCAGAAACGATTGGTTTTGCCCAAATATCACTCAGATTTAGTGTGAAGACCTTTTCTCCTGTTTTTAGTGTTCATCTGATTTTGCAGTTCCTAATGGAGCAGAAACAATTAGTTTCCAGGTAAACTTTTAAAGACCGTAAAAAAGGTTTTCATATTAAATCTTAGTTGTTTTGCTCATCAACCTGGATCTTTTAGATTGGATAACTTTCTCTTTCCCAAATAGTTCATTGTCGGTATTTGAAAAAATCTGATTTTGCCCAAACTATTTGCGCATTGGGAAAAAATGCCTCCTCCTGCCCCCTGCCTTGAACGGCTATGACTTCACATGCGCGTTAAATCTAAACAGCTGCAAAGCAATGCAGTTTAGTTTACTAACCAAACGCACTGCTATTAAGTGTGATACCTAGTAAGATAGAGACAAGTTTCCAGGTTGTTCCAGTTATTTTCAAAGGTTAATACAATTATATCGTGATGTCGTGATTGCTATGTATATGATAAATACAAACATGTTGTTATATTCAACAAACATCAAGTAGCTACTGTAGTCTTAAAAAGAGATTATGGAAAGCTTCATTGTGCAAGTTTTTAACGAGGTTATGTTAAGACTTAGGTTGCATGATCAATTTCTACAGTTTTGAATGTATTATTCAGAGTTCTTTGTTAGTTCATCATAAAAGAGTATTCTAAAGCTTAAAAATAAAAGCAATGGGCAATAATTGTTGTGTAGTACGTTTTGAAAACAATTCTGTTTAGACACGTGAACAAATTTTTCGCCACTTTATTTCTTCAATAAAGCAGAATAATCTTCTCGGAGTGTTTTCTCAGCAAAAGTTATGCAGTTGCTGAATTTCCAGCAAGTGAAACAAACTGTAGTTTTCAGATTTCGAGTAAAAAGTCGGCAACATGGTGGAGTGGTTAAAGCGCTGTGATTGTGATGAACATTTTCTCGGTTCAAAACCTACTCGCGCAATTCTGTTGTGTCCTTGGGAAAGACACTTTAAAGCACTTTCCCCTGTTTGGCGGTCTTGGCAAGAAGTTTTAAATTAAAATCGTATGTCTATAAAATAAAATAAAAAATTTCATCTAGACAGCAATATTTTGGCATCTCCAGAAGCAGGTCTGGGTAATTGCTTGCTTTATGTATTAGCGTCTCCGTCGCTTTCTTGCGAGTCAGGTGGATTAATATAGATATAAAATGAAATGAAAAAGAAAATTATTTATAGCAACTGGATTAAAACGAATGCACGGTGTAAGTTGATTTCTTTAGCTATAAACATAGATTTTTTTTATGGTCAAAGCTTTTTTTTAATTCACCTAAATCAGTTGTATGAACAACCGTAATAAAAAAATACGTAAAAAATGTACGATTTTATATTTTGCTGTTAAGAAATTAATTAATTCTGATTAATAAATATCTATTATTTAGATATAAACCAAGATACTTATTGAGCAACGGTACTAAAAAAAGTGTCAATCTTTACTTTACCTTCGGATTTATCATATTTACTAAAAATTGGATTAAGTTAAAAAACGGATCTTAATACTATCATAGTGGATTATTATAAACGAAAGAAACCGATTCTTTAACAATCCTTGGTGGTAAGTGCTTTTGCGAATAATCATAGCAAAGTAGACTTTTGTATTCTTTTGTAAATTGGATAAAAATCGGGGTCTAAAATTCAGTTTCTTCTTGGCGTTGCAACCAAAGACAGTGCTGTGGTATGTTTCCAATAAATAGTCAGGTGATTGTAGCACTGGTAGCAGCGATTTTTATAGTAATAAGAGTAATTTCGTAATACGTTTTTAATTGATATTTGTTATCACAGCAAGAAAAAAAATTATGTGAAGACGTTGCTTTTAATTTACGACACCTACACAAAATGCGACAAGCTTTCTCTTTTAGGCATTCTAATAATCGGTAAAAAATCGCGGTTAAAATGTGACTGATTCGGCCGTGTTTTCTAGTTGGCCATGACTAAAACTACAATAAAAAGAAAAATAAATAAAACACTATTTAAATTGATGATTATATAAAAAGTCTTTTAAAAAATTTTATATTAAAGCAATGGTTCTCAACCTTCTCAGTGTCATGGACTCCTTTCGTGAATAGGCTGAAACTTGTGGACCCCTTTAATAAAACCAATTAATATTGTTACGTTTATGTGGTCTCCACTGGAAAAAGAAACCAAAGTTTAAATATTATTGAAGAGCATACGAAATACCTCATGGAAAAGTTTAATTATCTACGCTTGCAATGAAATAATAACAGTTTGAGTAGAGTATACCGTGCAATTAATAAGATGGGAAGAAAGATTGCAAAAACAGCATTGCTACGTCATTTTAGTCTTAAACTAAGTTTTGCAATTTTTCTCTGAAATAAATAACATATCTTAGGTGTGCTCGGTGTCCTGAACCTGTGAGTTGAGCGAAAGCAAACGGGGGAGTTGAGCGAGAGCACTTTGTTTTATATTTTGTTTAAACTGATAGGTATATTTAAGAAAAGCAAAATATGGAAAACTAGTGTTTGTGTGTCAATTAATGTTTTTGTGAAATCGTAATTTGTAGCAGATGGATCTCACTCTAAAAGATTTTAACAACTGATTAGAATCGTCACAATTACAACAGAAAAGATTATAAAACTGAAAGTGAAAGTAGCTCTTATGGCTATAGTTCAAATAAAGTGTAAAAAGTGAAGTAAGCTAACATCGTCTCTGTTAATTTGCACTGTTGACTGAATTTGACAGATTAAACAAAGCTTTCAATAAACACATCTGGGCATTTTTATTTAATTTAAGAATGCGCTGGAAGAAGAAGCAGAAGTAAAATCATTCATAGGCTATATTGTATGTGACTTATATTGTATGGGGCTTACATCTCTAAATAGTGTTTGAGAAGAAAAATCGTAATGTGTCGTTTGTTTTTAAGTTGTTTCTAATTGCATTTCTCATTACTCAAAATACTCGCAAAAAGACCAAACAGTTTTAAAAAGACGCAGACGTTTCTCCAAAAGTACTTTGAAATTAATGAATCTCCGAAATTTTGATAGAAGTTTAAATAAAACCAATGTAAACTTTGTATAAATTTTATCTCTTGTTATAGCGGAAGAAAATAAACCTCAAAAGAAACTGAAAAAGCCGTGTGCAAAAAAAATTGCCGAAATCGTTATTGGAAAGGAAGCTATCAAGAAAAGAATCGGCAGCATGGTCGATTGTTTGAAAGCGCTATAATTTAATGGCGAACTTCATCGAGACGGTCACTGTTCAAAACCTATTCACGCCGTTTTGTTATGTTTTTGGGAAAGATGCTTGATGGCACTTCCTCTGCTTGGCGGTCCTAGCAAGCAGCTCTAAAAATTTCACTCGTATATCTAATAAAAACTAAAAACTAAAATATAAAATTTCGACCGGACAACAATATCTTGGCTTTTCAGAAGCAGATCGAATTAATCACTTCACAATTCCCCTTATCATTGTGTCTACGATGCTATCCTGTGAGTTAAAAAGATAAATATAGAAATTAAAAATAAAAAATAGCTGCTTTATCACTCCCAAACAGTACTTTATTAAAATACCCAGTCCGGTTTCACAAGGCTTTATATCGAAACTACGCAAAGAATTGGCCTTGAATTGGAGAATAAAATAAAAAGTCTTTCAGAAATTTTTCCACGAATAGACAGGCTACACAAGAACAAACAATGTTAAAATATTGCATTGAATTTAATACTTTAATACTGTTTTGAAGTAAATACACGTGTTCGTTCATATTATCTAGATTTCGCGCTAAGTTGTACAATAAAGCTTGGTTTTTAGAGTTGCGCAGACTACATTATTATTTTTTGCAAGCAAAACCACATGGTAATTTTGTTTCTTTTGCTATAGCTTATTGTTTTCATCTTGTGAATGAAAAGGTATGGACCCCTGAAAATCATTCTGTGGACCCCTGGGGGTCCATGCCCCCCCAGTTGGGAACCATTGTATTAAAGCAAAATATTTCAATTGTATTTTGTTAAAGATAAGTTGATATTGTTGTACGAGTCCCATCTACGAAACATGCAGCACAAACTAAAAAACTTCAAAGTAGTTCTTACAACATTTTTCGCGATCGTTTCGACCATCGACGAAAAGAGAGAGCATTTCCGTTGAGATCGTAAAACCTTCTTCCCCTCCTGCCTCGTTCGAGGCCCAACCAGTAGCTCTGCTCTCGGTGGTCTCTTAAAAGTTGAGAAAGAAAAACTTGCTCTTGTCTTGTTCTGAAAATGGTAAATGAGGACGCAGTTAAATCGCGTTTTTCGGTTGTATGCATACTTGCATACTTAGGCACAACGAGGGAGCCGTGCAGCAACTGACACAATTGCTTTGCTTGAGGCTGGTTGACGAAAAGGCTGTGCAACGCCTTATAGCAGTTGGCCCCATGCAAATACCACCCCGGTGAGCATCTGACAAGCTCGTCTACAGAAACAATAAAAAAATAGCAAACAATCCCTGAAAACTTGTGAAGAGTAAATTTTTTTTAGGAGTAGGCCTATATCACACTAAATTGCATCAAAAAGTTTGGTATTACGCTGAAAGCCTGGAAGGCAAAAAACCTATGCTTGAGCTAATCTGATTTAACTTAAAGACAACCAGGGCGAAATAAATTTTATAGCTCTGTAAAAAAGCTGCAGTTTAATGCAACAACGCAATACCAATTTTATGCAGAAGTAAAGATTTTAATTGATGCTTACTTGATGATGTTAGACGGGCTATGCGACGTTTACCAACCGAAGATCGCAGAGATATAAAGTCGCCAAAAGTTTCAGGCAAAATCGCTAGCTCGGAAAAACCTAAATCAACACATTCATTATCTTGATAATGGGACTTTATAAAATACGTAAACAACCAGGACTGTACCGGAAGCGATACCCTGGGGGCTCAGAATTCGAGCCCATTAAGAGCCTAAAACTCCAAATTTTGCCACAAGGAAAAGTGTTATAATAACAAATAAATAAAACACAACACCAGCTGGGAGTGTGACGCAGGCGCTTTCATTCTCTTTAAGTCTTTTCAGCGCCATAAAGTGCTCGACATATTTTGCACCTTTATGGCGTCATTCTTCCTTCGATGATATTACCAACTTTCCATTTATTTCAGCCATACCACAATTATATACAGCAACACATACATATTCATATTAAAATGAAACAAAAAAAGCATAGCCATTAACGCTTTCGGCTTACATTAGCTCTCTTTAGATGAATTGAATAAAACCTTAAAAAACTTTGCCGTGTAATTTAAAGATCGAGGTCAATGACCTGATTACGTAATCGTTTATCAAATTTTTTTACACGAGGTTTTCATAAAAGGAATGTTGAAAATTGATTTAAAAATAAAAGGAATGTTGAAAATTGATTTAAAAATGCAAACGCAAAATAACAACTGCAAAGCCGATACACACGCAAAATCCAAATAACAGAAATAGCAATCTAAAATATATTTAACAAAAAAGCTTATAAATTAAAACTTTTAAAATAGCTTATAAAGCTTTACAAAGCTTTATTAATCAAAAAACATAACCCTGGACTTAATCAACAATTATTTGCAAATGGATCATCGTTTTTGTTTAATAAAATTGAGATTGCTATTTGTTTTATTTATTTTTTATTATTTTTTTAATCTCTATATTTATCCTCCTGACTCGCAGGAAAGCGACGGAGGCGCTATACATAGGGTAGGCAATTACCCCGACCTGCTTCCGGAGATGCCAAGATATTGCTGTCCGCTTGTAATTTAGTAGAGATATTACTGTAATTTAGAACTGCTTGTCAAGACCACCAAGCAGGGGAAAGTGCCGTAAAGTGTTTTTCCCAAGAACACAACAGAATGGCGCAAGTGGGTTTTGAATCGAGACCATGTTGATCATCAGTCCGGTGCTTTAACCACTCGACCACGCTGCCGACGATTTTGCGTAGTTGTTATATGGATTTTGGGTAGTTTATCGGTTTTGCGGTTGTTGTTTTGCGTTTGCATTTTTGAATCAATTTTCAACAATTCCCTTTATGAAAACCTCGTGTGACAAATTTGATAAACAACTACATAATCAGGTCATTGACCCCGATCTTTAAATTACAGGGCAAAGTTTCTTAACATTTTATTTTATTTATCTGAAGAGGGCTAATGTAAGCCAAAAACGTTTACGGTTATGGTTTCTTTTTGTTTTATTTTAGTATGAATATATGTGTGTTGCTACATATAATAATGGTATGGCTGAAAAAACGATATTCTCTCTCCGCAAATTGTATTTCTATTCTTTTTTTTTTAATGTAATAATGTAATAAAAAAAATGTAGTATTGGTAATTAGTGGTAGATTTATTGGACTGGTAGAAAACATTAGAACAAACATTCTGCCCGAGATGTAGTAGTGATACCGGTTAGATCAATATTATTTAGAAAGAGTAATCAGGCTTTGCGATACAGAGGATTGATTGGTTTTGCAAAATTACCTTTGTGTTTGAAACGTTCTTAATTTTTAAAATATAGACGTTTGTGTCCTTAATACGCACAATCTACATGTTCAAACTAATTTTTTATTTCTTCAATTTTGGAATTGAACTGGGGTAAAAATAATGATTTTCTCAAAAACATTGGTGCTTTCCTGCTATCCCCCACCATCAATTGCTTCCTGTTATTTTTGTTATTTTCAATACATTTCTCTTGGTTTCTTCTTTATTTCACCCTGGTGCTGAAAGAGGTATTTCGGGTTAGTTTCACCGAAAAAAATCTCCAACAGTAATTTCTTGAAGAGACCCCAAAAGTTCTGAGTTTTCGTTCACTATTTGCTGATGGTGGGGCGGTAACAAGAAAGTACCAAAACATTTTTTGTCCGTTGGTCAAATTTAAAAAAGTCAACTGAAAATTATAAATAAGGTCTTTGCAAAAATTTGGACACCATAAATTAATTTTGACGACATTTGTCTCTTGGAAATCAGCAAAAGATCTGGTCCCATAAAAATAAACGCAGTTGAACTTTTATAAGTCATTAAAGCCAGGGTTTTAAATTTTTTTGTTATTTTTGCTCTTTCATTTAGACCAGCGTTTCTCAAACCTTTTTTTCCTGCGACCCAAAATTGCTAAAAACAACGATCTACAAATATGACTGCGACCCAAATAAATTTGAGTGAGCACATATTGAAACAACACGAAAGTGTTACGTAAACCAACAATGATCTTCTAATTTTTATATGTGTGGGCAAAAATTTGTTCGTGAGCAAATTTATTTTGATTTCTTGATTTTCGGCTCAAAAACGTAGTGATCTCTAAAAGAAAAGGTCATCACTTGAATTGAGTCTCTGATTTTCTACTTTTCGTCCCAAAATCAAGGTGCTCTCTAAAAAAAAAAAGAAAAAAAGGTCTTTAACTTGAATCTGACTCTGATTTCTAGATTTTTGTCTTAAAATGTAATGTTTTTTTAAAAAAAGGGTTTTCACTTTTGAAATCTTGTGTGCGCAGTTCTTTTTCTTTTACGTGCGGTAATTTACAAGTTTTTGTGATCATTCCGCGTAGCCTTGGCAACCTACATTTGGGTCGCGACCCATCCGCATAGTCTTGGCCACCCATGGTTTGAGAAACGCTGATTTAGACTTAGAGCAACGCTAAATTTATCTGAATTATTTACCATCTTCTAGAAAGTTTATAAGGTCTATAGTGAAGTGAATTACTCAATATAGAACCGTTCCAAGCCTATTGAATGAAAAATCCCACCAGGAGGACATCGTCCAGTGATCGCGTTCATTTCACGCTGAGCAGGATCGGCTTTTGTCCAAACAAACTGCATCTTTTGTTCGGCGATGACGTTTTCGGGAAAGTTTTGAGAGTTTTCTTTGTAGTCAAAATAGATTCCGGTTTTGTCGAAATAAGCGTAACCAATTTCAGGCATCTTAAAAGAATAATGAATTATTTCCTGTGAATGCTGTGATAGCATTTTCATTTATTTTAAAAAACATCGTTTGTAGGCTATGGGAAATTGTAAAAAATTGCACTATTATAAGAATGTCTATAATTTTTATAATATTTAATAACAAATAAATTTTCTACCACCGAATCTATCGCTTTATTAGTTTGAAAAACAATTAAAAATAAACTTTCTGCTCCTATTAATTGAAAATCTATAAATAGCAAAATAAACACAGAAAAAGTTTTAGAGAAACAAAAGTCGTTTTAGAAGCACAAGTAACTATACAGTAAAAGTTAGAAATAATGTACATTTAAATGGCTGAATGCGGAAATATGGAAGTGAAATTGGCATACAAAAAGAATAAAGTTACACCCTTTTCAATTCCTGTCTTACTTCCATTTCAGTTCAATAATCCCAACTCAATCGTTTTATCTACTAAGGGGTTGGGTGCCCTTTTCATATAGGGATTTGCGAAATAGATAAAACCGATTGATTTGATCACTATAAATTATTGTTACTAAATAGATCAAAAGTTCTAAAATTTTCTTGGATTTTAAAATAGATGAAGTTTGAGGCCGTCATTTGGGTTGTAATTAAGGTTAATAAAAACCCTTCTTTAAGTGAGCATTCTTGATATTTTTCTCTTTTGATTACACCAATGACATATATTGTAATTTTACGATCTTAAAACTATAAATAAACATAATTTGCAAAGTTTTTTTTGCTACATTTTTTTGCTACATTGAGAAGTTTTTTGCAATATAGCTTCGAAAGTTACAATGGCAGAGAAGATTTTTCAAGATAGATGTAGACACAAACTTTTTCTATCAGGTGTTTGAAAACACGTAAAATTTAATCTCTTAATTTGTAGTGTGACTAAATTTTTTCTACCGATTTTATAGAAAGAATTTTAATTTATCTTCATCGGTTATTTTTTTACTGCTTTTAGATCTGAAAATATAAAAATCAATTTTTTTTGCAACAATTTTGTGAGCATAGTTTTTTACGAGACGTCCATTATTATTTTAAAGATGCTGATAAAAAATCATCTACATACTGTATATTGAATCAACAAAAACAACTTTCTCTGAATAGGCTACACGCTAAAAGTAGTTTATAAAAGTGGAGGTTGAAAATTTTACCTTTTCCTGAAATACGAAGCTCTTTAATTGAAAAATTGTGGGGTCTTGGCTGTCACTTTCAATGATCCACTGACACCAATCTTCATCTCTGTTTTGTCGGGTGTTCTGAAACCAATCCACACGAAGGCCCCCAACTGAATGAGTGCATAAGATTCTGAACAACAACATTAAATCATAAAAACAAGCTAACAGATTCAGTTCAATTCAGTCTACTTATTTACATAAGCACGAAAAGATCGAGTGTAGTAACCCCAAATTATAAAAGTCTCAAATCTACGTTTGCTTGTGGAGGAGACAGCAAAAAGATGCAAAGGTCATCTAAGTCAGCTGCCACCGCATTAATCAAATTTGAGAGTAACCACAGTCACACATTTATAAGTAATGTTCATATATTAAATATATATATAAGTTTAAAATATAGACACACAATAAGACCAATAAAAGACATAAAAGACATAGACAAACAATAAAACAATTTTGCCATGAAGCTTAGTTTATTATCAGAAACAGTTTATTGTAGAAAAAAGGCATACGACTTAAAGCCCACTTACTACTTTTAAGCGGCTTAGTTTGATATTTTTATTTATACAGAAGATATAAACTGCCAAAAACTACGTTTCAAACTTTACTTTGAAGTGATAATATTTTGTTTGGTCTTTTGTTGACTTTCACTTGACAAATGTGATCAAAAGGCACTTTTTTATCTTGGTTTTGAAAGGAAACTCTTTTTGTCTTTAGTTGATTTTCGAGATAATTCTTTCGTTTCATTTTCATTTACAATCAATTTAGTTCTTTTGCTTTTGTACATCGAAACAAAAATTGCACATAAAGAGAATAATATGCACAAAATCAACTTTGAATACTTTAAGTTAAAAAAAACATCCTGCTATGGCCGTTTCGTTTAACGTTATTCTATCCGGGTCAGAAACAAACAGAACTGGAATCGAGGGTTTATTTTTTTACTACTCTCAGCTGCTGTAGTGCCCGGATTACATGTTGGCAACAATTTTGTTGAGCCAGCTTTGGGTTTATCATCCAAAACCGTCAGACCTTGTGCTCCATGTGGTGCCCGATGTAAAAGCACGCTGATAAGACATGGTTTGCTGTTTGGTTAGTGGCGCGGCATTTGCAATTCGGTAAAAGGGCGAGAACTCTTTTGTACATGGACGAATGGAACCGTTTAACACCAGTCCGCAAGCAATTGAACTGAACCCAAGCTGTTCGGGGAAAGCTCTTTCCAATAGGTCTGATACTGGTGATGGATGTAAAGGCATCAAACCTCGATGTACCCTCACAGTGCTCCGCATTCCATCTACGATTCATCTATCCGGCTTTACCCCAAGAGTCCAGCAATTGCTATGAGTTTTTTAAGTTCGCTGCATATTTAAAAAAGGTTGTAATTTTTGTGGGTTTAAAAAGGATAACAAGTCGATTAATTCCTGCACATATTTTTACTGCTTACCTGGATTTATCTTTAGTTATGATGTAATAAGCATGTGTGTCTACATTTTCCACCCACCAAATTCTTGTTCCTATTCTTGTAAAAACAACTCCTCGTGCTTCAATAGAGTGTTCCTCTCCTGAATGGAAATCTAAACTGACAAAAGACTATTAGAACAATCAAACGTAAGGCTATTGGTAAGCTTACAGGTATGCACAGAATTGAGACCAAGATCGTAATTAAGCTTTTAATTTCAAATGTAAAATTTCTGAAATTAAATAAAAATTTTTATTTTAACTAACCTCGATGTGCTGACATGTAAGGTCCGGTATGCCGACTTATATTGTACCAATTGGAAGGAATATCAAAAGCGGTGGTGATTAGTCGAGCGTCATCAGGCGTCATGCAGGGAAGACCTGAATGTAGAAAAAAGCTGAAAGTTTTAAAAAATCTTACTGCAGACAAAGAGCTTTGGTTTAACAATATCAGTACAAACAAAGCAAAGATTTAATCAACTTGTGGACATAAGGCACTAAAGAATGCCATCTGTGGCAATGCGAACTTTCTGGACTACAACTTGATACATTTCCTAGCAGCTAGTTTTCGGCGTGAGTAATTGACAATGCCGCTCTTATGAGTAGAGCAAAGTATTTGATAGGAGCCCACATATAAAACATTTAATATTTATAGTTTTTGTAGTTAGCTACCTATTTCTTGTTGAGCATTTTAATAAAATTAGGAGGATAAATAACATTAATACAGATCATAATAAGTAAGAAAAAAAGTAAAAAAAAATGACCAACACAAAATTTTATTTTTAGATACAAACAAACAGTTTTTGTGGTTTAACAATTTTTTAAAAATTTCTTGACGGTTTTTCAAATTTTGACTAGAAAGTCGCCTGACAATTTTATGCTTATAGTCTTTTAATAAAAGAATGAGTGTTTTTAAATAAATTTTTCATTAGGATTATTTGCATTGATGATCTTTAAACCATCAGGAACAATATTTTTTGTGAAATATATTTTAATTATAATGTTGGCAAAGAAACAGTACGGAAAGTTTTTTGCTGGAAGTGATTATCATGACTGCCTCTAGAAAGTAGCCAATTTGCAACAAATTTACTGTGATACAGCGTTAATTCAAGGATTGATAATTAAAATTTTCCGCTTTTTTGCAACAGATACATTAAAAGAAAATTTTCAGCTTGCTTTGCTGACCGACTAAGTCGTGCCTATTTTTTTCTTTTTTACATCTTTCCTTTGATTGGATTTAGCTAGTGATGCGAAGCAAAAGCAAGATCCATTCTCAATCGCTAGTTGAAGTGGTGCGTGTAACTTAAGTACTTGTAGAAAATCGTAGATTAGTGTTATCCATACATTTTTGCGGGCCAATTTTTTTCTAAATTTTGATAGACAGGTCAGAACTTAGTTTTATCAAAAGCATTAATTTTAATAAAAAATCCGTTAAATTCCAGTTAAAAACAATGCTATAAAACAGTGGTTCTCAACCTTTTTCAGATTGAGGCACATTTTAGAATTTTTTCGAAATTCGCGGCACACTTGCTGCAGATTTCTTGATTTTGGTCCCAAAAAAAGAAGCATTTTCTAAAAAAAAAAGGTCTTCACTTCAAATCAGTTTCCGAATTCCGTCTCGAAGCACTGCTATAGAATGACATAATAATAAAGATAAATTGTTTGGTGGGCCGGATTAATAAGTGAGAAGGGCCGTAAATGGCCCGCGGGCCGCGGTTTGGAAAACCCAGTCGTCGATTGAAATGAGATTCAATTCTGTCAAGCACAGTTTAGAAAAATGCATTATTTGATTTATGTTGCTAAATATTCAATGCCAATAATTTGACAATTTCGCAAAACCCAGATTATAGACGTAGTAAGTCGAAGACACGAGAATAATTAAGAATAAATGAGATCTGAATTTTATATATGTATAGATAGTGCTTTTAGATTTTTTGTTTGAGAAAGGATCGCAAACAAATAAAGAGCACTTTTACGTGATTCAAGGGGACGAAGCAATTTCAACTGCAGCAAGATTACATAAACCCAGGGCTGCGTACTTTTTTAGCAAATGGGAAATGTATTTTATATTTGGTGCCATATAAGTTTTTTACCACAGCCGTACCTGCCGGGGGAACGGGGACAATTGCCCCCCAAGTTTCAAAAATTTGGGCAAAATCAGAATTTTTCGGAAAGCAATAAAAAAAGTTTGGGCAAAATCAGGAAGTTTAGGGCAGCGACAAGAAATTATCCGGGCAAAACAAATTTTTTGTTCATCGAAAATAAACACTGTGTGTAGAAAAAGTTTAAGACTTAAGGTGAAGATCCTTTTTTTTACAGATCACTGTGTTTTTGGAACGAAAATCGAGAAATCAAAGATAAATTTAAAGTGAAGACTTTTTTTGGGAGGGGTTCTTCACCCTAAATTTTGGACAAAATTTCTTTTCATATCCGTAAAGTACTAGAAAATCGAGATTCGGGCAAAAGTCACAAAATTTGGGCAAAACTGTATTGCCCCACTAATTTGTTTCGACTGGTACGGCTATGTTTTTTACTACAATTCAGAGCCTGGAAAAATTTTTTAAAGAGCTGTATCATTTAGTCTTAAAGGAAATTCAAATAAAGAGAAACAAAAGTTTGTAAAACTTTTAAGGAGTTCTCCACATTTTTGTTACTCAATGGCCAAATAAAAACTTGAACAAACACTTTTTAAAAAGGCTGAATTTTTTATTGAAAAAATTGTAATTGTCTTTGAGTGAAGTATAATTATGACTATCTTATTCAATACGAGTTGGTTTTATCTTTTTTTATGCAAACTTTTGAAGAGTCTAACGAAAAAGAAAGTTAACATGAGATTGAAGTAACCACACATCTAAGCAACAATTAAAGCTATTTAGGTTTACTTACCAAAACTACAAAAAAATTGAAATTGAAAAAGTGCAACAGTAAAAAAATGTATTTTTTTCATCTTAGCTTAAGATCTACAAAAGATGAGATATTAGATTAAAGAATAATTCTGTTTTTGGTTTACTTCTTGGAAGTAATGAAATCTAGTAGCCTTACTTCCATGTGTTAATCGAGCAGGCTCTTTTTTAAGCAAGAAGCACAGTCTTCCTTTATTTGTCCCTGCGCGATTAAAATACGTAAACAATTTTTAGACCATTTGTACACCTTTATTGGAAATCGACTGGTTGTATGCGGACGTTGATGGCCACAAAATCAGCAACGTTTGCAAACCCCTTGTAATGATTTATTAATTTGTGGATCGTTTACGGCAAGTTTTGAAATGTAGACCTTAAAATCTAATTAATATCGTTTCGTCTTAAAGCGCTTAATTTAATCATCATAATTAGTAGTTTTTTATTGAAGCTTTATGCTGGCAGCCGGACGTTTAATGTTAAAATCTTTTTGTAAGTGATGATCTCTCTTTTAGTTAATCTTGGCAACGTTGTTTTGAGCGTTATCGTTCTTTTTGGTTAAAGCCACAGATTTAGTGGTATTAAATAAAGACAAGTATTTATATCAATTTAACCAACACCCCCCAACAACTCGATTGCAAGCACCGGATTTTACAGTAATTCTTACCTTTGTTTCTATTGCTGTCAACTGCAACTGCTTATTGGTTGGGGCTACTGAACAGTGAGAAAGCTAAGAGAGTTCCTGTCTAATTAGACGAGTATCAACAACCTTGCATTTCTGCACCATGATGGGTTGCAAAATGTAACGTTCTTGCAGTCTCCCAAAAGATATTGATGGACTAGGACTGCTATAACCTTGCTAGCCACGCTTTGCACTATTTGAAGAAATCAATGATCTGTGCAGTCTTGGCATTAAATTTTTTACACTCTTGTTAGTCTAGTATAAGTCTTGCTGATAAGCCACGATACTCCCCTCGTATCTGTTTTAATTTTTTTGTATTAATTAGATTTATATCAATATATTGTTTAAATTTGCCGACTTTTAATTTATTCGTTAATTTGCTTTCCAAAATTGCTAAAAAGTGTTTAAAGTAGACTCTTGTTGGCTAAAAAGGCCAAAAAACTTTTGCTGAACTTACAATCTAAATAAATTTAATTTTTTAATTACAACAATATGAAAAACGCCACATCATGAACCTGCGACAAAATTGGAAGCACGATCTTGTTTACTTGCGAAAAAACTTTTTAATTCTCTTAAGGCAGCAGAAGAAAATCAACGTGTCTATTAGCATAGGAAGCTTTTGATGTATTTCAATGTAGGAAATTACTAAAAAAATAAAACGTCAACTCGCTTTGAAAGAACAAGAGCCGCATCTTATGTTAACATGTATGTAAGCAAAAGTTTTCTTGTTACCTGACCGATTTTTTTGACAAAGTCAATGAAACAAACATTACTTAAATAACCTGAAACAAACTTTACGTAATTTTTCTGTTTTATCTAAAGCTTTGATAGTGCTAGCTGGGTTTGTAGAAACCAGTAACTTGAATATGAACGTTGCACATAAGGTTTATGTATTTGACTGTGTAACTCGAAATAAAAGCTAAATTGATGATACCATCGTAGGTTTTTCATTATAAGCGCGTTAGCATACTTTTCAAAAATATTTTACCTCTCTGTAAAAAAAACTTGAAATGATATTTCAAAAAACCTTGCTATATTTCTTCACTGAAAAAGCTTACTATAATAGATTTAAAGAAGCATTTTAAACTTTGCACAACATTTTTTACGATGGAAATATAAAATGTCTTCAACAATGTCATTCAATTATCTATTATTTTTTCATCTTTTTCTGCATATGGCACTTGAATTATGTTGTAACATTGCACATTTTTTCTATGTCAATACCGTTTTAATCTTCTTAATTCAAGCGTAAGAAAAAAGTTTTTTTAAACAACGAAAGATCAGTTGACGCATTTGCTACTTTTTTTAGCACGAACTCACTGAAGCATGACAAAACAACAAATTAACAATATTTAGCTTTTACGTCATTATTACAGTGTTTGGTAACATTAACGCCGCAGACCAAGCGTTGAAAACTAAGCTTTGATTGAACTTCCGTCATGAAATCGTTCGCTTCCGCTACGTTCGTGATGGTCGAAGCAAATCCTGTAGAAAACAAGTCTACTTTTGAACTAGGCAACCAATTATACATAAGATATTACCACAATAGTTTTTGAGGACTTGATTTAGTTTTTTGATGAGTTGCTGTATGCGAGACAGAGATGGTCGTTCTCTATAGCTTAAAAGATAGTCAATCAAAAACAAGTGAACTTTTGCTGCAATTCAACAGACAAATTTTAAATCTTTCAAACCGTTGTCTCAAATTAATGCAAAATAAAAAAAAAACAAAGTAGCCTGATATAATTCTTGCGAAAAATTTAAAGCCAATTCAAAGCTCTTACTCTTTATTCTTTTTTGTGTTTTAAATAGTAACTATTATCGTCTCGTGACTCACTTGTAACTTTGATAATTTAATTAATCTGGAAATGGGTTATATAATAATCTGACTTGTCATGTACGAGAAATACTGTTTTAACCACAATAAAGAGTTTGCCCGTATTCTCGCATTCTTTTGGGCGTTATCTGAAAGTAAAAAGTTTATATTTACTAAAAACTTAACTGACTTTTTAGACATAAGCTAGGCCTTCAAAAATTCTCATACCCTGGTTAGAACATCAAATTTACTTTAATTTCTGTCATCCCATAACTCAAAACTGTTTACAGTCAATTTACGAATATTCGGTGTGCGTGTCACACCGGACAGAACTAAAGTTCTTGCTTAATTTTTTCAGGAGTTTTATTGTTTGATGTTTAATTAGATGGAAAATGGCCAAATTTTAGTATCAAAACATCGCCAAATGTAACGTTTACTTTTGGAATAGTTTGTTTTAGAAAATTGGTATATTTGTTTACAGTATTTAGCTCAGTGAATGCGTTTACAGGTGTTTATTTTATTAGAATAGCAAGTTTTCTTTCCGGTAAATGTTTTTAAAAACTGCAAAATATATAACTTACAAAATGTGTGGGACACACAGTAGGCTATATTCAATCAAAAGTGTGTGGAAAACCAATACTTTGGCCACGAACCATTAGTTTACCATTAACAGATACTAGTCAAACAATCACATTGATTCTACATTGTTCAACAAATATTTGTTAAATCTAGAAGACACTATCAAGTGCGTGGCTTCAGTACAGCAATATCACAACATTTGTTTTAAACTCAAACTTAATGAAAACATAGATATTTTTGCAGTAATCCAATAAGAGTTTTGAATGCTTGAGTTTAACAGCTAAGTCAATGATAAAGTTGTAAACATGTCATGATGCATAAGCATAAATTGAAAATATAGTGTACAAGTGAGTAAAGCAAGTCAGATCAACTATCAAGGCAGATCTTAACTATATTCGAAAGCACAATTCTTGCCGACACTTAATCTGAAAAAACACAGAAGTTTTGTAAAATTTTTATGTTTGTAAACAGCAATGGAGTCTAAGACACAATGAATAATAAGTGTTTCTTAAAGTTGTTCTTTTGGTTAGCCACTGCAAATCTGTTAACTAAATCATTATTTTTATTACCAGGAAAAGTTATACTTAAAATCAAAATCGGCCTACTTTCTAAAAATAATATAGCCTTTAATAGGCTGCTGTAATAATTAATATTTGCTATTTTATGATATTTTTGTTTTTGGCAACAATGTTTTTTTGCTAGATTTTACGAACTGGGGTTTAATTGATTAAAAAAAAATTCACGTAAGTTTTAATAAAACATCGTGTCCTGACTTGGAATAGATACAACAGCGGGACTTTTTTAAAAGAATAACCGAAAAGTTTTTAGTTATTTTCAACAATTTTTATTCAAACCTCAGCTTGAACACTTTTCAGAAACAAAAAGATAAATAAAGCCTCCTCAAATTTTGGATCCAGTAATTTTTCAATCCAAAATACGACTACCTCGTTTAAACCTGTAAAGTAATTTTGAATCATCGTCACTTTTGATTTTTAAAAATATGAACTACATATATAGAACATGAATTGTAGAAAAGGTTCAATTAAACTCAAATTACTCAAAAATTTGCATAATAGTTTTATAGCTCTACTTCTTGAATCTAGATAGAGTTATTGGCAAAACAAACTAGTCTTTCAATGAAGTAAATGCAAAAAACTTTTTATGGTACGAAATAAAATAAAATCGCTTTTATTGTAACAAACGATTAATTGATGAGTAGGGGAGACCGGGTCTGGTTGACACAAATTTCAAACTTTGTAATCTTGCGAATAGTTGGTCGATTTTCAAAAATTATTTTTTGTTTTTTTTCTTTAGTTAAAATCTTCAGCTATAACTTCAGAGTATTTTTTTTGGTTTTTCAGCAACAATAAACATGTTTTTGGACAGTTTTAAAACAGTCAATTAAAGTGTGACAACCTGGACAAATCTATCCTGGTTGTCACAAGCATTGGGGTAAAATGTCACAGCTATTTGTGAGTAGACACTCACTCAGTTGCTTTTAAATTTTGCTATACGCCAAGATCAAACGAACAATTTATTGATAAAAAAAAATACAAAAATATTATATACATGTCAAGTAAAAATAGCACCGTATTTCTTGTCCATTTAGCTGTTTACAAAGATGTCTTAGTTTTGCTTCACAATCGAGCACCGGATACAATTAGGTAAGATCAGAGTTAAATATATATACTGTATATATATTTATATATAAAACTTTCCTAAACAATAAAATAAAAACATGATATTTTCACAAGAAATTTAAAACATTTTTAAAATTATCGGTTTTGTGCGTGTTAAATTTTGGAGTTACTCTTGGTTGGCCTATATCTCAAAAGCAAACCAGCAAAAATAATCATTTATTTTTGGAAAACACTTTATTTGATGTCTCAAATCTCCCAAGCTGTAAATATGCTTCAACGTTTCTCAATGAAGCAAACACTAGTATTTTAATAGCAAAGACGGAGCGCAAGAATTTAACAATTTTTTTGCTGCCAACATTAAAAAGTGAGGATTTCAAAGTAGGCCTACACTTATTTTAATAAATCGGTCTCTAATTTCTGCTTTTAATCTTTACATAAATATAACAGCTGTTAGGCATATTGGGCTGATATAAATTTAACATTTTAACATACCGTGATGAGCTACATTTTTATAAACACACCAAAACAAGGTAATTAAACAGTTTGTTTAGCATGGGGTTGGTTGTCACAATGTGACAACCTTCACTAATTTTTTTGTGACAACCTGTACAGACCTGCCATCTTGAATTCGACTAAACCTAATTCAAAAACTGTACTACCAGCTAAATAAAGACTTTTTTTACAAAAGTGCCAATGTTTTTACGCCTCCAACGACATATCGATGATGATAATACATCTATCCTAGTTGCTTCTATCCTTTCTTAAACAAAACCAAAAAAATTTTGAATTTTTAGCAAAAATTAGTATTTTAAACTGTGCTTATTCAATCAAAGTCAAACTACATCTGGAAAACAAAGAGGTAAAGACACGTGATTTAACATTAAAGTGATTATTGCACAAGGTTGCGAAATACTCAAAAAATTAAATGTGACAACCAGGACAGAGGACAACCAGACCCGGTCTCCCCTACTACAAATCCAATCTGAAGTCTAATCTTGCTGTAAGCATTTGGTCCAGCAGCGCAAAAAATTCTTGTTTTAAAGCACTTAAACTGGGCTTGAGTTATTTATTTATAATTTTGGTTAGTTTTCTTTTTTTTCAAACAAAATAATTGCTTTTTTACTTCTACGACAAACAAAACTTTTATGTTTTCAAAAATCACCTCTCACATCAAGCACAACGAGCATTGAAATTCCAAACGCAAATGCAATTTTAAACATTTTTTTTAGTCACGATTAATTTTTGAGATCATAAATTTTTGAGGTTTAACTTAATGTATTACCAAATCATTGCAATGCATTTCAACTCACTACTTAGTGTACCAAAACAATATGATCTTTAAAAAAAGTTATCGTTTTCGGGCAGACCACTTTTTAGTATACCGAAACAAAGTAATCTCTAAAAAAATGTCATCACTTTGAGGATCCCACCGTCATGGTGCTACTATGAAGAAAGAGAGCAATATCTAGCGTATGAGGCCACTTTTCGACATTTTTTAGGGGAGGGCGGTGCAGCCGCTGCTTTCGCACCCTACAAAAGCCATCACTAATAGTACCTAAAAAAGAGTTTTAAAAACAATATCTCAAAATTTAAATTCAAATTACCTAAAATAATTTACTTTTTTGTTTTAATAAAATGCTCCGCAAAAAATTGCGGTAAACTTAAAATTGTTATACTGGCCACAATTATTTTCCTCGTCAGTTTTTTTCCTATTTTTGTTTCTCTTTTTTGTCGTAGCTAGATTTAATAAAACCGTGGTACAAGTGTTTAATTGAAGTTTTGCATTTCTTTGGTCGTAATTCTTGGTTAAAAAAAATCGAATTGATTGCAAATTTTAGTTTGTTCGTTTCGAATATAGTCAGTTTTTAATTCAATTTTTTTAAAGCTAAAACATATTCTGATAAACCGTGATCTGAACGCGATTTATTTATGCTAACTTATTTCAATTAATTTTTCAAATACTATTAATGATGCTACACAGCAACTTTAAATGAGGGTAAAGCTGACAAACTTACTAGAAACCGTTAGAAGAAAATCGATATCCCAGTAAAATATCTTTTATACTACGCTTGAATCTTTTTTATGCCTTCACTCCAAAATGGTTTGACTTGATTTGAACAAAAAAATTTTTTGCGATTATTGCAAGCTTAAAGTGATGAAAAAAAAGCTAATCTAATTATGTTTTACGAGTTTTAATAAAGTTTGTTCAGATTTTTTTGTAAAAATTTGTGTTTTGCATTTTGTGCTTTTTAAAAAGATACAGTATATGATTTCTGGTCTCTTTTTGTATTATTCTGTTATGAATGTACAGGGTGTCCGTAAAGTCTCTTTGCAATTTAAAAAAATTATTACAAAGTGAAATGATGAGATATCGCAATGAGGGTTGTTTTATGTTAACCAGTATTTCATAAAGTTTTTATTGATACTAAAATTTATTGTTTCAGATAAAATTTCTTAATTAAAATTTCTTATGTTTAATGATTGAGTTATATGAACTGAACCCCCATAAAATGACTACTCCTCAAGAAAAAGCGCAATGTGTATCTTCATTCATTGAGACAAAATCAGATGTTCAGACCCTTCTTACTTCTTACTGATCCCCAAATTCTTACATTGTGTTTGTTTAACTTTCCTGAGACATGAAAAGTTGCCTCATCACTAAAACAAAACTCGCTTGAGGAATGCTTCATCTTCAGAAATTCGTTACAGCATGTTCACTGCAAACTCTTTTCGTCTTGGCATGTCGTTTGGCTGAAGTGCCTGTAACATTTTCACTTTGTAAGCATACAATCTTAAATTCTTGTGTAGGACTTTGTGCACTGTTGAACGTGGTAGTTCCAATTGTCTGGCAGCAATACGGATGGACTTCATAGGAGAACATTGAAAGGCTTGCCTTACACGCTCGATGTTTTGTTCAGATGTTCTTGATCGCCCACTCCTTCTTGTATCGAACACTGTCCCTGTCCCATAAATTTCTTGTGCCATAAACGAATTGAAGGACGTGATGGTGGGTCTCTTCCATACTTACTTCTGTAGTTTCGCTGGGTCTGAACATCTGATTTTGTTTCAATGAATCAGGATACACATTGCGCTTTTTCTTGAGGAGTAGTCATTTTATGGGGGTTCAGTTCATATAACTCAATCATTAAACATAAGAAATTTTAATTAAGAAATTTTATCTGAAACAATAAATTTTATAGTATCAATAAAAACTTTATGAAATACTGGTTAACATAAAACAGCCCTCATTGTGATATCTCATCATTTCACTTTGTAATAATTTTTTTTAATTGTAAAGAGACTTACTGTACATACCGTAACTGTGCTATGTTTTAAAAAAGTATACTCTCTCCCTAAATTGTATAAAAGATATTGTAGATCCCTGACACTCAAAGCAATCAAAAAAGTCGCTAAAGCCTATTCATTTAAAATAAAGAAATATTTTAATTCTGTGAGTAGGCTATTTAAAAAAATGTTTTTTCACTCCTGACCGAGAATTGTAGCGATGTGAAACTGTTTCACCTTTAACAAAAACAAGCATATTCTTGCTTACTTTTGTACATATTAAAAAAAAGTTAAAAGTTCTTTTTATTTTTAACTCAAAATCCGTTGTCAACTATTTTTTATATTGAGTTGCTGTACGGTTGAGCGGTATTGTCTTCGGCGTAAAAGACAATATTCAGTCGGTTCGAATCTCAGTAAGATATTAATCACTGACAAGTCCTGATAGGAGCGAAACTCGAGTCTGGTGTTTTTCATTTTAAGTTGTTATTTTCTTACATATATTATCTGAATACCTCATATTAAAAAAATATACAGAGTGTCCATAAAGTCCTACACACAATTAAAAATTTAATATCTCAAAAACCGCATAAGGCAGAAACTTTAAATTTTCAACAGTGAATTATACCGCCATAAAGCTTTTTGTTATTTTTTACAGGTTATTTTATTGTTAAAATAAGTAAGAATAAGTCATTTTTAATAAAGGCGTAAGTTTGCAACAAAGTATGAAACATGTTGACCATTCAACAAAAAACACAATGTGTTCTCTGGTACCATAAATTGAAATCACCAACTGCAGTACAAAGTAAATTTAGAAATGAGTTTGGACAAGATCCTCCTCACATTAACAGCATTAAGAGATGGTTTAAAAATTTTATGGAAACCGGCAGCATTTTGGATCGCAAAAGATCGGGTAGGCCAAGCATTGATAAAGAGACTGTTGATGCTGTGCGTGTTGCATTTCATCGCAGCCTCGCATCGCAGCTCCCATCGTTTATGTAAAACTTTGTGAACTGTGCTACGAGGAATAGCAAGTTCATTTTATGCAACACGAATTGATTTCCTTGAGTTGCGATGAAATGCTACACGCACAGCATCAACAGTCTCTTTATCAATGCTTGGCCTACCCGATCTTTTGCGATCCAAAATGCTGCCGGTTTTCATAAAATTTTTAAACCATCTCTTAATGCTGTTAATGTGAGGAGGATCTTGTCCAAACTCATTTCTAAATTTACGTTGTACTGCAGTTGGTGATTTCAATTTATGGTACCAGAGAACACATTGTGTTTTTTGTTGAATGGTCAACATGTTTCATACTTTGTTGCAAACTTACGCCTTTATTAAAAATGACTTATTCTTATTTATTTTAACAATAAAATAACCTGTAAAAAATAACAAAAAGCTTTATGGCGGTATAATTCACTGTTGAAAATTTAAAGTTTCTGCCTTATGCGGTTTTTGAGATATTAAATTTTTAATTGTGTGTAGGACTTTATGGACACTCTGTATATTATTTAGTGTAAAAAAAATCATTAAAATTGAAAGTATTTTTCTTTAAAAATGTATAAACTTAGGCCCGAGACCGATGTTGAAATGGAGATTTACGAAAAGATTGAGGTAAATAGCTTTAATTTTATTTGCTTGTTTTTATTCGGATAATTGATTTATTCAAACAAAGTTCTCGATTAGGTCTAACTTATAAACAAGGTCACCATCCGAATTGACCTAAAAATTAGCACAGTCAAATCTCTATTTTCGTCCCAAAAACGTAGTGATCTCTAAAAAAAGTTATCACTTTCAATCAATTTCTAAAACAGCGTTGCGAACTCGGAAGGTTGATCCGACTCCGAATCCTAGAATTTCTAAAATGCCTACTCCTACTCCCGACTTTAACTTTGACCCGACTCCGACTCCGACTCCCTAGTAAGGGCAAAGTATTTATCTTAAATTAGATTTAACTAAGCAACAATCATCCTTGCGAGTTGACAGTTGCACAAAATAAGTCAGGTTTTTCAAATACATAAAAAGATATTTAATTTAAAAATTACACTGTATGAAAATCAGTTCTTCTAAAGTGCTCGATAACAAAGTTAGAGCTTGAATTAAGAGTTATAAAATTGAATTAGAAATTTAAAAATTAGAAATTTTTTAAAATTTTTTGGTCGGTGTTCATCAGGAAAGTGCTCAATGACGTCGAGTCAGAGCGGTTAGATGATTAATTTAGAGACCACAAAATTTTTTAATTTAACATTAATTTTATTTGCCCCAACAGACTGTTTTGCCTGCCTGGGCTCGTCAGGGGGCGGTTAAAAATCTGAAAAACGAAATAAATAAATAAAAATACAGTTTAAACAAAGCGCTTGAATGCCGACGAAAAAGCGTAAAACAACAACAAGAGAAAAACTACGGTTGTAATATTAATCGATAAATAAATTTTATTCCCAAAGAAAAAGTGTTTTTTACGTAGCTTGCTCTATTGTTTGAAAATAATAGGTAAATATAAAAAGTTTGCATTAAAAATATCTTTAAGACTAAGACAGTAGGAAAATTAACTTCACGGAACTATCCAAAGCCGTTTGGAAATTAAAACAATCAGGACTATCGCCAGAAATAAGATGGAAAATCGTACAACACGCAACTCCATACCATGTGGCTCAAAAACATGCAACTTATGCTTATCAGAAAAATTACAAATATTCCAGGCTGACCCAAATAAATTACTGAATAAACGCTCGGAGTTGGTCTCAAAATGTCGACATCGAAGTAATTTAAATTACGAAGTTTTATATAATTACGCCGGCAGTTAATAAATATATTTACAAACTCGGTTTACCTTATTTTTATATCACACCTTTATCCACTTTCTTGATCAGCAAATAAAACAATCCATCTCTACACTACATACTTATCGAACTAAAAATATTCTTAAATTATACCCTGTAAAAAAATTTACTGTTTTAATTTTAATTCGTACCCTAATAATTGTCATTTTTAAACGCATTTCTTTAGCATCTTTTTACCGTATTTCCAATGTGCAGACTATTTAATCTAATTTTAACGCATTTTTAATGCAAACTTTTTATATTTACCTATTATTTTCAAACAATAGAGCAAGCTACGTAAAAAACACTTTTTCTTTGGGAATAAAATTTATTTATCGATTAATATTACAACCGTAGTTTTTCTCTTGTTGTTGTTTTACGCTTTTTCGTCGGCATTCAAGCGCTTTGTTTAAACTGTATTTTTATTTATTTATTTCGTTTTTCAGATTTTTAACCGCCCCCTGACGAGCCCAGGCAGGCAAAACAGTCTGTTGGGGCAAATAAAATTAATGTTAAATTAAAAAATTTTGTGGTCTCTAAATTAATTATCTATATACATATATAACTGCAAATTGCGGGTGCTCTTCAGAAGAGTGCTCAATGACTTCAATAGTCAGAGCGATTATTCCTGATTATTAAAACACAAATATTAAAAAAACATTTTATTAAAATAGTCCCAACAAACTGTTTCACCTGTAAGGCTCATCAGGGGACACAGTTAAAATAAATTTTTACACTTCAGATGAAAACTCGCATCTTAGAAAAATAACGCTACCAAAAGTTTGGGTTTAAACCAGTGTTTCCCAAACTTTTTCAGTCTGGCGCCCCCATGCTTTCCAGGTCGATTCCAGCACCCCCTTCACTTCTTTTTTAAGTGAAAAGAATATTGCACATAAAATATTTATTTCAAAATTAAAATAATTCAATTAACCATGTTATTTAATCTTCAAAATTACCCCTAATAAACACTTGCAAACCCTTTTGTGTTTGTTTGTTCAAATTGAAAGAACAATATTAAACGCAAAGTATTTCCAAAATAATATTTTATTTAATAAAGTATTATATTTAATTTTAGAATCACTGCTAATGGGATAGGTGTACTTGGTGCAGGGAACTAGTTTCTCCCATCGGGTTGGAACTCACTTAAAGATCTCCACGTTTGGTAATTTTAAGTCTGTTTCTTTGCTTGGACAGAAGCAAGGCAACTGCACTGAAGCCCCGTTTTACCAAATATGATACTGGAAAGGCAATGAAATAAATCTTTACCTTGTTCCACAGTACTGGATAGAAATCAGAGATTTTTTTGTAAGCAAAAATCTTGATATGATTTCTTGAACATTGGCCATAGCTCAATGTCGTTTTGGAGTAAAACTATTTCTTCTTTTGCCACTCCTGTTTCCTCATTTTTGGCATTTAATAATGGATTTATTACTCAGTCTGGTAGTCTAAGAAATAAAATATCATGAAATCTTTCAGATATGTCTCTTTCCAGCGCTTCCAGGTGAGCACAATACACTTGAAGGTCATCATCTGATATGCTCTTCTCTTTAATCCAATTCAGAGAGGCTTAGAAACTGGAAGAATTCATGACGGGCTAAGTTTCTTTTGAATAACTTGCACTTAGACAAGAAGATGGAGATAGTAGATTTGACCTTAATACTTAAATGTTGTTAATGCTACGCTGTCTCCCCAATTGCCCCCTTTTGTGTCATCGCCCCCAGGGGGCGGTGCCGCCCACTTTGGGAAACACTGGTTTAAACAATTATTTTACTAAAGTTAGTAATTGATTAGCAAATAATTATTTTGTTACGAGATATTAAAAAAAGAACATGCTGTAATGTTGAGCATAGATGTATTCTTAAACTTGGCCAAGCTGCCGAAAAGATTAAAGCGTAAAAAAGTTTATGATCATTAGTTAAAAGAAAATGTTATAAAAGAATCTTTTTATAAAAAATGTTTTTATAACACTCTCTTTTAACTAATGACCCATGCTAATGTTTTATACAGTATAAAAGAATTTTTTTATAATACTTGCTCTTAACTAATGATCCATAAACTTTCTACGCTTTAATCTTTTCGGCAGCTTGGCCAAGTTTAAGAATAAATCTATGCGGAACATTATAGCATGTTTTTTTTTTAATATCTCGTGACAAATGTAATTATTTAATAATCAATCACTAACTGGAGTAAAATTATTGTTTAAACCCAAACTTTTGGTAGCGCTATTTTTCTAAGATGCGAGTTTTCATCATCTGAAGCGTAAAAATTTATTTTAACTTTTAAGTTTGCTCGTTTTGTTTCTTTCAACGTAAATAATATTGCTTTTTTTAATTGTTGTGTTCCCTGATGAATCTCACAGGCGAAACAGTCTGTTGGGACTATTTTAATACAACATGTTTTTTTTCGTTATATTTTTGTTTTGATAAATAGGTATAATATAATTATATTATATACACAACTTATTAACAATAATTCTTACTGTGTTTGAATGAAACATTAAACAAATCACATTTAGAAAACTTACTCGAAATGGCATACATCATAACTCATAACGCATGACTCGAATATGGTGAATGCTTATTACGTTTTCTGAACATCAAAGTATTTTATGGATAATCATGATGTTATCTCTAGTCTATTTTACAGTTAGCCTATCATATTTTCCCATAGTAAATCGAATCCACGACAAACCTTAATGTTAATACAATTAATGACTTGTGTAGGGCCTGGGTGTAGGACTAGACCCTGGGTGTTGTCTCCTGCGTGTAGGACTACATCTAGTCGGGTTGAAACTCAATGAGGTATGCATTACTGACGAGTTTTAACAAGAGCAAAACTCGAGTCTGGTGCTTCTTGTTTTAGGTGGCTTAGTTACGTTTTTATTAGTGGGTAATGAGGTTAAAACGTAAATATGAAAATTTTATAATTGTAAAAATTTTTACAAATGTAAATAATAACTATACGGAATTTATGGACAATGAAAATTTGAAAACAAAAGTTAGAAAAACAAAAAAAACTATAACCAAAAGAATTAAAAATTTAAAACTCACAATTATAGACTACAAGAAAAACAATAAAGTGCGACTAATTTCAAATTTTTCTTGAATCATCTACTGCATATAAAGAAACTCCAAAAAAAATGTTGCCATTTCCATACCAATAATAAGCTCATCCTTATTTCTCTTAAATAAACTTCAGCCATTAGTTTGAAGGCATGAAGTCCATCTTCTTCACAGTAATTCATGGTTATATTTATTGATAGTAAGAATATATATGTGAATTTTGTCGGATCTTGTAAACAAAATAAAAGGGCGTCTTTAGTTTCTGTCACGTGGGTAATTCAATTATTGTAATTTTGTTCGAGACTGAACATGCAGGCTCCCTGCCGTTTATAGACACTCATATTAGGAGATTATTAAAAAATTCACCTTGGTTCTAAACGTTTGGTTGATATTTTTTTGAAAGAATAGAGCAAGAAGAGTAAGTTTTAATTTTCAAAAATTTTAATTTAGTAATTTGTTTGTAAAAACAAAACTGCTTCTGTGAGTTTCTCCTTCATTGCAGCCCTTTGGTCTGTTCTGATGAGCCTTAGTGATGAGAACAGATGTTTAACACTCGCTTGTGTTGGAGGAAGTAATTATTAAAGACACGTCAAAAATAAAAAGTGGGGGGCATTTTGGAAGCTGAAACGGATTTATGGCATTTACATTAATTTCAATGGGAAAATTCGCTTTGTCATACGAGCAAATTGAGATTCGAGCTCGGTCACGGAACGAATTAAACTTGTATGTCAAGGTACCACTGTACTATAGAAAGAGGCTGCTTAGGGTAGTAATCGATTATGCACCTGGAATTTGCTTCCTGTCATTGGATTGAAGAAAGGGAAGCAAATAAATCGGCTGATCAAGCATAGCATTACGCAAAATATATTTGCTTAAAATTTAAATGTAAACTTTTTATGAGTTACACGCTGTGTCGCACGATACGTGGCAAGGTTCTCTTAAAAAGATTACTGCACTGCACTCCACTGCCGCGCGCGGCCGCGTAAACTGCGCGGTTAATATCATTATTATGTAAAGAAATTGGACATGAGGGGTCGGAGTCGGATAAAATATTTCGACTCCTAGTACTCTTAACAGTCCGACTCCGACTCCTTCCTAAAACCTCCGACTCCGACCGACTCCGCAACCCTGGTCTAAAATCTCTATTTTTGTCCCAAAATGTTTGGCACGAAAAATTTTCCCTTGCTCCCCGCTTCCAGTGCCCCTGAAAATAATCACATTAAAATTTATTTGAGACAATGTTTATAAAAATTAAGCACGAAATGTTAACCCCGCTTATATACCAAAAAAGTTGTTTAACTTGATGTTTTATGTTCAATTAAGCATGTCATGTTTTTAAAAGTTAATTGTGATACCGGTATATAAGCAAAAAAAAGAATCTTGAAAAGACGCTATTTTTCATTACAGATAAAAAAAAAGAAGAAACTTTGTCATCTATCAGTATTTTGGAAAGCATTTGTTGTTGTTTTAACGATAGCCATTGCAGCCACAATAGGAGGAATCGCTGGCTATTATATAGGTGACTCAAACAAAGCTGCAACAGGTATTTATGGAAAAAAATTTTGCATTATTAAAAAAACTAAATTTTTTTGCCACACGGTTTGTTTCTCGTGAGATTATTTTTCATTTGACCTTATCAAATCACATTCTGATTTAACTGAACCTCATTTTTTTAAACATTCAAACAAATCAAAACAAAACACTTTAATTGCTTTGAATTCATCATGCTTGCCTTTTAGATTGCAATTCTCCTCCAAGTGAAACTTCGACTTCTTTTTTCACGTCTTCAAGCACCACAGATACTCTGCAAGACACTTATTATGTCGGTGTAGCCAGAGAAGATGTGACTGGACCAATCGTTCAGGTGAACATGGTAAGTTGAGTTCGAGTTGTTTAAGTGCAAGTAACCCTTTAATTTTAAGTGAAATCAATCAAAAAAACTTTGCATCGACTGTTTGTAAGTCTTTATACATAAGCTTGGTTCTTGTTTTTTTCTTTGCCGATTAAATTTATCTTAACATGATTTACTTTTATATTTTTCTATATCTACTGGTGCAGTGAAGTCACTGCAATTGATTCTATTCTTAGGGCAATTCTTTACTAACCAATTTGGCTTCTCCGTTGAGAATCACAACCGTACATACAAACGCAGTTTAATAAAATAATATTTGCTGTTAAAACTTATTGAAATAGAATATCAAAATTATTTAAAGTTGAAGTCGAATTCCTTAAGGCCCGTTTCTACTACGAGCGTGGAAAAGAGCATTCTTTGTTTCTTTTATTGATCTTCGCTTGAAGCGAGCGGTTAAAATTAAAGCGAGCGCAAAAAAAAAATCAATAAAACAAACAAAGAATGCTCTTTTCCACGCTCGTAGTGGAAACGGGCCTTTATTCAAATAGAATCGGAATTAAACTATGAAAGTTACTTACGCTTACAAGAAAAAAAAACGCAGAGAAAATCCAAAGCGATCTAAATTCAAACGCATGTCTCGTGATTAATCACAATTATCATTGTCTTAACTTTTTTCTTTATCCGCCACGAGGTTGATACAAAGGGCAGCATTCTAGTTCGTACGGGTGCGCTGGTTTTATTTACAAAATGCTGTGAACTATCTAATGATAAATCACGTTAGCACCTACAGTACTTTAACTCCAAGATCTTAATCCTAACCTGATTTTAAATTGATAATAATTTGTACGTTATTTCCAATAAAAAACAGTTTTCGTGACAACTGAATCGCAAACGTGTGCATCAAAGCCTTTATCTAGCACGAGGGTGGGAAAACTACGGCCCGCGGGCCGCATGCGGTCCGCCACGACGTTATGTGGGGCCCGCGAAGGCCTCAAGCAAATAACTTTACTCTCTCTTTGGTTTCAATTGTTGTGATCTCTAAAAAATGTCCAAATTTTGGGATCTCTTCGTTTTTGGGACGAAAAAGGAAGTTTTTGACGTTGAATGGAAGTGATGACTTTTTTTTAAAAAGATCACTATGTTTTTGGAACGAAAATGGAGATTTCAGACATTGATTGAAACTGAAGGCTTTTTTTTAAAGATCAGTATAGTACAGCCCGCAAATAAAATCAACAAGTGAATGCGGCCTGCGAGCTAAAAAGTTTGGCCGCCCTTGATCTAGCAATTTAGATTTAGAATGCGCTTTTGCTGCAGCTTTAATTGAACTCAAGCCTTATAAAATTTGTTGTGTTCAGATGGGGTACGCTCATCCAGAACAAGTGGCAAATGGACTTCACACGCGTCTCTACAGTCGTGCGTACGTAATAGCTGATGAAAAACAGCAGAATCGGGTTGCTTTTGTCAGTTTTGACGGCGGTATGGCATCGCAACTGATCAAGCTGAAAGTAGTCAGGCGTCTGAAGGAAAAATATGGAGACTTGTAAGTTACTTGAAAAAAATTTTCTGTTACACCAATCTAATTTTTGGTTTCTTTCCGTATAAAAATTCTCCAATAAATTTTCAAAAAACTTAAGGATCAGAAGTTTTCAATTAAACTTAAAATTAATTCAAAAAAAATCGGTAACTTTTGCAAACTTGAACTTGAAAAAGTTTGACAGTTTTGATTGAAATTCTTACAGCAGCTTTATGACCCCTTTTAATTGTAGGTAAATAACTGGTTTGAAATACATAGAATCTTTTCAATAACTTTTACAGTTTGCTGAACTTTAATTCAAAAACCTTAAAATGTACAACTCAAGTTACAAAATTAATCAGAAAACGATTTCAAATCGAATAAGATTTGATCATGTACACAGCCTTAATATTTATTAACAAACAAGATTATTAGATTATATAAGATAGGGTTGTCTCATCTGAATAGGCGGAATTCCGGACAGACATAGGCGTATCAGCTAAAAAAATTTTTGAAGGGGCCGACAAAATAAAATTGTCTAAGATTCTAGAATGAATATCAAAAAAAAGGTCTTCACTAAAATCGGTCTCAAATTTTCCTGTTTTTGTCCCAAAACCATGGTGTTCTCTAAAAAAAGGTCTTTTACTTGGAATTGTCTCGAATTTTTCAATTTTCGTCCCAAAATCAAACATACGAGTTTCATGTCCAAATTCTGAAAAATAATTTACTGGATGCCAAAATTCCGGACATTTGAATTTTTTTCCGATTATTTGATTATTTTAACCAAAATTCCGGACGGTATGGCAACCCTAATATAGGACCACGTTTGTTTACAATTCAAATTAAAAAAAAAAACTAGTATCCGTTAGATAAATTATTTTTTAAATAAAAGTTTGCTGCTACAATAGTTTTAAAACCAGTGATGACCTTGCAAAAAGTGGGACCCGGTGCAAGAAAAATAGAGGGGCCACTTTGTAGTGTGCCAAGTTTTTTTGTTCCAAAATAAAGTGATCTCTAAGACCATCACTTTCAATTAATGTCCAAAATCTCTATTTTCGTCCCAAAAGTATAGTGATCTTTAAAAAAAATGTCATCATTTTCAATCAAGTGCTATGTCCCTACTTTTGTCCTAAAGTTAAGGTGCAAACAGGGGGCCACCGTCATGGTATTATTATGAAAAAATGGAGCAACATTTTGCTTAGAAAGGGCAACATTTTGACGTTTTTTAAATGGGCGCGGTGCGGCCGCTCCGTTTGCTCCGCAATAAAGCCATCACTGTTTATAGCATAAAATAAAATTATTAATCGTATTAAGATTGCTAAATGAGCAACCGATTTAGTTAGTTCAGACCAATACTGTAGGATTTGTGTCAACTAACTTTATTCTTATATCCAGTTTTTTCTTTTCATTTTTTAAAATTTTGCGTAATGTTTAAGCGCATTCAAGAGAAAAGCTTAATTATTTATAGTATAGTAATATATTTATCAGTAAGTGTATCGCAGCAAAAAAAAATCACACTTAAAATATGGAATGTTTTTATTCAGCAGCTTTCTGTAATATCAAAATATTTGTGATTTGGTTTGTTAATACGCGTCCGTTTTTCAAATTAAGTTAAAAATTTTGTTCTGCATTTATTTTCAAATAAAAAAAAAACCTTCGCCAGTCTATTTGCGGGCTCACAAAGACATTTTAATTTTCTCTAAACTTTTATGCTTTCAATTTAAAATTCTTTCAGAAAGTGCAAACTCTAGTCAGAGGTAAAATTTTGTTGTTATTTTTAGCTAACGTTTGACTGACTCGGATAGTTTTAGCCTACTTGCTGGACATGATGATTTTTTTTTAGCCAATACACTGTTTACTTTAGTGTATTAGACCAGTGGTCCCCAACCTTTTTATCGCCTCGGACCGGTCAAGGTTTGACAATTTTACCGCGGCCCGGTGATAGGAGACGTTGAGTGTTTATATTTCAGATTGTTTTGATTTAGTAATTTTAATTTAATTGTTTTAAAACCTGCCTTCAAAACAAAATACAATTACACCAAAAAAACGAATATAAAGTGATATAACACTTTAACTCAGTAGAAAGCTAAATCAATGAGAAACCTGAGCTTGTTTTTTTGCGACGAGACGATTCCGTCTGGGGTTAATAGAAGACAATAACACCCGAAGTGTGTTGCTTGTGTCCAATCTACTCCTTTGTTTTGTTTTGGTGGCTGTTACTGCAAAAAACCACGCTTCACACAGATAGGACGTCGGAAATGCAACAGGGTTTTAAGTAATGTGGCTACGATCTCAAGGTATTCCGCCATGACTTTAATCCAGAACACCGGTAGAGTTGTTGTTTCAAACGTAGCTTAAGGCAGACGTCATTTGCAATCTCCTACAATTGATCTTCTTTTTGCAGAGACATGCTAGATTCACGTGGTTTGTTGACAAATGGGTCGCAGATGCATTCCTTACCAATTTGTGGGGTTTTTGTGGTTGGAAAGTAGCGCTCGAACTCTTTTAAAAGCAACAACAGATGATTGTGTACCAACTGGGAGAATAAAGGCTCAGGCTCGCCCAAAATCCTTTCTCATGCATGAAACATGTCCAAAATATCTCTATTTACGCGCCGTCACCACAACTCCAGTTTGGCCGTATATGCAGCTACTTTGTCTACCAACTCGAAAACAGTTGTTATTTTCCTCTGAAAAGACAGATTAAATTCATTGAGCAGCCTAATATATGTATCACAAGTTAGCCGGTTTTGCGAGCCATTCCTTGTCACGTGTGTTTTGGTGTGGGTAATAACTATAACGACGTCAATCAATACGCTGTTAAATTCCGGTGTGATTTTTCGGCTTGCCAGCATTTTCCTGTAAATGACACTACGCGTAGATTTACACTCAGGTGCAACCTTCTTAATCTGAGCAGTTAAACCAGACAGTCGTCCAGTCATGGCAGCCGCTCCGTCTGTGCATATGCCGATACACATGGACCTTTTAGTTGTTCTGATATATAGCCATCTGGAGACTTGAATAGTTCTGCTCTTGTCGTGTTGATTGGCAAAGATAATGCACATAACAAATCATCATGCACATCCTCCTGATAAAGATATTGCACATAATTGTGCCTTGTTGTCAATATCTGTAGATTCGTCAATCTGGAGTGCGCACCATAGTAATGTATTAATCCTCTCCAACTGTTGTGTCTCAATGTCTTCAGCTATTTTCTTAATGCGTCTAATTACAGCTATGCTAGCCGACAAAGGCACATGTTCTATCTTTTTAACTGCAACCTCTCCTAAAAGTTCACGGCAAAGGTCTTCAGTGGAGGGCAAGATCAATTCTTCGCCTATAGTGAATACTTTTTTGCCTTAGCAATACGGTTAGCAACTAAATATGATGTTTTCAGTACATTCTCGTTAATTGATGTGGTAGCTCTCAAAAATATTTTCTCTTCTTCATGTTCTCGTTTTTTTTTCAAAATACTCCAAGGGTTTGTCTTTTAACCCAGGGTGCTTGTTGTTCAAGTGGCAAAATAGTTTTTGATGGCTTTATTGCCTCATTAGAGAGCCGGTTGCAGCAAACTATGCAAAGTGAGGTTGGTTGTGGGAATCACCTGTCGCGATAAATTCATATTTCAGGTAGGACTCATAACATAGTCTGCTAAAAGCTTTCTGTTTTTTTGATATTAAAGGCTCTTCTCTCTCTTTACTGGGCCTTTTCCCCTTAGCCAGGAAACGTTTTAACGATGTTTGTTTTGTACTTATTTTTGCTAATTTGTGGGCTAAAATTCAACTATAGTGCCTTTTTTACAAAAATTGAACCACTTTAAATACCTGCAATCACTAACCTACAATACAATAAAACCATTACAAATAAATAATTACTGCAAATATCTCTATAACAACTGACAGTGTCATGTTCTGAACATTTTTTAATTTATGAAATAAATGAAAAGAAATGGTCAAACCCGCCTAAAATAAAACGAAAGAATAGTCGAGAACTTACTATTTTTTCATCTACGACAAAGTTAGATGAATTGCACACAAAACCTTCCAGATAATTCCTATCAAAAAGTATCTTTATGACGTCAGAAGTAGGGTTATAGCATCATCAAAAGAAACTTTCAGTAATTTCCTAAATCAGCGTTTCTCAACCGGGGTTCCGCGGAACCCTAGGGTTCCGCAGACGATCATTAAGGGTTCCGCGAAAAAAATGAGATAAGCTAATACTCTTTTTCAGTCTTTTTCTAAGTGTGGTAAAATTTTTTCACCAGAATTTTGACTTTTTGACCTATAGTGACCCCGCGCAATTTAATCGTCACGTGATCAGCTCGCTTCACGTTTGGGTTTCGGTCACGTGATCAGCTCGCTTCACTTTTGGTCTCGAGCCACATTTTCTCTTACTGACTTAGTCACACAGTTGGTGAGAACCTAATATTGCCAGCTTGTAAAATTATAGTCGGTAAAGTGCTTGGACAAAATGCAGTACAAGAAATTGAAAATGTTCCACTTTCAGACTCTACAATAAGTCGACGTATTGATGATATGGCACATGACATTGAAGAGGTTTTGTGTGACAAATTGGAAAATAGCATTTTTTCTATTCAGGTTGATGAGTCAACTGATATTGCCAATAAAAGCCATGTTATAGCTTTCGTAAGATTTGTCAATGAGGGTCAAATTCAAGAAAACTTCCTATGTTGCAAAGAACTGTTAGAGACGAGCAAAGGAATAGATGTATTTAATATTTTGTCCTCTTATCTGGAAACAAGAGGTCTCTCGTGGAAAGATTGCGTTGGCATCTGCACTGACGGTGCTCCATCAATGGTTGGCTCCATGAAAGGGTTTGCTTCTCTTGTAAAACAAGAAAACCCTAACATAATCTCAACACATTGCTTTCTTCACAGGGAAGTGTTGGTTTCAAAATCACTTGGAGATGATCTGAAAAAAGTTTTTGATGATGTTATAAAAATGGTAAACTTTATTAAACAAAGACCAGTTCACTCCAGAATGTTTAGAAGATTCTGTGAAAACCTGGACACAGAACACATTAATTTATTGCAATATACGGAAATCCGGTGGCTGAGTAGAGGAAGAGTTCTAGATAGAATGTTTGAGCTGAAAGATGAGTTGCACAAATACCTTCAAGAAACAAATAAGCAAGATCTTGCCAAATGCTTTGAAGATGAACATTGGCTACAGAAGCTAAGCTACTTAGCAGACATTTTTTATCACATGAATCAACTAAACAAGTCACTGCAAGGCCCCAGAGAAAATATATTGACTTCTAGTGATAAAATTCTTGCATTTAAAAAAAAACTGGATTTGTGGAAAAGCCATGTTACAAAAGGGAATTTTGATATGTTTCCGAGATTTTTGAAAAGTAAAAGTGGAGAGGGATGTAAGAAAACTTCAAGTCTTATTGAATCCCATCTGGAGGAGCTGTATATCAGAATTGAAAAGTATTTTCCTTCCCTTTCAACACAGGCGTATGATTGGATACGGGATCCTTTTTCAGAATCTGCTTGTCATCCTGAGAATCTGACATTAAAAGAAGAGGAAGAACTTTGTGAGCTGCAGTGTGATCGTACACTAAAGATGAGATTTACAGACCTATCTTTGGACAAGTTCTGGATTTCTGTGAAAGAAGAGTTTCCTACTATTCATAGGAAAGCAAGTAAAATATTGCTGCAGTTTTCAACGTCTTACATGTGTGAACAAGCCTTCTCTTGTTTAACGAGTATTAAGAGTAAAGACAGAAATCGTCTTCTTTCAGTTGAAAATGAAATCCGTGTGTGTTTATCTAAAGTTCGACCTCGAATTAAATATTTGTGTAACAAAAGACAGGCACAGGTTTCACATTAAAGAAGCATGTTTCACTTTATCAAATAGTTCTGAAAGTAACAATTTCTTAGCCCATTTATTGCTTCACAGGACATTTTGGCTTGATTTTCGTATGTCTTCTCAACATTGTCAGTCACGGATGAATAAATGATAAACTGATGCAGCAATTGTCTGTTTTCTTTTTGTTTTCATACATTTGAGTAGGTAGCTATATGATGTTCGTTGGCTACTTGTATATTTATTCTTTACTTTTAAGTTTAGAATTATTGTGAGAATGAAATCTCCCTGATAAAGTATTATAAACAAACATTACCAAAAAAATTGACGAAGAAGTAATAATTTTTCCTTAATCTAATTATTCAAAAATAATAGAATATTTACCACGTGAACTACGATGAAAATAAGATGAGAAAGAATGGTATTTATTATTTTTTAGCGCAAGGGTTCCGTGAGACATGGGATATATTTTGAGGGTTCCGCAAGGGAAAAAAGGTTGAGAAACGCTGTCCTAAATAATTACATTTAAAGAATAAACTATGCAACAAAAGAAAACGGAAATAATTAAATGTTTCTTGTGTAGCCCGTGCGGCCCGGTATCAATTGATCCACGGACCGCTACCGGTCCGCGGACCTTGGGTTGGGCACCACTGTATTAGACCAACCGTTTTGGAAAAACTGGCTTGGGTGTTGTTGCTGTTTTAAAAAGGCACTAGTTTTTTTAAAGTGACAACCCCATACGTAGGCCTACACATGTTGTATACTACGAAGCAAGTTACAAACCTTATTGCACTAAAAATGATTTCAGCTTTGCCACTGCAAGTGCAGCAACAGCAAAACAAATTGAGCATAGCTAATTTAAGTAAGGCATGACACATTAATTAAACCATTTTTTTAGAAGACAGACATCATCAGTATTTCTATTTGTTGTCCAGACTCGCGGGACAACGTCAGTTTTTGTTTAGTTTATTAAAATCCACTTGTTATTTACTGCTTTAGTTTAAAAGCTAACTTTAACTCCTATGGCCTCCTTGAGAATGGACCTGGCTATCAAAAAGCGCTCCTGTTTACTCGGCACAATGCCGTCATATGCTCCTGACATGTTTGCAACATCAAATATGCGTTTTGTGATGAATAAGAGACACCTAGAACCGATAAATGTTACACAGTTTAAAATTTAATTATGTTGTCTTTCCTAGCTACTTACCTTAATTTTAAATAGATTTTAACGAAAATAAACGCATTGTAGAATCGTGTATATTATTGAATTGCAAAACTATTGTTTTAAAAAGAATCTTTCTTTAACACGCACTTTGGAACTTAATAGTAATTCTATTATTGTAATTGTAAGAAACGTTCTCAAAACTTTTTATTGAGCAAAGTTTAATCTTACAATTAGTACGCGTTTTAGGTTTACGGAAAAAAATGTGGTTATTTCGGGAACGCACACCCACTCCGGGCCCGCTGGGTTCTTTCAGTATCTCTTATTCGAGGTGACGTCACTTGGCCACATCAACCAAACCACGGACACATTCATCAACGGAATAGCGAAAAGCATTGAAACAGGTTCGGTGTCTCAAAGTGTTTAAGTGGCAATTGCATCAAATGAAAATATTTTGCAGCTAACGAAAATCTTCAACGAGCTACCATTAGGATGGGAAGGGCAAACGTTGACACCGGAAATATTAACCGAAGTCCAACATCTTACCTTAGAAACCCGCCAGAAGAAAGAGCAAAGTACCGAATTCGATACCAATTGAAATTTTTTAAGTAAAACCGTTTTTTGGAAAAAAGAGCCTCGTTAGCTAGATGTTTTTAAAAAAAGTTCTACACAGAAGAGTTCTTAGTTTATAACAGAAAAGACACGAACAAAAAATTTTTTACTCAAACTACCTGTGGAAGCAAGATTTTTTATCACTTTCACTATCACAAATAACTTTTTGCAGAGTTTCTTTATTTAAACATTCACCGCTTTTTTAGATACTCCCACGACACTGAGCAAGAAATCACTGTTATTCGTTTTGATACTGTTAAAGGTAAGATTCCTCGCCTTCGTAATAAAAAAACTGAACTTTAAATAAAAAAATAAAACAAAATTTAATTTTTAAAGGAGAGCCAATGGGGATGATTTCTTGGTACCCAGTCCACCCGACCAGCGTGAATTTTACTAACTTGTTGATCAATTCTGACAACAAAGGGAGGGCGTCAATGCTTTTTGAAGAAAGAATGAGAAAAGACGGAGAGACAATGACTGGAAAGGTAAATTAATTTTTTTACCACACGAGCGCTGAAGACCAGTTTTACATGCTTCTAGAAAACATATTACAGATTTATGCTTAATAAAAATTTTTTTGTACGATCTCACGGATGCATTTACAATGCAATAGTTTTTTTGTTTTGAGAACTCAAAGAATATAATTTTATGTTAGGGAGCAGCAAAGCTTGATACTAAATTTTTAATGTTTAAATTAATCTCATATTAACAAACTTCCAAAGGTGGAGTTGCAAACTTACTCTACAACTAAATCAATGTTAGAACATAAATTTTAAAATTAAAATATTAATTAAAAAAAAGTATTTACAATGGTACAAAAGGGTAAAATGCTATTTCCACATTTTTTAAATGTAAGCAAGTTTCTATCAGCTTGTTTTGCTCTAGTTAGATCTGCATAAATATGTTTTTACTCTAAATTGTTTTGTGCCCCTCATGAGACCTGACCTGGCATAATGAACAAATTACAAAGTGTTTGCCAAAAATTTCAATTTTTTGAAATGCTAATTTTAAAATTGTGGGCAGCAAGAGACTTTCGAGTTTGCTACGAAGATTTGCAAATAGTAGAATTCAAACTTAAAATTTATTTAATTCCACGCTTTTATAAAAAAATTATTCGTTTTTTTAATTTTTTGACTGTCTCTATTGTATGGACCACCCGTGTGAAATTTTTTTATTTTTATTTTCTTTGTTATTTGTCCCCCTGACTCGCAGGAAAACGTCGGAAGCGCTATACTTAGGACAACCGTCACGTGATTACCACGACCTGCTTTCGGAGATACCAAAATATTGCCGTCTGGTTAAAATTTTTATTTACTTTTTTAGCTTTTTATTCACATATGACTAAAATATAGATCTGCTGACTGCCAAACACAAGAAAATGCCATTCGGTGTTTTTTACGCAACTGCGTCGATTGGTTTCGCCATCAATACAGCGAGCGCTCCTAACCACTCAGCCACGCTGCCAACAAATGAATACAACTCTGAAACAAGCTGCTAGCCTACACAATTCATTGGAATGGATAGTGCATATCAACCGGCTGCTATAAGCCTATTGATATACTATGACAATCACTTTCGTAACAAGAACAGCTGGTTTTATGCATGAGTAAAACCTCAAAGAAAATGTTCATTTGTTTTCAATTGTTAAGCAATAATAATCGACACTATTTTTGAAATGCATATTACTTTATTAGCCTACAAATTAAATATTTCAGCCATCAAGAAAATTTTTTCGTTCTGAGGTACTATAGTTTGCTGAGGCTAAATCCTTTTGCAGGAAACCTTTGTGGCCGCTTTTGCCCAAGCTAACTTAGGTGACGTTTCTCCGAGAACAAACGGTCCAATCTGCATAGATTCCGGTAATTTTTTGATAAACGAGAAACTGAGTATTTAAATTATATTATTAGGCTATATACAATTATAAAAATCATAATTGAGTTTTGGCTTTGTGCTTTAATTAACATAAATAAATGATGCTTTTATGTAAAATGTAAAGCAACACAACATACAATCAAAAACATATCTTCAACAATTTTTTTATTTGGGCAGTAAAACAATCTGCTCCTAAACTGGAATAATTGCTATAATAAATTAAATTAGTTATAAAGAGCAGAAATGAAAGTATTGGTTACGGTTTAGGTGAGGAGTGTGAGCCATACTCTTCTACGTGTAATAACAGATCCCAAAACTGCATAGGATTTGGACCCGGAAAAGACCACTTTGACTCTGCAGACATCATAGCTCGACGACAACTGAACGCGGCATGGGACGCCTACAAAAAGTAGGCCTACTTAGTTTTTTCCAACTTAATTAAATTTATTTTTCCAGTTACTCGACAATTGATTTAAACATAAAATAGTTACAAAAAAACTAGGAATGAAAAAACAAAAAGCAACAAAACGATAATGTTGACAATATTGACATACACTGTTGAAGAAAAAAAGATTCGTAAGAAAAAAATTGCATGGTCATTACCTTTAACGAAGAGAGCACTTGAAAAAAGAACAGAACAATTTATGCTAAAAAATAGTAGCAAAAAAGAAGAAACAATTTATAGGTTTTTTTGGAAGCATATTGTTGTGTTGGCTGTAGAAATGTTTGCAAAATTCAGAATAGCTCTTTGACATTTTTGCTTATGGTGAAACTCCTTTAAATACTGCCTAAAAATACAAACAATTTTTCAATAAATGGCAATGGAAGCTTTAAAACTGATGTGCGATTAAGCTTTTTGTAGATTGTTGACCTATTACAGAAATTACAGAATCACACAAATCAGTTTTCTTGTCCGTGTGATTCGCAACTATTATGTCTTGCGATATCACAAATATCGCAAGACATAATATGCTCTTTAGCGAGCTTTCAATTTTGAAAGAAATGAAAACCCAACCCTAATGCTCAAATGACGGCTTGACGTACGTAGGTATGTCAAGCCGTCATTTGAGCATTAGGGTGGGTGAACACTTGGGTTTTCATTTGAAAATTGAAAACTCCGTTAAAGAACATATTATGTCTTGCGATATTTGTGATAATACCAAATACAATGTAAATTCGTTTAAAATGATTAAAAAATGTAATACTAATTTTGAAACTAAAATTCACGAAACAAAAAACATAACCCTGGGCTTAATCGAAAATTATTTGCGAATGGACCATCGTTTTTGTTTAATAAAATTGAGATTGCTATTACTGTTATTTGGATTTTGCGTAGTTTATCGGTTTTGCGGTTGTTATTTTGCATTTGCATTTTTTAAATCAATTTTCAATAACTCCTGTTATGAAAACCTCGTGTGACAAATTTGATAAACATCTACGTAATCAGGTCATTGACCTCGATCTTTAAATTACAAGGCAAAGTTTCGCAACATTTCATTCATCTGAAGAGGGCTAATGTAAGCCAAAAACGTTCATGGTTTCTCTTTGTTTCATTTTTATTTTGGTATAAATATATTTTATTTGGTATTTTTGTATATAATTGTGGTATGGTTGAAAAAAGTATACTCTCCTCCCTAGCTTGTACTACAGAAATAATTTTAAAACTTCAACAACAAAAGTAGAGTTTTTATTTAGTTTTTAT
This sequence comes from Diplosoma virens, assembly GCA_963680785.1. Taxonomy (NCBI): domain Eukaryota; kingdom Metazoa; phylum Chordata; class Ascidiacea; order Aplousobranchia; family Didemnidae; genus Diplosoma; species Diplosoma virens. The sequence goes on along the minus strand of OY796890.1, from coordinate 15,008,719 downwards.
TTTGCTAGTTAGTTTTTATTTTGCTATTTTGCTATTTTTATTAGTTTTTATTTTGCTAGTTAGAATAATTATTCTCAACTTTCGCGCTAATTTAATTGTATCTGTATAAATCTTTAGCAAAATAAAATTTAAAATAATTATCGAAGCAATTAAGGTAAACTCTATTGCAGAAGTACTACTTGAAATAATTTGTTGTTTAAGACAAATAAGCGAAAGACAGCAATGTTGTTTTTAAATTCTTCTATTTAAACAAAGCTTATTTTATATTTGAAGAATTAAGAGGATTTGGAATTAATTTTTAAACAAGCTGCATAAAGATGAGAAACACCAGACTCGAGTTTCGCTCTCATTAGAGCTCTCATTGTCCTCCGGGATCTGTAGTCTAGTGGTATAGTAACCTGCGTGGAAGACTACAGGTCCCAGGTTCGATTCGCGGTGAGATAAGCATCACTGATGAGCTCTAATGAGAGCGAAACTCGAGTCTGGTGTTTCTCATCTTTATGCAGCTTGTTTAAAAATTAATTCCAAATCCTCTTAATTCTTCAAATATAAATTTCTTCTTCGCTCGTCAAGCTCTAGGAGAGTAAGCGCGATGCTTAACGCTTGTCGGGTAAGTACCGGTCATGAGGTACGGCCTTGGAATTACAACATAGTGGATTCTATGTATTCCTTGTTCAGTAAATCCGGGAATAACTAAGTTATAACAGCTGCTTTGAGTCCATCTGTCGTCCGGGATCTGTAGTCTAGTGGTATAGTAACCTGCGTGGAAGACTACAGGTCCCAGGTTCGATTCGCGGTGAGATAAACATCACTGATGAGCTCTAATGAGAGCGAAACTCGAGTCTGGTATTTCTCATCTTTATGCAGCTTGTTTAAAAAAAGCTTATTTTGTTTAACAGTGCGACTGATCTGATAAAGGGGCCTATTAGCTGGGTGCATCAATACGTCGACATGTCGAATGCGGAAGTCACTCTTTCTGACGGCAGCGTCATCCAGTCATGTAAACCCGGCATGGGCTACAGGTTGGTTATTATACTCACTACTCGCGGTCAGTCGCCAGCGTGGTCGAGTGGTTAAGAGCGCCGTGATTGTGATCAACGTGGTGTCAATTCAAAACTTACTCGCGCCGCCATTCTGTTGTGTCCTTGGGAAAGACACTTATGGCGCTTTCCCCTGCTTGACGGTCTTGGCAAACAGTTCCAAATTTCAGTCATACCAACTAAAAAAAATTTCAACCAGACAGCAATATCTTGGCATGCCCGAAAGCAGGTCGGGGTAATTGCTTGCCCTATGTATTAGCGCCTCCGTCGGTTTTCTGTGAGCCAGGAGGATAATTACGGAGATAAAAAAAAATCATGTGCACTTGCTAATTTAATTCGTGATTTAGTGTTGTAAACTCGAAAAAATGAATAGTTTTAAAAATCTGAAATAAAAAAAGAGAAAAAAGAATAGCTCTCTACTTTAATCAAAAGCCAAAACTTATCAATTTTGAATTACGTTTTCGATACGTAATCAGAAAACGCGTCATTATTTTTCATTTATACTCACTACTTCGCGGTAAAGCTACGTAGAAGCATTGAACTCAGAGCAACCCTCGATCGATTATATTCAACGAATTGTTATCAATGAATTGCTGTCGGGTCAGGCTGAAATGAATTCCTTATTATTATTTTTCATAAAGCGATAGAACTGTAATCAAGATCTGCTCGGTAGATAACTAATCAAAAGTTATCATACTATTGGTTTTTATTGCTAGGGCACAACACAACGAAATGAACGGTTGATCTATTATAATGTATATCACATTATTACAACCGCCATATCACTGCCACTAAAGCAACACGTGTGCATCTTTAAAAAATAAGCGAAATGCTGAATGAAACGTCATCACTGATCTTTTCGAAAATCTTCACAATCACATGCCTCCTGCGACAGCTTTAGCGGTCCGCAGGAGTAAAGAAGTTGAACCATATATTTTAAATTTTTAATTATTTTAAATTTACACCATATGTTTAAATTTTGAATAGCAAATGAAAAATTGTTCTGTAACTTTTAACTGCACATTGCAACGTTTCTTTTGACACAGCCTTTTAATTTTATTAGTTTTGCATCTGGTTGTACCGATGGAGCCGGAGCATTTGACTTTGTGCAAGGAATGACAGAAGGAACCCCTTTTTGGGACGCAATAAGCCGAATAATTTGCACCATCGTTTGTACGGAATCGCCCCCGAGATCCTATCAAAGATGCCACGAGCCAAAACCAGTTTTATTTCCTACTGGTTGTAAGTTTTGCTTTTCTTTTTTTTTTTAAATAAAATTAAATAAATTTCTATATACTAGTTATTATAAACTTATTATAGAGTTGTCTATTGTCTATTTGGGCAAAGAAGAGTAGCAATTTTTAACTTAAATTAAATCGCACATCAAAAATTTGATAAAATTTATCAAAGTCGGAAGTGGGAAAACTAAATAAAATTTCCGTGTGACTTTGGTAATGAGCAACCAACGACTAAGAAAACTAATTCGTTCGTTTTTGTACCGATAGAACGGAATTGAAATTGAAACCATCTCTTGCAGCTCAAAGTATATTTTTAACACAATTGTATGTTTTACGGTAATATCGTAATTTTTTTGGATTAGCAATTTTTTGAGATACTGATGGAATTCGATTTTTACTAGTACTGTTATCGTCATAACTCGTAATGATCTCCCAGTACAAAGACCCACTTACTATACAAGTTATTAATAATTTAAATATCATCTTTTTCCATAAAGAAAATTTATTGTCTTTTTTTCTTTGCTTTTCCAGATATGGACTTGCCTTATGAATGGCATCCAACCACTGTTGATGTTCAAGTTCTACAAATAGGACAACTTTTAATTCCAGCTGTACCAGGGGAATTCACTACAATGGCTGGGAGAAGATTTAGAGCTGGTCTTATTAATAAAGCCTTAAATAATGGAATGCCTAATAACTTACATGTAAAAACTTGATTTTAAAAAGTAAAGTAATTATAAAAGTATTTACTTATAAAAACATATAGAGAAAAACTTTGTACCAGCAAATTGGCATAGTTAAAGGTTATGATTTTTATTGGTTGATTTAAGGTTTCTCTTTTTTTTTTATTCTCTAATCTAAAAAGTATTCTAAAATGATCATGTCAAAATCAACTGCGTCTTTACAAAATAAATTTAAATCTCGCGGTAAAAATCATACATAAAAAATTTTATGTACAATAGGGTACACAAATCATTCTCAACCTTTTTAATTCTTACAATTGAACCAAAATTCGATAAACTTTTTAATTAATAGTTAGTCATTAACTATTAGTATTAGCAAATGAGAAAAGCTCAAGAATATAATAATTTCAAGTAACCAAAAACTATAGCTATTTTCACAAAATTAATTGCAGCAATATTAACCATTATAAAGCAGCAAAGCAAAAAAATAATTTACTCAATACGAGGCTTACATAAAAGTCAATTTACCAAAATAAATCGAACTTTTGAAATGTTCTTCATGTAAAAATCTATAAAGTATTACAATTAATATCTAAAAACGTTTACTTAGATTGAAAAAAATATCTCCCTTTGAAAATGCAAAATTTTTCCCTAGTGGGGAATTTCCCCCGGTTAAGAACCCCTGAAGTGCATCCTTGAAAAATTGCCTTGTTTTTTCAATTAAATTTTTTCATTAAGTAGTAGGCCAACGAAAAACATTTTGTGAACCTTAAAGCGAATACAAAAAGTAGTTTTTCTGTAATATTTTTTAAATATATTCCAACATGTAGGCCTATGGCTTCTTGTCACAATAGCGACCGGTCTCATTGGTCAGTGTGCTATCAGGTCAACTTCCTGCCTCATCTTGGTATTCTTTTTATGAGTTATTGATTTGTGATTGTTTTTCTGCTTCGCAATCTTTCGGGATCTTTTACAAATTAAAGTTAAAAAAACTAAAAAGCAAAATCAGAAAATTGCAAGGATCTCAGCTGCTAGAAGTGGTATCGATGTCTAATCGACAGCCATCATCTTTCCAAAAAATATCACTTCAAATGGAAGGCAAAAAAGCTTCTCTTCATAGCGACATTTGAAAACTAAAGAGCGAAAAAAATGGCCGCAGTCCGCCATTTGATAGTAGTCCGGGCTCAGTGCTGCGAAAATTACTTTGTAAAAATAACTAGCTACAAATTACAGTTACTCTTTCTAAAAAGTAATTAGTTACAATTTACAGTTATTTTTACCTTTACAATTAAAGCACTAAAAAAAGAGGTGCTGCTCAAATTTTGTTTTAATTTTAAGTAACTTAAATATGTTAATTCAGTAACTTACAAAACGTAATAAACAGCACAAAAAAGTTATTTGAATAGACAAAGAAGTATTTTGTTTTCTTTCAAAAATAAATACAGTAAATAAATAAATTCACCACATTGTATAGCCCTTTTCCCGAAGTGGACCAGATCCAAAACGCTTTTTATGACATTATCAGGCCAGGTGCTTTCGACCCAATAAGAGCATTATCATTATATACCCCAGCAACTTGAGCGCTTCGAGAGTGTAGCGAAATCACACTCTCACTAACTAACCGTTGCGCCACACATTTCGGCGACGGTTAGTTACAGGGCTCGTGATCTGGACCAAATACAAGCATTTCATAGTTTTTACGCTCAACTACATATTACGTCACATATCCTGTTTAAAAACTGGTGATAGGTTGTGTTGACAAAAATATTTTTCAATTTAAAAAGTAACTGTAACTGGTAACTGTTTAGTGGATCAAAACAGTAACTAGTTTCAATTTTTGCGAAAGTTAAAAAGCTACTAATTACTATTAATACTTAACCTTTGTCAGGACTTTTGCAGTAAATTTTTAAGTAAAATGCTTGGACGTGTCAGGGTGTCACGAAACCTCAATAGGGAGCCTCTGGGATAGACGGTTGCAGAAAGTCAAAAGTCTTTTTTATTGTTCTACCTGCCAAAGAGTAAATAGTCAATGATGATATTGGTGGGATAAATGTGTTACTTTAAATATAATTCTACTTTATCGTAATTTTTTGAAGTTAGGTTTTATGTTTAAATAAGTTTCCAAGTCTTTTTTTTAAAAGCTTATTTTAGTCTTTGTATATTACGTTAAGGTAGTAATTGCTGGGTTGTCAAATGTCTACACTCATTATATATCCACTCCAGAAGAGTACGAAGCACAACGGTATGAAGCCGCATCTGTGATCTTTGGAATTAACACTCTTGCAATTTATCAAGACAAATTTGAAAATCTTTTAGAGTCAATGATCAAAGGAGAACAAGGTTGGAAGCTAATAAAATAAAATAAAAAGGATTATCAGCAACTGGACGCTATCGTTATTTTTGGAAACATACCTAGATTTTTAGTTGCTTTTTTTCTTATTGCAATATGAAACGACGTTTTGGCGTAGGCCTATTATGAACAAATAACAAAAAAATTATTGAAAGAACTTTATTTCTTGCTTGCGTGTGTGTCGTGTAACTTTCTATCTCCAGATCAGGTCGACTCCGGACCTCTCCCCTCGATTTCCCCTGCTGATCAAAATCGACTAGTTGCAGTGCCCGGTCCGGATCAAACAGGAGAGGGTCTTGAGTTTGGTGACCTCATTCAAGACGCACAACCAAGTTATAACTCGGGAGAAGTGGTTTCCGTCATATTTGAAGGTGCCAATCCTCGCCACAACATGAAGGTAGTTTTGCAAAATGTTAACGCAATGACCATAGCCGTACCGGCCAAAAAATTTTCGGGGAGTGGCGATAAAGTTTTGCTCAAATTTTGTGACATTTGGCCGAATCATGATTTTCTAGTACTTTACGGATATGACAAAAAAACTGTCTGAGATTCTAGGATGAAGACCAATAAAAAAAGTCTTCATTTTGAATCAGTCTCAAATTTTTCAATTTTCGTCCCAAAATCATGGTTTTCTCTGAAAAAAAAAGATCTTCACCTAAATTTGGTCACTATTTTCTGCATTTGATCACTGTTGTTGCCCTAAAATTTCTGATTTTGCCCAAATATTTCCTTGTTACTGAACGAAAAATTAAGATTTTGCCCAAATTTTGGAAACTTGAGGGGCAATTGACCACTGCCCTCCAGAAGGTATAGCTATGGTAACGACCTTTTTAAACTCTCTTTGTATTGCACGGAAAGCAGCTCGAACGTTTTTAGGCAGCTGATTATCTTTTTTTCTTGATTTTTTGGCAAGCTTGAAATATGCATGCCTGTAGAAAAATTTTAATTTTATATATACTCTGTCAAAACTACAATAGAATCACCAACAAAAAATATTGCAAGCGAAAAATTGTTTTTGAGTTTCAAAATTAAATACAACGTAAAGAGGATTAGGAGCAATAATTTTTTAAAAAGTTTTTCTGACTTGAACAATGTAAGTGACAATTGTATTAAACCAACTGATGCAATTAGCGCGATTAGTTTTGGCAACAAACCAAGTACCGCTGCACGATTCAAGCTCATTTATTTTTTTTATATTTTTGATGTAATGCCTTTATTTTGCTCTTGTTTTAATCTCTTTCTCAAAATAAAAATCGTTAAAATAAGAAAAGCAAGAAATTACGACGAGCAACTTTAAACATGTATATTAGTTGATTTGATATTAACAATTTTTGAGTACGGCAATTTAATTGTGTTTTTTGCAAAAAAATCTTTTTTTATAGTTCAAGGAAAATGTTTTTATTTATGCAGCTAGGTTCAACGTATTTAGAAGTACAGCGAAAAGTAGAAGAATCCTGGACAACAGTGTACACTGATGCTGATTGGTCCACCAAATTTACATGGATACAGTTAAACACTAGCTCAGTTAGAGATGATATAAACATCTTCACTGCATTGTTTGATGTAATTGCTGCACAAACCAATCTTAGATTTGATATCCACTATGCTATTCAGCGTTACAAAAACGAAGATTGGACAAGTGATATTTTTTCCAGCGATTTGATCCGATTAACTCAAAAAGAACAAAAAGAAAAGCAAGTGGACCTAATTTTAATTATTAATTACGGTATTCCAAAAACTTAAATAGAACATTTTTTAAAAATATGCTCAAAATGATGTAAAAAACCAATAAATATATGAAAAAAGAGTACGAATTCGATTAAAAAACAAGTTCTTTATAAACTTCTAGTTCTTGTGATGTTATTTTTCAATTATATCATACAAAAAGGAAAAAAAATATTATGTGAACGATAAAAAAGACTCATGACGACCGAAAACTATCTAGGTAGATTTCTTTGTTTGTTTATTTACATAAATAAAAATTAAATTGATAATTTTTAAAGTTATTATAGGCTTACAGGGTGCTTGAACAGTAACTAGGCATTAATAATTGTAATAAATTCTCAATTTTAATTTTATTGAAATATAGTGGAAAAGTATGATTATTCCGCTCAATTACTTAAAGTTTCTAAATAAAACCAAATGTTAAAAATTAAAATTACTTGCTTTAACTCCATGATGAAGGCTGCTGATAAAAGTGCTCTACCAGAAGGGAGCGTAATAACACTGTAGGAAAATCAGTTCTTCTAAAGTGCTCGATAACAAAGTTAAAGCTTGAATTAAAATTTTAAGTAGAGCTAGAACAACTTTTACAAGAACATCATTTAGAATGATGTTTAGAACTTGGTGGATTCGTATCTTTAAATCTTTCTATGTGCAAGGTTTTGTCTTGCAGCCTACGTTTTCTCTTTGCTGTAACCTCGCAAGTAAAAATCACAGAGAGTTAGATTTGGGCTTCTTGGAGACCATTCGTGAGGTCCGAGAAGTCATTTTCTAAAATGCTATACCACTTACCATAAATAACAAAACCTTAATCTTAAAAATATTTAATCCTAATAAGTGTTGTTTCCCCAAATACGGTTGTTTTTGTCTGGTTTTCAGGAGCAATAATGATCACACGCAATTTTGTTACCTAGTTACTTTTCAACCACCCTGTATTTATAGCTGTTTTGTTTTTGAAATAAGTAAAAGTTATCCAAATATTTGGTAATTAAAATTATGCTAGTTGCATAATGCCCCCGAATATTGCTATCAAAAATTCATAACAAAATTTTTTGTATATTACCAGCTAATTATTTATAAATAGCCGAATTGCGAGTTCTCCCTAAAAATAATTTTTAGCTCGTAGTATCTTTATTTTTGTATGGCTGTAGAGTCTAAAGACCTTGACTGAAAACACTTTTGTTAACAGATAAAAATCAATTAAAAAGCTCACTTTGGGAAAGCACATTGGTCTATGAGAGAACCGTATCTAAACTTGCAAGTAGGAAACACTTTTGGGCATTTTTGATTGTAGATGTGATTTTAAGGTCGTAGATCATTTTTAAGTTAAAGCATTGCAGCATTAAAACAAAAAAAAAGATTTGAGGCTCGAGTGCTACTTGCAAACAGTTTTTTTTTATTCGAGCTACAAATCTGTTTTTTTGCCTGCTCGAAATATGAAACCTAGCCTATACTGTATTTTGGACAAAATATTATTTTCAATTGATTTTATTCCACAACAGAATCATCAACAAATTGTTAGACTTGAAGCTACTTCAACGAGAACAAGGTAAAGAAACAAAGAGAGAAACAACAGGAGAAAGCCACGTTACGATTGATTGGGAAATCTCCAGTAATGAAACAAGTGGCATTTATCGAATCATGTATTATGGTGACCATATGACCGAAGAAGGAAGTATAGTTGCTTTTAATGGAACTTCATCAACATTTTTAATTGAAAATTAACGCGAATACAACTTAATTTGACCATTTCAATTATTAAATGAAATCACAACAAAAGTTTTTTGGATAATAATTTTCTATGTCGAAAATCAATCACTCAAATTTTTTGTTATTTTTTGTCAGAAAAAATTCAAACGAATTATGTGAAGAGTAGAACAGAAATCAAATAAAAGTAGCAGCTGCAATAATGATGCTTGGTACCTACAAGTGAAAACAAAATAACTATCCGTGATCGCTCAAGAAAAAGATTCTATAAACATATAGTAAGAATGGTCAAGTCAATCAACAAGCAAGTGCGGCAGACCTGTTTCGTCCTTATTAGGACTCGTCAGGACACTACAGCTTGTTGTTGACCCCAGCTGAAAAAGTTGAAAAGTTAAACAGCTGGCACAACTTTCTGTTTGTGGTTTTTACACCTCAAACATCCAGTTGTGGACCTGAACGCTGGGTAGGTAGTACAATGAAAACAATGTTCCACCAGCGCAACTGCAAAAGACACCGCTAAACCGCAAGGGTATACTGGCGGCGGTTCCGATATGCTAACCACATCGAGTTAGCTAACACGGATATGGGTTAAGACAAGCAAAACCCTGCAGTTCCCATTACAAACATATAGTAAGAATGGTCAAGTCAATCAACAAGCAGTCTAATAAGGATCCGTGTTAGCTAACTCGATGTGGTTAGCATATCGGAACCGCCGCCAGTATACCCTTGCGGTTTAGCGGTGTCTTTTGCAGTTGCGCTGGTGGAACATTGTTTTCATTGTAAAAAGATTTTATTTTGATCATTTATGAATCACAATTATTTATCTCCGCTCTAATTTCGCTTTTGAAACTTGGACAAATCTTGCACAAGGTGTATTCTGATTTCGCGAATAAAAAGTTTTTAATATTGTCCCAAATCTTTTTAAAACATAACTTTTAAAATATTCACTTTTAGAATGGCTCACAAAACAATAAACAGAAAGATAAAGATGGTGCCATTTCATGGTAATAAAAAAAGTTTGACTGCTTTAAGTCGGTTATTTTTCAATATCTTTGCTCCTACAAAAAAACAATAGAGAAGTGTGGGACCTATGAGCCCGATTTTTTAAAATTTTCTGTCAAACATAGTTGGAAAAATAGCCGAAATTGTCTTTTTTTTTTACGCTAACCGTAATAGTTTTTCTCTTTTTTTTTGGGAAATCAGGTTGATGAATAATTGCTTGACCTAGATATTTGTTTCTTTTATAATTCGTGAACTAATCGAGCATGTGATACTACGAGAAAGAAACTTCTGTGAACACATTTGAATTGAGAGCGTCGATTTTTGATCTAGCGGGTAAATCTGAATACTCGGGTATTAGTTCATCAGATGTACACTTTTCTTATGTCGTCAAATGTATTTGAATCTCTGTTTTTTTATTATTGTTTTTTAGAGCGTAACCTGCTAGCTTATAACGCCAGTGTCAATGCCCAAGTGACGAAGTACCATTGTTTATAGTGTGGTAAAGGTTAAAAATTATTGGCTATATTTCTGCTTGCTTGTGCGTTGTAAAAGTGAAATCAGCGGAGGAGTGGAAATTGTTTGCGAGTCTCGGTATTACAGTAGATCGGAGTACACGGAGTAATCAGAGCCTGAAGGAGAGCAGGAGGCCACGTCTTAGACCAGTGCTTCTCAACCCTTTTTTGGTAGCGATCCAAATGCCAAGCGCAAATAAAGAGCGTAGATTTGGAGACCCAATCTTTTTTACAGACTCTATTATAAACATAAAAGTGAACCAAACTCAAGACTATTCAACTTTTTGTCTCGAATTTCTTGATATTCGTCGCTAAAAAGTAGTGATCTCTAAAAAAAAAGATCTTCACTTTGAATCAGTCTCGAATCTCTAAATCAGGGGTCTCTAAAGTACGGCTCGCGAAGCTCTTTTTAAAAAACATATACACTCACTTTGAACCATAGTTGGATAGAATTATGTCGGAAGTGCCCCAGTTTCATGTTTCTAATATTAATCAAGATTAAAAAATAACTGGTTAAATATATATGTGTATGCAGTGACGGATATTCAAAGTTAGGGGCCCGAGGCAAGGATTCCCAAAAATTGGTGTTCTCTAAAAAAAGAATCTTTGATCTCGTACTTCCCTTTTTTTTTCAAAAGTCATGGTGATCTCTAAAAAAAAGGTCTTCACTTCGAATCGATCTCCTATTTTCCACTTTTCGACTGTTTTTCGCAAAATAAGTTTTTGGCTTTGGCTTAAGGATGTCTAAAAAAATCTATGTACGGGCCCCTGCTCGAAATGTTTGGAGACCCCTTCTCTAAATGTTTGGAGGCCTCTGCTCTAAATCAGTGAAGCCACTATCTAATACGCACAACAAAAATGAATTTGCACAACTGCAGTATTCGGCAACCCAATCAAATTTAACGGCGACCCATTTTTGGGTCGCGACCCAGGGGTTGAAAAGCACTGTCTTTAGACTCACTACAACAGTGTTGTTTAACAAGCATCCTAAAGATTAACGTTTTTGTCTATTTTTAAATTGTCTGCAAAAAGCGATTCAAGAGTAACCGCACTTTTTAGGCAAATGTATCAAAGTTTTCCCAAAGTTTTTCACGCAAACCTATGAATTAAGAAGTGGAACTTTTGAACTGAGCACTTTTGTAAGACTTCTGTTTTCATTTCATACTTAGTCATCTGTAAAAACTAGTCAATTATGCGATCATACTATTTTTTAAAACTGAGCTAGTTTGAGATTTTTTTTGCCCAAGTATCCTTCGATCATACCACAAGTTTTGTTTGCTTGTTGCTCAGACATCTTGTCATCAATGAACAGCTTGGTATCATCAAAAAATCGCTTCTTTTCTTTGTTTTTTTTAAATATAGGCATCACTGTAACTTGAAAAATTTAATAGAATAATGGTCAAAATACTATACTACTTAGAAGATTTTTTAAGCTGTACAAGATAAATAAACATAAATAATCAATAGGGCAAGTTTTTGTCAATATAGTCAATTGTAATAAGCTTGATCACCGTGGTTTTTGTCAAGAATCCTGGATATAAAGAATACATATCAGATTTTTAATTTAATAGCAATAAAAAGTCAATTTTTTACCGTTAAGTCAATTTTTTTATTTTTAGGTCAATAAAGTCAACTTTTTCAATGTAACACTTTTTATCAAAATGGTTTCTTATACTAATGAGAAGAACTGATTCTTCACCACTGTTTTTGTTTTAGTTCACAATCATTACTAATTTTTTTGCAGTGAAGATTGCTATCCCGTGTTGCAATAGACCTTTTCTATATTAAATACGAACTATTTGTCGGCAGCGCGATCGAGCTGTTAGAGCGCCGTGATTGTGATCGACAGGGTCTGGGTTGAAAATTTACTTGCGCCATTCTATTGGATCCTTTGGAAAGACACTTCACGGCACTTTCCCCTGCTTTAATGGTTGCTTGCTCAAAGTATTAGCGCCTCCGTCGTATTGTGCAAGTCAGAAGAATAAATATAGAGATAAAAAGAAAAATATTTGGTGTAACAGCACAGTCATGGACACAAAATTTTATCTCCGCAGACCTCAGGTATTTTTTATTTGTGTTACTTCACTGCGCTATAGGATCTTGTAAAACAATTATTAACAGTGCTGCTCTGCAGCCATTGGCAAAAAACTAGAGTAAAGATAGCCTACACTGGTTTTTTTGTAGTGCCAACTTTTGAAAGTTTTTTCTTTTCCATAAAATAAGCATGATCCGATTAATGCTTTACCGAGATTTTTTCTTTTCATAAAGCGTTGAACCTTTCGAGCACGTAAGTGTGGGGAAAAGTAGTTCGTGTAAACGCTATATGAATCAATTAATTTAATTCTAAAAAGTGTCCATCATTGATTAATTGGATAACCTGTGATTGTTTTTGTACGGAGCAAACAGAGTGGCCGCACGGGTCCCCCTAAGAAACGTCAAAAAGTTGCCCCCTAAGCAAAAAATTGCTTTATTTTTTCATAGTAGCACCATGACGGTGACCCCCTAAATTGATAACATTTTTTCAGAGATCGCTTTCTTTTGGGACCAAAAAATTTGGAACACGAAAAAACCATCACTGTTGATAACTATCAGGTAAAGACGGGGCAAAACGGGCATAGTTATTTTAAGTTGGCATAACTTCTTTGGTGCTGGACTTAAATTAACAAAACAAGACTTTATAAATGCTCTGACAGTATACTATCTCATAAATATATAAATTAAAACCAGTGGCATCAGCATAAAAATCTTATTTTAGAAAAATCTGTATTTTACTTACATGTCCGTTTACATGGCCGCTTTGCTTGAGGTTTTTAACGTAGGGTTATTTTAGTTTTTTTAATGCTGTTCTACTCACAGTAATAGATTTTTTAAACCAAGAACCAATTATGTTGGTGGTCTGTTTTGCTTTACGCTTTCTATGTGTTAATTTTAGAGTAGGAAAATGTCAAAAAGATAATAAAAAATTCTTTCATTTTCATTAGTTTGTTTAGAAACACTACAGCTAGCCAGCTCATTGCACTCATCCACAGTAAAATTTAATTCTTTGTTTAAAGTGCTTGCCGCAGCCACATTTGAAGAGGTCTTCACTTTGAAGCTAGATCAAACACACAATTTATCAGCTTTTGGCATGAGAAACTGTGTTAACTTTCATCTGGTACAGTTTCAGTTGCTTCATAGCCTACGACCATTTTGCCCCAAACATGCTGCTTTTAGCAATTAATATGCAAAGCGGTTATTAAAAATATTTTTTTTAAATCATAAATTTTGTTTAAATTTTACTTTGTCGCACTACACTTAACATCAAAATCTTTTAAATTTAGTCATCGATAGTCAATAGATCCATTGTGCTTTGTATTAACTTTTACAACAAATCTCTGCCAAACACGTTTTTACTAGTAAAACATTAGGAATAATTACAAAACAGCCAAGTTTAATTTTATAACTTTAACAAAATTAGGAAAATAAAAAAAATAAAAAAATAAATGGAAACTTTGAAATTGCAAGAAATAGAGTAGGTGTCCATTTTCCTCCACATGACCGTTTTACCCCGCCTTCCACTAATATTAGGAAATTATAGTCAATTTAGAAAATCATAATTTTCATATTTTGTCAAGTTTAATTGCAATTTTTTTCTTTTAATATTAATTTTCGAACGTAATTTTGCAAGCTTGTAGCACTAAAGCCCCCCGATACCAGAGTAGGCATCGGTAGGCCTATGGCTTTTTATAGTGTGCTTCCTAGCTACATCTAGCCTACGATGTATCTGAGTATATATATTTTTATTTTTACGTTGGTAAGGTGAATTCAGCAAAGCGAAATTCGGTGAGGATTTGTTCAAGCAGAGTTAAAGCCCAGGGAGCGTAGTGACGTTTCACCTAAACTCGTTACACTTCGATAAAAATTTTTAGTTCTCTTTTCTTCTTTCTAAAAGGCCATCATATTCCAAAGCAGCATTCAATTATTCCCTCGTGGTAGTTTTCAAACAAATTGAGCACTTATATTTCAGATATATATGGTAGGATACTTTTGACAAATAGGCCTACCAAGTAGCCTACTTGTTGCTTATTATGGAGTAAGTTGATTAAATTTAAAGTAGCTCCAAAATTTTTCATATTTTTCAGGCTACGCGCTACATAGCGCGGCGAGATTTTCTTTAAAAAAGTTATTTCATTGAACCTGATTAAACTGCCCGGCCAGCCAAATGAACCAATCACGTCAAAGTTTGGATTTTGCAGACGGCAACCCGAAGCCGGCAAGCCAAAGCCAACAACAAGCCAAAGGTTTTCGTTCAAGTTCTCATTTAGTTTTGCCTTAGCTTTGCCCTGAAGGTTTTAATCTAGTCTGCATTAATGCAAAAAATGCCATTTTCAACATATAGTCTTTTTGAAACGACTTCAGAACAGTGTCAGTACGCGATCTTCTGTTCAATGTTTTTTATTGTTAATCGTCCTGCTTGTGCCAATTCTGATCCTTGTCTTTATTAAAATCTCTAATTAGTGGAGAAATTTTATTTTAAATTTTGTGTGTAAAGCTTTATAGTTTTTAAATGACTATAAATCTGCAAGGTTTTATTTATTTACTTATTTTTTTTATGCAAATACTTCTAAATTTTAATGATAGGTTAGATATGCTTGTTGGGTCTCTCAAAGAAGTCACCATAAGCGATTTTTTTCGGCAAAACTAACCCGGAATCCCCCCTTTCCGCACCGCTATGGAATAAAGAAGATACCAAGAGAAAAAAGAATCATTCAAGAAGTGATAGCAACTGCAGGAGGATCTGGGTTAGTTTCACCAACAAAAATTGTTTATGGTGACTTTTTAAAGAGACTCTTTAAAGAGAGTGTTTTGGGGTTAAAAATGTAAATAGCATGCAATTAGTCTTATAAAATTTAGAAAAAGTTTTTTGGAAAAAAGCTGATGTTTATCATTTTCCAACATCTTGATTTTATAGTTTGAAAAAGTTGCTTACTATTTTATTCAATGCTTATTATATTATCATTAGTTTGATTTGGTAAGGCAAATATTTAAAACAATTTATTGGTATTCTTTCAAACATGTATTTTTGATAATGCTTTAAGGTATTAGAGCACTAAACTGCCAAAATTCAATCATAGTTTTGTGATATTTAATTAGTCATGTTCAAACAATTTTTGATGAAATGCAATCAGATGTGAAAAACTGTAATGAAGTAGATAAAGACTATACAAAGCAGGTAGGACATTTTTATGATTATTATCTTGCTTGTATAATTTGCTATACATGCAAAAATAACAACAAATACTTGATGTTAAATGTTTAAAAATTCAAATCTTTTCAAAAAATCATCAAAAAAGATGTTTGTTTGTGAAACATAAATGATTTTTTGTTTGTGAAACTAACCCAGATCCCCAAACGGCTACTATTGCTTCTTGAGAGATCCCTTTTTTCTTGGTTTCTTTATTCCACCCTGGTACTGAAAGGGGGATTCTGGGTTAGCTTCATTGAAAAAAATTGCTTAAGGTGACATCTTGAAGAGACTCAATTTTTGTTCAACTAACCTGGATCCCTTCTGTGGTTACTATTGCTTTTTAAGGATCTTTTCCTCTTGGTTTCTTTTTAATTCCATCTTGGTGATCTAGAAAGATTTCAGGTTAATTTTATCAAAAAAAATGCTTACAATGACTTCTTGAAGAGCCCACAAAAATTACCTACAGTGATTTTTTGAAAAGACTCAAATTTTTAAATGTTTACTTTACTTGAAGAGACTCAAAAATTCAATGTTTCTTTTAATGGCTTCTCAAGATTGCCATGCTGTAAATCAACCTCTTCCACTCATCTTTGTAATCTATATTTTTTACTATATTTTTTTATCTATTTAAACAATATTGGAATTCAAAATTTTATGAACAGGTTCTCTTTTGTACAGAACTCACTGAGAACAGATTCCCTCATAATACAGAAATAAACAGATACTGAGATTATGTTAAATTAAGAATGGGTTTGCTGAAAGTTATGGCATTCGAAGAATGGTGTCATGCAAACCCATGCAAACCTCTTGAATTCCATCACTGGTTTTAAACCATATGGCAATCTACTTTTTAATCTTTGGTTGCATGTTTTGTGTCAGCAGCTTTATTTCAATTATTTCTTTTAAGTACTGATATGGTACCAATATATGAGCATTGGTTTATAAATCATTTGGGTCTCATTTACTGTACATTGTTACTAATCTTGCAGGCTTTAGAGATTCTCCCAATTAATAGGCAATCAACTAAACTCAACAAATAGTGAATGAAAAACCAATTATTTGTCAAATTTTTCAGTTACCTAAATTAACTTGTATCTTTTAAACTTATGTTTAATTTATATTTTTTGTTAACAAGTAGTTTAATTTGTATAGACATTAAATAAATTAAACAGTAAATGTAATAATTATCATTTTTACTTTATACAAAATTTCTGGGTTCTATTTAAAACCAGCCAAATTTTGGACAGTTTTTTTCACTGCTGTAACTATACCATGTAAATGATTGTATTGCTTATGCAAAGTGCTATAAAGATGGACAGTATAAATTTGCACCAAGCTTCAGCATATGAAACATCTATAATAAACGCTAAAAATGTCTTTAAAAAGTGCACTTATCTAATTTCAACAAACATATTAATGCATCACTCAAATGCATTGTCATGAGCATACTCATGATCAATTTGGTTGGATCAATCTGTTCTTGTTCAATAATGTAGTATAATTCTATTGATCCTCTATATTTAAAAAAAATTTATTACTTTAATAAAATTCTTTAAAAATATTTATTAAAAATGTTTTTGCATAATGCATATTGAGAACTATACATATATTTATAATAATTTTTTCATAAAGGTATCACTAGCAGAAGGCAAATTGCTGTGGAAATTGTATTTATATTGCTATATCTTACTTTTTGTATTTTATTATTTTTTGTGTATTGCTTATATTAAGAAGACAAAGAGGCTTCAGTTAGTTGCTTACAACAAAGCTTTATTAAAATTTACTTTTTTTCAAGTAGTATTTTAATGAATTGTTACTTATTGTAAAAGTTTAGGTTTATGAAACTAAAATAATGCTACTTTCAATGTTTCTGTGATTGTAATATCAATCTTATGTAGTTTTAAATTTTTATTTAGCCTTATTATGCTGTTTCTAGAAACTAATATTTTGTAATGTTTTTTCAAATTATTTCAAATGAAATAAATTTTTTTATGGTCTAAATCAGGGATGTCCAACCTGCAGCCAGCAGGCCACATTACAGCCCACTTAATGTTTTATATGGCCCACTGCCTACTTAAATTTTTCTGTTATATTTTCACAACTGTATATAACTCAATGTCACTGCTGTCATAGTAATATATAGAAAAACAAAAATAATATATAAAGCAAACTGAATACATAGAAAAACAAAATGAACAAAATGATTGAATACAAAAATGAATTGATTGTTGTGTTGAGTAATGTCCGTTGTCGTCATTTGAAGGGTATCCACTCCAGGTCAGACACAAACAGGACTAGGGCCAAGGGTTTATCCTTTTACTACCCCAGACTGCTGCACTGTCTGCATCAGATGCTGGCAGTGGTGTTATTAAGCCAGCATCAAGTTTTGTCATCCAAAACTGTCAGACCCCGTGCTCCATGTGGTGCCGAATGCATAGGGCACACTGTTAGTACACGGTCTGTGGTTTGCTCAGAGACACCACACTTGCAATTCAGTGAAGGAGTGAGACTCCATTTGTGCATGGATGAATGGAATTGCCCAACACCAGTTTGCAGGCGGTTGAGCTTAACCCAAGCTGCTCAGGATAAGCCCATCCCAACAGGCCTGGCACCGGTCTCAGGCACAAAAGCACAGACCCTGGAAGCATTTTCACAGTACTCCGTTTTCCATTTGTAATTTGTCCATTCAGAAGCACGGATGCCAAGTCTGGCAAGGTTGTCCAAAAGATTTCGTGCAGCTAGCACAAATGGGCGTTTGGACTTAGTCTCACTTGGTGAGTATCTGAGGACCCACTTAAAAGACTATACAAAATATGATCAGGGTCCAGAGATCCACGGTGAGCCAAGGAGAGTGTTGCTCCCATTTGGCAAAGCTCCGTTGGCTGGATGCCTGAGAATACAGGTAGGTGGTCCATTGGAGTGGGATGCAGGCATCCAGTAACTATGTGCAAGGCATCGTTCAAGACACTGTCGATGAGGCAAATGTGAGCACTGCAACACCAGACTGGCGCACAGTACTCAGCTGTTGAGTAGACTAGAGACAAGGTGGCTATGTGTAGTGTTTTAGCACCAGCACCCCATCCCGAGCCCATGAGTCGCCTCAACAGTGTGACACGAGTTGCCTCAACAGTAATGTCCAATAAGAATAAACTGTTCTATGAAAGTTTTCGTGGGTGGAATTTATTATAAAGATGCCAGCACTAAGCATCATTTTCAGTATTCATATTGTTTTGCAATTAAATTAATATTAAATTTGTTATTTTCAAATTTTTTTTTACTATATCAAGTGATAGTTGTCAATGAGTTTAGTGGTATTAAAGATAGTAACTTTGAATCAATGTGAAGTGATTTGGAGTAAGATTACAGTAGTAGCATGTGCTGCTAGTGGTAAAAAAGGGGATCATATACATTTTTTAGGATGGTGGAAGTTGGCAAAAGCAAAGCTCAACTGGCTGGATGCCTGAAAGTATTTGTAGGTGATTTATTGGAGTGGAAATGCAGACATCCAGTGACACATGCACAAGGTGTTACACAGAACAGTCTATAAAGCAAGTGTGAGCACTGTGAGACCAGACTGGTGTGCCATACTCAGCTGTTGAGTAGACCATAGATAAAGCAGCTGTGCACAGTGGTTGAGCATCAGCACTCCATCTTGAGCCTGCAAGTTGCTGCAACACTGTGACATGCTAATATACAATAGTTTTTTTTGCGCAATGCTTCGAGATGGTGACAAAACGTGAGCAATCTGTCTGGTTTTACCACAATAAGTAGAATTGGAAAAAAATGATAAAAGTCTAATGCTGTTGTAAACATTTAGCTCACATTTGGTCTCTTGGTTGTTTAAATAAAAGGCTGTTGTCATCGTCTTAGTGTGACTAAACTTCAGGTTCCAAGTCTAATCATACACTAAAAGTGTAGTCATATTTTTACTTAAAGTTCTTTCAAAGGTTCTTCTAGTTTTTAGAGAAGTGCAACAATGCTAGATCTTCTGTGTGAGTAAACTTTCTGGAAACTGTGGAGGGAGATATAGATGTAAATATATAAAGGTTGAAAAGGAAGTGAGCCAAGACTGATCCCTGAAAAATGCCGTTTTTTAGAAGGAGAATTCTGTTTGGCTTGCTGTCACCATTAGTAAAAGCAAAACTTCAGTTTAGGACAAGCTCCATGATCATTCTGACTATTTACTTACCTGGAAGAAGTCTCAGCCGCTTGCATGTAAGGCCATGGTTCCAGACAGAGTCATGTGCTACCATCAGATTGACTTAATTGACAAAAAATCCCTAATGTTTTCTGTCAATTGTATGTCTTGATCCAAGGTTGACTTTCTGCATTAAAAACCCAGCCTGCTTTTTAGATAGCAATGGATCAATAATTGATTTAATGCAGACAAAGATAAGCTTCTCAAGGACCTTATAGAAAACACAGAGCAAGCCAGAGATAACTCTTTGGGTCCCCAACGATCTTTATAGGTTTCATGATCACAACTACATGCCTTCTCCAAATCTTGGCAATTTTGAGTCGGTGCAAACAGGAAAAAAGGAACTCATGTAACTGGCACTTCAAAGCAGCTCCAGCATGGACATTTTTCTACTAATTACATAATGATTTTAATAAGTTTCACATTTTACTAAGTTTCCTAATTAGTTAATCAATTTTAAACTTATATTTTAACTTGTCATTTGGCCATGGCATCTAATATTAAAAAAAAGAAAATTTTATGTACATGTAATTTTGTGGCTGCTGAATGTACTTTAATTTATAATTTGCCCCCTTACCAAAAAACGTTGGACATCCCTGGTCTAAATCAGTGGTTTTCAACCTGGGATTGTGACCATCAGTTGATATTTTTGATTTAAAGTGATGACTGTCTTTTGGAGATCACTAATATAAGAAATCTGAAACAGATTCCAAGTGAAGACTTTTTTTAGAGATCTCCAGATTTTTTGCACTGAAAATCAAGAAATCAGAGGAAGTCATTAGCTTACCTTCAGTTGAAAATTGGGTTGCAATATGGAAAAGGTTGAAAACCACTGGTCTAAATGCATATTTGGCAAAAATTTTCATTGCAACAATTGTTTAACATCAAAACATTATTTCAATAAAATTTATATAATTTTGCATATTTTTGATTTTGGTTTTAAAATTATTTTTTAGTGTAAGGTAATTTCATTTTTGAGTGATTTTTTAGGTGCGATGTAAAGTGTAATACAGGGTGTCCCAAAAAAATGTTTACACACTTTAAATAATTGTAGATTAGGTTTTATTATTATTTGTTTAATTTTCAACATATAAAAGAATTTACAAACATCATTCTATCATTTTGTCACTTCCAGTTCTTAAACTGATTCCATTGAAAAATAAATAGAAAAAATAAACACCTGGTTTACTATTATTTAAAGTGTGAATACATTTTTTTGGGACACCCTGTATATATGTACTTACATTTTATCAGTATATTTTTTTTAACAAAATAAAAAGGTTTTTGTAGTTGATTATAACATATTTGGTTGTAGATCATTCCTGATGTTGTAACATTAAATGTTGGCGGATGTATTTTTACAACTAGTCTTTCCACTTTGCAAAAATCATCCCAATCAATGCTTGCTGCAATGTTTAGTGGTCGCCATTCCCTTGTAACCGATAGTTGTGGCAGGTAATGATCATGCAAACAATTTCAATTATCTTTTCTAATTGGTAAATTTTCAGATGTTTACATGTGTTGTTTGTCTAATTTTTGTTTGTTTTTGCTAGATTTTTTATTGATAGAAATGGATTCTTATTTGAGCACATTTTAAACTTTCTTCGACAAGAACAGTTACCTCCTCTTGATTTAAGCCTCAAAGTATATGAAGAAGCAGAATTCTTTAATTTAATGGAAATGTGTGATGCTCTTGAAGTTTTGAAACCTGTTGCTACCAAGAAGCTACGGGAAAAGTTTCTTGACCAAGTTAGTTTAGTTTAAATTACTCATAATCCTTCTTGTTTTCACATCTTTTTCACTTTAATTGAGATTAATTATTTTTATACTGATGTCATTGATTGTACTTCATTAACTGTAGTGTTTTCCTTGCTTTATCTAGCAGTAAGTGGCTCTACTGCAAATTTGTAGAAGGCAAAGCTTACCAAATCAGATGTTGCAGCATTTACGTATTTTGTACAAAATATAAAATTGATTTGTAATAGAAAATATAACTCATATATACACATTATTATATTATGGATAATAAATCAGCAATTTTCAATCTGCTGTGGGTACAGTTTTTTAACAGTAATTAAATGTCCACTAAAATTGTTTTTGCAGTTTTGCTAACATTTTTCATCTTATTATGGATAGTTTACTGGTTTTAAACTTTTTGTCTTGTGGACCCAATTCAGTGTGTGCTGATTTATTTCCTGACCAAAACAACTGTCAGCAAGATGGCCCAGTAGGTAGGAGCACTGTATTGATTAATATAGTTAGGGTTCAAAACCTACTCCTAGAAAAAGATACTTTATAGCACTTTCTCCTGCTTGGCAGTCTCAGCAAGCACCTTTGATTTTAGTCATCATCATTTGGAAGGGCATCCGCTTTGGGTCAGTTGCAAGCAGGACTGCGGCTGAGGGTTTATTCTTTATACACAGACTGCTGTACTGCCTGGATCAGATGTTGGCAGTGCTAATAGAGATAAAAGTAATAAATAAATAAAAATGAGACAACAATTGAGAAAAGCAGCCATAATGGATTCAGCATTCTTCATTTTATTAAACAAACATTAAAAATTATTTATAAAGACGAACGTTTTCGGCTTACTTCAGCCCTCATCAGGTTTCTACAATTTAGCAATATTAATTAACTTTAAATTTACACACACACATAAAAAACAACAAACAGCAAAAAATAATGTATATTTTAAAAAACAGGCTGTACTTGTGACTATCAGGTTAAGTTTTAAATCGAAACTAGTGAGAGACTAAATTGATACAAATTCAATTCCAGATTATGATGTCATAGAAGAAAAAAAAAATATTTACAATCAAAATATATTGAATAAATATGAAGCTCCGTTTGCTAACATTTGTCGATTTAATTTTGGACTTAACTTTTTTATGAGTAGAGCTTCGTGAATCTTGGAACAAAATTCTGATTTGCATTTACGTATTATTATAAATTGTTTTCTTTAAACCCATTATTAGAACATTTTCCACACGATAAAATATGATCTGTAATTGCACTATCCTGTAGACTTTTGAAATTCAGATGCTCCGGGACTCTAGTGATCAAATGTCTGTAAGACAAACCGATGTATGTCTTGTTCGTATTGCACGAACACGAGAATTTATAGACAACATTTGAGCAAAGAGCCACAGGAGTTTTGTATTTTAACTGGAAATAATTGACTACTTTAAAAATTTTATAGATGGGAGATATTTTTAAATTGTACTTGTTTTTTATTAATGCAGAAAGACGATTTGCAAATGGAAGTCTGGATTAATTCTATGTTTTTTAAATCGAGCCAAGCGTATTTGTTCCTCCGATTTTTTGTTTGATAAAGAAGTTAGTATGTTAAAAAAGATGTTTTTGAATAATGTTTATCCTTCATCGTTTTTTGATAAAATTCTTGCGAGCTTTCAATCTTCTAACAAATTTTCTCAAAACATTAGCTTCGAAAATTGTTTTTGTATACCGTATTTAGGTAAGGAATCACATTACTTTGCAAATCGTCTTTCTGCGTTAATAAAAAACAAGTACAATTTAAAAATATCTCCCATCTATAAAACTTTTAAAGTAGTCAATTATTTCCGGTTAAAATTCAAAACTCCTGTGGCTCTTTGCTCAAATGTTGTCTATAAATTCTCGTGTTCGTGCGATACGAACAAGACATACATCGGTTTGTCTTACAGACATTTGATCACTAGAGTCCCGGAGCATCTGAATTTCAAAAGTCTACAGGATAGTGCAATTAAAGATCATATTTTATCGTGTGGAAAATGTTCTAATAATCGGTTTAATGAAAACAATTTTATAATAATACGTAAATGCAAATCAGAATTTTGTTCCAAGATTCACGAAGCTCTACTCATAAAAAAGTTAAGTCCAAAATTAAATCGACAAATGTTAGCAAACGGAGCTTCATATTTATTCAATATATTTTGATTGTAAATATTTTTTTTCTTCGATGACATCATAATCTGGAATTGAATTTGCATCAATTTGTCTCTCACTCGTTTTTTGATTTAAAACTTAACCTGTTAGTCAAAAGTACAGCCTGTTTTTTAAAAATATACATTATTTTTTGCTGTTTGTTGTTTTTTATGTGTGTGTGTAAATTTAAAGTTAATTAATATTGCTAAATTGTAGAAACCTGATGAGGGCTGAAGTAAGCCGAAAACGTTCGTTTTTATAAGTAATTTTTAATGTTTGTTTAATAAAATGAAGAATGCTGAATCCATTATGGCTGCTTTTCTCAATTGTTGTCTGGTTGAAAAAAACAACCTCTTTACCGAAACTTTACTTTAAATAAAAATGATTTTACTGAGTCATAAATATAAATGATAAATTGATGTATATAATTTCTGTGTTAATGTTAATTTAAGCTCTAACTTTGTTATTGACCACTTTAGAAGTACTGATTTTCATACAGTGTTGATTTCTGTCATATAAATTTAAATATAAGAAATACAAAAGCCACATTTTAAAAGTTAAAAATTATCATTTACCTCTTATTTTAACTTTTTGGTTAGTTCAAAGTCGTATTGTCTACAGTTGAATCCGATTTAAGATAACTTGATATGTATTTTTTGTCCTGGACTATTTTTAATTCTGTATGTTTAAATAAGTAAATGCTATTTGCTTTACTAAACTTCTACAATTCTAGGCTACGACTTAGCATTAACTGGCATTACTAAAAAAATAAGCTTTATATAGAAAGAAATTGAACTTCACATCTAGCTTTTTTTGTTGCAAGTGTATCTTCATACTACTATATGCTTTGTCTAATGATAAAAAGGCCTTTTAATTCAACTGCAAAAATTTAGAAGTTCTATACGATTCCTAATAGTGCTTTGAGTGCTTAAACTAGTTAAAAATTACTGTTATGGGACTTTGATAAATTTATATGATATCGAATTGTTTAATTCAAACTAACAGTTTTATTTATTATGACCCCAAGAGTATGAGAATATGAGAAAAAAAAGGCAGAAAAAGTCGCTGAAAAAGATTGAGAAGCCTTTTAGAAATTAGTTAAAGTTTTATAAAGTACGAGGTTTTGACTTTTACTTTTTTTATTATGTGGGTTGGCTTGCAGAAACTTTGTTTTTCTAAAAGTTATATTAGTTTTATGGTAATTTTCAGTGGTCAAATGATTGATATCGGTCCTTTGGGAATAAAGATTTGTATCGCATAAACTTGTATTACTGCATAAACTAATTTCTGATCTATTCAGATTGTCCAGATTTGGTTTAATTAATTAGAGTGTTTTCCTTTAAGCGTATTTAAAACGAACTTGCTGAAATTAAGATTATTGATCATGGTGCTCTACACTACGGCGTAGTATAAATCGGTATATTTGGCATTGCATATCTACACAATGTTTACTTTTATTGACTTACGTGCCAGAATAAGCAGATTGCCATTGCTTTTTAAAGAAACTTTGAGGAAGTAGCACTTTTTAAACAATACAAAGGATAAAACTCTCTCCAGTTAACTTTGTAACCTGATGACGTGCAAAAAGCGATGCTCGCGTTGCGCTTTGTCAAGTGTACAATCAAATATAGTACCAAATTTTAAAAGCGCTGTTATGAACGATATGTTGGTGTTATATTTTAAAGTTTGATTGTAAGCAATGTGTTAAATTACTTTCGCAAGCACGATTTATATTTTTTCAATAGTTTAATTTTGATTTTGCACATTTCAAATAATTAACTCATAGCTTTCCGTTTATAGTTTGAATGTATCTACTGCGTTTCATCCCATCACTTCTACGTGCGTTTGACTTTTAAAGTTTAGAGAAAACGGCGCCTGACTTATTATGGCAGGCAAATATCAAATAGGATTGTTTGCCGTGACAAGTTTGCAAAATTGATCGGTGACCAAACTATATCTAGCCCTTTAATTGTATTTTATTGCGTAGTAGAATAGTTAAATTAATTTTTAAAATTATATAATTTTTTATGAGTGGGAAAAGGCGTATATATTTTTCGCTTAAAAAGCTTGCCAAACCTGTTCTGTCGTTCCATGAAATCGCAGCAACTTGGGTGTAGTGCAGCCATGTCAAATTCACGGCCCGCGTATCTGTCATTTTTTATGAGTTTTTTTATCTTTTGAAATATTTTGCGAAATTCGCAAGACACTACAACTAGGTTTCAACAGAGCTACACAACTTTGGCATATTTTTCTTAATCCAAACAGCTTGAGAACAAGAGGTCGATCAATTAAGAATCTTCATTGGACATTAAGAAAAATACTAATCTTATTTAAACTCTTTTAAATGAATTCAAAAGATATTTTTTTTATCGATTAAAGACCAACTTGTGTTATTTTTATTTCCTTTGCTTATGATGCTGTTCAAGCTAATGAATGTAATCGAATGTAACTTCTAAAAATTGAGTTCAGTTTTGTGCTACAATAAAGTATAATGAGGTTGGAATACATAGATTTAATTTTTTATATGCTAACAATCGAGATTGCTATAACATTCGCAAATTTTTATGAGAAATCCTAGCGTCGCTTACAATTATTTCTGATAAAAGTTTTAAAAACTAGTAAGAGAAACAGACTGACTGATGCACATTTAACTTTGTTGGCCAAAGTTGGGATTGCAAATACTTTTTAATTGAGGTTTGAAAACCTAGTACGGTAAGTTAAAAAGGATGTCAAACATGAGGACAGAGCATTTGTACATAATCAATTGTTATTATTAAACCAACATTCCTTCATGATTATTAGTGACCAATTGGTTTAGATATTTCAAATGTCTTATTTTAATTAAAATAATTCAGAACTGGAAAGGAATTAACTTTCAATAATCTAGTTCAGACGCTGAATTAGACTGTAGACCAGTGATTCTCAAACTTTTTTAAAGCCAGAGCAAAATTTCAAACTTTAAGTTTATTTCAAAAAAACACTAAAAAATTGCAACAACAAATCACACGAGTATATAGAATATGCAAATCAATTTAATGTAAAACTTGGCTTGGTTTTGACTTGTTCAAAATGAGGAAAAATTGTGGTTATTGTAGTACGCAAAAGCTGCTTCAGATGATTGTCTGTTAGTCGGTTCGGATGATGACTTTTGATTTTGGCTATTTGGCTGAACAATGCTTTGCAAATGTAGGTTGAACCAAAAACCGAGGCATTTTTAAAGGCATTATCTATCAAGGTAGGATAGTTTTTTTCTGGAACTGGACTCCAAAATTGAGAAGACCTACTTTTAAACGCTTCTTACAACTCCACATCTAACTGCTAGTATAATACCTCTAATTGAAAATTATCAGAAGTGGTAGCAGCTTCTATTGTCATAGGTGTTGTAAATGTTTTCATAAGGGGCAAAAAGAATTTGTTTTGTTTATGCGACATTTGAATTCAAACATCAAGTTATCAATAAGCCTGTTATACGTTTCAAATGATCCGTTATCTCGTTGATTTGAAAGTGTCGAAAAATGTGTGGTAACACCACTTGCTAACTGCATTTTCCAAAGACAAAGTTTTTAATGAGGACAGACGCAGTGCTTTACAAATCTTGACAAATTTGCTATTTCCTTGTGGAATGCAATTTAGTGATGGAAAGTGATTGGTAATATCAATCATGGACGCCAAACCAACTACCAATGCTTGCGTTGCCAAGCTGAGAGATGCCTTCCCTTCGGCAAACATTTCAATCTCCGAGCGGAGGTCATAAAATTTTTTGAGACCTGCAGCACGGCTTAACCATCTTACAGCAGTGAACACGACCACGTCACCATCATCAGCATCAATATTTGAAAGAAACTTTTTAAATTTACGATGGTTAAGTGCATTTGCTCTAATCCAATTAACAGTTGTTATTACTACTTTTGTCACATGAGGCATTTTCAAACACTTAACAACGAGACTTTCTTGATGTAAAATCCAGTGATGCCATGCCACACGAGGAAGATTATCTTCTACGCGCCTCTTGTCAATAGAACTTAATTCGCTCCAAACATAGGACACCCATCTGTTGCCATTGAAAACAACTTTGATGCATCCAAATGTGCTTCTTGAAGAGTAGCGTGAAATTCACGAAATGTATCTGTTCTTTTTGTAAAATCATGAATGGAACGCAAAGTTAGTATTTTTCGTAAATCTTAAAGTCCTTCATGACTCTTCTGGTAAACACAGCTATATGCTTTGTATCGGTAAAATCTTTTGAAATGTCATGTGCGATCGATTAGTAAAAAAAAAATTTTCGACTTAGGAAGAAGCTGTTCCTGTTGGTCGATAAATATACAGTATATTCAACGTGTCGAGTAACTGTGTCATTACTAAGCTGTAATTCTTTAGCTTTAAGTTGAAAGCTTACCGTATAGAACAGCGTTCCTCAACAAACATAACAATAGCCTGCTTGATAATTTCACCATCTAGTTATGGTTTCATATTGCGGGTGATAAAATGATTATAACCTTTCCTCAATTTAAACAGCCAAGTGTGGCTGATTTATAAACTGCAAACTTATCAAAACTCTATGAGCTAGTTCAATTAATATTTTTACGTACATAAAAAATAAATAAATAAATAAAATACATTGAAGAGCTGAAAACGGTACAAGCAAAATAAATTATTTGTCTGTAGTGTAATGCGGCGTTTCTTAATCAGGTGAATAAAATTTTTATATAAGGGCACACCAGTAGGAAAGATTGAATGAGGAGATAATGAACACAAGCAGGAATACCATCTGCACTGACTAAAGTTTAAGCAATAAAAGGCTTTATTATTTTCAATGCAAACGAGATCACGTAAAAGCAAAAATAAAGTTATAAATTTTTCGTTTAAATATCAAATTAACAAATTTTTATGCTCTTAAATTGACGTTATTAGTATTCAAAACTACCGGTTGTGATATGTTTTTGGTAGATAAAGTCGTTTAACGTGGTAAAAAAAATTTTAATCAGATGCCCAATAAACTTCAACCATGCTTGAACTATTGCAGTGCTTCTCAACCTTTTCAATGGCGCGCACTAAATTCTTATTTAATCCAGCAGAGGTTTTTCGCTGTACAGTGTATTTAAGAAAAAAATGCATAATCGTAATAAAACTTTTTTTGGTCTTTATAAAAATTTGTGAAGCCCACTCTGGAAATCAATGGAATTAAAAAATAAACATAGAAAGTCAAGATCAAAAAAGGTCACTGCTTTTGGAAGAAAAAAACAATTGGAATCAAATTAAAAACCTTTTTGTAAGTCTTCATTTTAATTACTGTACCGATTGCAGCCTACAATAAACTGCTGACAAAAGTTTGGCCTACGAACGGTAAAAGATGGGGTAGAATAAAATTCAAAACTTGATAATAGGGGTGAACAACACCAAAAGAATCCAAGAAGCACTGGTGTAACAAATAGCCGTTCTGGCAAAACAATCCAATATTTGCCGTGTTATGGTAATGTTATTGCGTATAAAGTTTGTTCATCCGCTATTTAATTTCAGTATTTTGACTTTATTTTTCAAGGTGTTAGGATCAGGGTTAGTTTATTTAATTTTTTAAAGGGTTAAGGATTAGTTTAATTTATTAAAATTTTTACACTTGCTCACGCTGGGGGGAAAATTTTGCACTTGATCTAATTTTTTTGACTGTCGCTCGGGACCAACGCCAAACTCCCGCCATTAATTGGTATTAATCAATTTAGCGAGTCAGCGAAGGCAAAGTTATCGTAATGTGAGTAGCTTGGGCGCATAATTCTCGTCGATAGCTTGCTTTTTATGCCGCACGTTTTTCCACGTCATGCTGTGTGTGACTTAAAGAATTTTTGTTGATATTCATCGTCCTATGATTTATAGGTACCTTCCTATCACGAAAAAGTCGTTTGTCTTTTAACTGAAGCTCGAAAGAATGTGTTTTTGCAACCTGATCGTATTTCCAAGCTAAGAGTAAGCATCTTTAAAGAAGAGCAACATTCCACTTCCCATGATGTCAACACAACGTCACAATTGAACGGTCAAAGATTCGAAGCGAGGGACCAGCACTGGTACGTTTATACATATAATAATTCATGCAAACGTTCACTAAAATTTTCCCATTACAAAAATTCTAGTTGTGACGTGAACGTGATGTTTGGTCCATGGAAAGGAAATCTTGGTGTCTATGATTTGCTGGACTGCATTAAATACGACCTTAGATTAAAAGGCTACGACCTTGAATGCCAATGCATTGGGGTCTGCGATCGGCACATCTGGGGCCAGCATTTCTGTAAACGCCCTATTTTCGAGTTCAAGTTTAGATGGTGGTGAGAACTTGTTTTTGCGCCCTTCCTACAAATACCCTCCACTGTGTTTACTAATTTTCACTGTGATTACTTGCGTATCACTTGCGTATCATTGTGTTGTTAATTTAATTAATATAAAAAATCATTTCCATCATTACTGTTGTTCATTTGCAAGTACAAAACAACATAATTAACTTGAAAACAGCTCTGTCAGCAAAATGGCTTTGCTAATTTACGTTATGCTCATTAGCCACTTCCCTTTTGAGTGATGACGTCTGCTTGCATAGTAACCTTTTCAATAGTACTTAAGCATTCTGTGCAGCGTTCAATTGCATGAACGTGCAAAAAATTTTATTTTACTATATCCGTGCGTCACCAAACTCTCAACATAACAGCGGGCTTATATACAACATTCAAGTTATAGATGCGAACCTGGGAATTATGATTGCATGCCTATTCAGAGTTAATAAACAGTGCAAGATATATTTGCAAAAAGCAATATTTTAAAGCGAAAATGTATTGAAGAACATATTTAGGTAAAACATTAAAAGCTTCTACAGAAAAGGCGGTGCCAGAAAAAAGGGCAAAAGGATATCTTTAAAATTTCTACAACGTGCAGCCAACCGCTTCAGTCGCTTCTTCACATTCAAATAACTCGTGAGTCACTTTTCTCAGCTCCGTTTCAAGATCCTAAAACAGTGCTTCGTTAACCAGTAGAACAAGAGAATGATGTAGGACAGTGGTTTTCAACCTTTTTCATACCGTAACCCACTTTTCAACCCAAGGTAACTTAACGACCCACTTCCTTCAACAAAATTTAATTCCCGTCGTAAAAATCTGGTGATCTTTAAAGAAAAAAAGGTCTTCACTTTGAGTTTGTCTGCAGTTTCTCAGTTTTCGTTTCAAAAACATAAAAAAAGGTCCTCGCTTGGAATTTCTTTCCTATTTTTCGATCATAATGACTTCATTATACATATTGCTTTCATTTTGATTTATGCTCTGTGGCCGATTGAAAACGCCATTGTTGCCCACCGGTTGAAAAACCCTGATATAGCATAACTCACCGTCAGTTCTCGCCTCAGCTCTCGTGGATTAGTTTTTTTTATAGAGTGACGTAGGTTGTCGTAAACATGAAAGTTGAAGTTGCTAACGAATTCCCGACAGAACTGAACACTTTTGACGGAGTTTCCTAAAGAATTAAATTCTGTTACTGAACTTATCGCATATTTGAAGTTGGTTACATTAAGCTTGTTCTGACTTTTATTAATGAATCCATCCCAAGCTCTTGAGCATGTCCAGTACCCCCGATTTTATGCCCGATTAGTCAGCACAATTCGAATTTTTACTCTCACACGTGGCAATTATTTTCTTTTATGTTTCGATTGGAGCGCATTATGAGTCTAGACCAGAGGTCGCCAAACTTTTTTTGAAAAAAAGCTACATAACAAAGAACAATGAGGATTATGGGTCGTATTTTTAGCTGGCTACGCACTACCCAAATAAACAAAAAAGCCTTTTATCAATGGAAAGGTTTTTGTCATGAAAAGCTCAAAAACTAAATTATGTCTTTTTGATCGAAAGTGAAAACCTTTCTGCTCTTGACCTAGCTTTCTGTTGAAAAATTGCTATCAAAGCTAGGAAAAAACGCTCTACACTTCAATATAAAAATGCTCTGACTAATACGTCATGTGAAGATAATTTGCATCGACGTTTCGCGGGCCGAAAAAATTAACTTCTCAGCCATCAGGACCTGGCCCGCAAACCTTTGTTTTGTGCCATCAGTTCTAGACTAACTGTTCAATAAATTCAAAATAGTGTACTTAAAGCAACTTAAAGTTAAGTTCTAGTTCTATATATACGTAATTAAGGTGGAGCTCAGAGGCGACTATCACGAAAATACTTTGCTCCTCGGCTTCGGTTCCAAATCCTAGTTATATGTTACTTGTGTGATGATGTCTTAAAACACGTTTTAAGATGAACGGCATTTAGCTTCAAATAGATGCTTGCAACGGTAAAAAAATTGAATTTGCTTTCCAATTCAATACACCTCAGTATTTAAATACGTTTCAACAATATTCATGACTTCGTGTGACTACTAAAAAAAGTTGCCGATTCGACATACATTTATTCTTATCATGGGCCTAGTTTTTATAAATCACACTGGCTTTCTTGAACCATTGTTCCCTTCGCCAGCTGTAAATCCGTTCAATAAAATAGTTACATAAAATGATACCGTTACAAATGACGAAGCCAGCAATTAAAAATATATGTAAACTTTAGGGCGTTTTTTTCACTTAACTTTTAGCAGTTGACACAGCTTTTCCTTTATTCAACCTTTTTTTTATCAGCAGTTGCAGTTATGGTTATTTTTCTGAAATTGCCAACACATTTAGCAATAAAAAAAAATTGAAATCAGTACTATTGAACTGGGTATACTGTACACTCAAGTGTTAGTCTTAGGGTCTTAGGGTACACACTCAAACTTAGGGTATTCAACTGAGAAAAAGCAAACAGCAGGTCTGCCCAACACCCGCAAAGAAATTTTTAAGCAAATTTTTGGTCCAGTAAAGGTTATTCGATTTAGTTCGACAAAAAACACAGCATTACAGTGAAGGAACAAGGGTTTTCAACCGGTGGGCCACAGCGAGTTTTTTAGGTGGCCCACATAAAAATGGTGTGAAAAAGTGTTAAAATCATATGTTCGACGGCTGTTTTTTATATTCAAGCAACGATTTCGTGAAATTGGGTGCGAAATGAAAGTGAAGACTACACACATTGGACCGGAACAATTGCGTTTCAAGTTTTTTGAGCCACAGTAAAAATGAAGACCAAAACAAAAAGGTTTTCACTTAATTTTGGTGCAGCAAAAACTTTGCTACAAGAGAGGTACCGGTATACAAGTTTATGAAGCATTGAAAAAAGAACAGCGGAAAAAAAAGTTTAAAGAGCACTCGGTTTAGATCACGTTCAACATTTTTTTGAATTAATCACAGAAATCAATTTAACAAAAACCTTTTTCATCAAGTTTTGGGCTTCTGCACATGATGCTCATCACGTTTGGTATGACCATAAGCAATCCGCCAGCGACGCCTGATTTGGCAGGAAGACCGACCTGCAAACAATTGCGCAATGTAACGGAACTTTCACATCAAACACGATACAGAGTGCATTAAATCAAAATGCTTTCCTAGTTATACAGACCACGTATAACATATTTTTATTAGATGCTTTGTATTAACATGAGTCTTTCATAATCATAGTCTCTGTTTACCTTCCCGACTTGCTAGATACCATCGGAGGTGTCAAAATTCAAACGACTTTAAGGTCAAAATACGATTGACCATTTTTAGATATTTGGTTTCAGATTCAGATAATTGGCCAATTTTCAGATAGGAAGCTTTTTATTCCATATTTTAATTATTGTAGGTGATATAATGATCGCCAAACAGTAAAAAGTGCCTTAAAGTGCTTCTTTCAAGGACACAAGATGACCAGAGTGCAGGTTGAACCGAGACTTGTCGAGTGCATTTGCTGTCAATAGTGCGCTACAATCTATTTGGCCATGCAGCCAACTTTTTTGCTAGCTACAACAGAGGAACAAATACAATTTCAATAAGAAATAGATTTTCTTGAACCATAAGGTTGTCAAACCAAGCAGCATAAGCGAATTAACATAGTTTATTTTTAAAACCTTTTTCAAACTTAAAATGAATTTTAATAACTAAACTTTGCACAATTGATTTTCTTTTACACTAATCATTTTTTAAACTTTCAATTTTGATTTTTTAATTTTATGTTTTAATTTCCTCACGTTTCTTCAAAATTTGTACATACAGTCACAGATTTAAGGAGCGGCTGCGCAAAAAGAATTTCCCTTCTTCATGGAAGCACCATAACAGCCTAAAAAGTTGAATTAAAGTGAAGGCCTTTTTTTAATCATTAGCTGCATAGAATTCTACTTAATTACCAAGGGACTTCTCCTTTTTAGATTTATAAATATTAAAGTTCCCCTTTAAAAATACCAGGTTTATTTTTATCTTGTGCTGTTTTAAATAGGTCCATTAACCTCAGCAACTTTGAATAGTATGGGATTTTTAGCACATCGAGGAAAGGTCGTTAACATAGAAAAACTTTTTAAATTTGAAATAGTAAAACATATAATGTTTTTAAGTTTATAAATATTGCACACCAGTTGTGTAAAGTGAACCATTGTTAACAATAGTCAAGTTGTTAAAAGTTTTCTAAAATTGAAATATAGAAGCAACAGTTCTACAACTGAAAAAACAAACTTAAAAAAATTAGTTCAAATACGTTTAAGTTCAAATATTTTAATTAATAAACCAGTACACTTGTGACTAGTATTATTTATGAATACACTATAAATTATTTTGTGTAATTCCGACAAAATAAATGACATATAAAACTAAAAAAATTACATACAAACGTCATAAAAGACTGCATTTTTTGTAATCATCTAATGCTTATGTACAACAGAGAGCATTAGAACTCTAAATCAGGGTTGCCAGATTGGGCAAAAAGCAAGAAATTGGGATACTTTTTTGATGCTCTTGCTGATGCAATTTGTAATTGCGACCTTGATACTTTTTGGGCTACTTTCAAAATCTAGGGGACTGTTTTTGTTGCGAAGATGAAGACCTTTTTTTGGTTTTCACCCACAAATTGAAACAAAAATGATAAAATTGAGTACAGAATGAAAATGAAGATCTTTTTCTGATTTTCACCTTTAATTTGGAATGAATGCTTTGCATGTTTTTTAGAGTCCTTATCAAAAATTAAATTTCGGATCTTTTTTGTGAAAATTTGCTACATTTTTAATTGATTCGGGCTAAAAACCCTACTCTAAACTCAGTCTACCTACAGATGTTTACCATAAGAGTACGGTTAGTTTTGTTTTTTATTAAATATGGAAGTTGTCATTTTTTCACAGCTCCAGATTGATTAAATTGCAATTTTTGAAGATTGATTAAATTGCAATTTTTGAAGTCTACTTGTAAGACTGTTGATTTCAGTTTTTCTTGTAGATTTTCGAAACTTTTAAAATTAAAATTTTGACAGTTGGTTTGTGGGGTGAGCTACTATAACAACTTCAAAATAAAAGTGGAAACATTACATATAGCAATCGTAAAGGAAAATTGAATTAAAAATTATTTAGGAAAAGTAATTTTATTTTAAATGTCAATTTTAAAACGTCGCCTAAATTTAAATAGTTAAATGGCTTCTCACAATCAATTTTAATTATTAGGATGGTGTAATGCAAACAAAACTCGAAACATAAATGAAACTTCGGTTTCGGGCAAGTTTCGTGATTATTCTGACCATGTGCTTATCTGGCACAAGTAGGCTATCAAGCAGCTAGCGCGTAAGGCCACGGTGCCAGACAGATTCATATGCTGCCGTCAATTTGACAAATCGACAAAAACATTCTCGATGTTTTAACTAAAAGTTTGTAAGAATTTAGTTTCTCTTTTTTGCATGCCGATATAAACATACTAATTTGGCTGCAAACTAAATTTCTGAATAGACGTTTGGTGGTACAGAATTTGAAGATGGCGTGAAGTAAAAAATTTTTCTTCCCTAAGCTTTTCATCTGACACTCTTCAGGGGAAATCGTCAGAATAAAGCAGAAATGAAACCGAACTGGATTATAAAGAGGAAAGCAGAGTTCTCATTGGCTGAAAGAAGTTAGCCAATGAGAGAAAAGATTAAGAAATTTTTAAAGAGTAACGAATTCTTTTTGTTTACACAGAAAGGGGATTAAGAGATTTAATGAAAGTCGCTTCAAGAGCTAAAAGATGAAAAGAAGAGCGACCTCGAGCGAGAATAGAAAATTTTTCGTTGTTGTAGTGAAGAGCGCATTGGGCGTTGTCAAGAAGATGTTGACCAATGGCGGATTCGTGAAATTGTTTTGGGCATATGTTGGCCTTGCAAGAGTTGTCTTCGTTTTGTCTACCGCCCACTAGTGTCAAACGTGAAGAAATACTAGCTGACTTTGAAGTACTCTACGCTCAACTAGTCCATCACAAACCTCGTCTGAAGAGCAGCTTGCTGCTTTAAAGGCCAGGTTGAGTGACTTAGCTCACGCTTATTGTGTAAGCCCCATAGACTTGTGTGCCTTCCTCATGACAAAAGAGGGTTTCAGGCATCAAGACCCTTCAGACGAATGAAGAAATTCTCATAACAAAGCCGGACAAAGGTGCTGGCGTTGTCATCCTCAACAAAAATGATTACAACGACAAAATCAAGACAATTCTTAATGACACCACCAAATTTCTCGATCTTGGACCAGTCAACAACAAAGACAACACCGCTAAAATTGAATCACGGATACAACGACGGTTACTACAGCTGAGGAAAGAGAGCCTAATTTCTAAACAAGTGTACGAAGCAATCCGACCCACTAGCTCTCAGCGACCGCACATGTATGGTCTTCCGAAAATACACAAAAAGGACGTACCCTTACGTCCGATTTTGTCTATGACCGGATCGGCCCAACATCAGTTAGCTAAATGGCTTACTTCTCTTCTTCAACCTGTTTTCCAAAACCTTTTTTCTTAATTGTGTGTCTGATTCTTTCGCCTTTGTAAAAGAAGTCAGAAAATTTACCTTTTCTCCTTCCTCTGTCTTTCTTTGTTCTTTTGACATTTCCAGTCTCTTCACCAATGTTTCGCTTGCTGAAACCATAGAAATCTGCGCTAACGCCCTTTACAATGATGACTCAATGGCGCCATCTTTTCCACGCAACATCTTCGTCGAATTAATGCAGCTAGCCACCTCCTCTGTGGAATTCAGCTTCAAAATAACATGCATCGACGGCATCGCTATGGGCTCACGATCAGTCAGGCATTAGCAAACATTTTTGTTGGCTACTAAGAAGCGAAACTTTTCAACATCGCCAAAAGGCCGTTAGTGTACTTCCGGTACGTTGACGACACTTTCGCCGTATTCAACAATGAAGAAGATTGCAACACTTTTTTCACCCACCTCAACTCCCTTCATACCTCATTACGCTTCACCTACGAAAAGGAATCACTCTCTCCATTTCCTGGACGTGTTGGTAGAAAGGCATGATTCGGAATTTCTAACTTCAGTGTACAGGAAACCCATTTTCACCGGCCAGTATTTACGTTGAAACTCCTTTAGCCCCCAAAAACGGAAAATCAACCTAATTGGTACTCTTGTTCACAGAGCTTTTATGATCTGTTCTAAAAGCAAACTGGACCCAGAGCTTGGCAAAATTCATTCCATTCAATTAGAAAATGGCTACCCGGAACATGCAATCAATTCGGCTTTCAAAACTTCAACAACTACAAATTCTAACCCGGTTCACACAGTGGAAAAGTGCCCTGTCTACCTGCACATTCCATGGATTGGAAATGTCTTGATGAAGTTCGAAAAGCAGATTATATCTGCTGTGAAACGCTGCTTTTTCTCCGTTGAACCACGTGTTATTTTTAACACCTGACAGCTCTTACCAGCAACTAAGAAAGACGTGCTACCTTCCCATCATCATAGCAATGTTATTTACCAGTTTGTGTGATAGATGGTAGACGGTACGTGGTCGCACGTCTCAACGCCTAGAAGAGCGAATTAAACAACACGTTCCTAGATCTATCGCCAATCCTCCTGCCTCGCACAACCGCCAAAGCCTTTCCCGCTCTTGCAAGGCCAACATACACCCAAAACAATTTCACGAATCCGCCATTGGTCAACATCTTCTTGACAATGCCCAATGCGCTCTTCACTACAACAACGAAAAATTTTCTATTCTCGCTCGAGGTCGCTCTTCTTTTCATCTTTTAGCTCTTGAAGCGACTTTCATTAAATCTCTTAATCCCCTTCTGTGTAAACAAAAAGAATTCGTTACTCTTTAAAAATTTCTTAATCTTTTTTCTTATTGGCTAACTTCTTTCAGCCAATGAGAACTCTGCTTTCCTCTTTATAATCCAGTTCGGTTTCATTTCTGCTTTATTCTGACGATTTCCCCTGAAGAGTGTCAGATGAAAAGCTTAGGGAAGAAAAATTTTTTACTTCACGCCATCTTCAAACTAAATTTCCGGTGGGGGAGAATTTAGTTTTGAATATCGGTTAAAGAGGTTCATGAAATTATAAAGGTTGAGGATCACTGTTTTAGACCATAGGTTTTGCAATTGTTATAACAAAAATTGTTGTGACATTGTGGACTCAGTATAATTTCTGTAATTTGACCTCATTTTGTTCAGTTAATGGTCTTGTGAAGATTGAGTAAATAATCATTTAGTTTTAATTTTTATAGATGTACAATAATTCAATCAGTATTTTTTTAAAACTAAAATAAGACTTTGGCTTGAATATTAATAGTGAAATGGTGGCAGAGTTTTAAAGATATATCCTGACAGATTATGTATATGATGACAATTACAATCCAAACCGAGTCTAAATCTATTGAAAATTGAGTCTTTTCGAGTCTAACCCCATCAAAGCTTGAGCTTGAGTCCACGAAATATTTACAAAAGTATTTGCCCAAGGAATTTTTATTTTTATGCTTTGCGTATTACGATATGCTTAGTAAAGTTTTAAAAAAATTAACTCCAAATCGTCAGTTGATTGAAGACTCAAATCATTTTAAGTGAAGTACCTGGATTCATTTTTCTCCGATATTCGGTACCTTCAAGATAGCGTTGTTAAAATGGTGATCGAATTCTTGCTACGTCATTTCTTGGAAGCCAATGATTAGGGTTTTTCCCAGGATCCTAATTTTGAAAATCCATCATTGCCTACGCCAATTAAGAGCACAAAAAAAAGTGAGGACCAAAAAAATAAAAGCCTTCACTTTGAACTAGGCTATTTTTTTTATTATTGCAAAGTGAATTTTAAAAAGTAGCCTTCCTTTTTTTTCTTGTACAAGTTCCCCCCCTTTTATAAAGCAAAAACTGTCGTTGAATGCACTAAAAAAATTAATTTGCTTTACAACTTCTGTTTGCAGTAGCTTCATTGTGGTAATGTAAAATTCTTTCAATCATGCAAAAATAATTAATTTTCTTCGTTATGACGCATTCTTCAATTTGCTTTGAAATTTTGCAGATTAAATGAAAAATGATTTACGGTCTTAATCGATTTTAAAATTAAACCAATCCAAAAATTTTAATAAGTACAGGCGGTCATGGAATTTTACTTTAAATGGGACGTTTAAAATAGAAATATTTAAATTTCATGGGTTTTATTACTCAAGTCATACTTATTAACAGACAAAAATTAAAGAAGCAACAATGAAAAAAAATAGCGATAGGGTTCAATCTAAATCAGGAGTGGCGAGCCTTTTTTGTAGACGAACCAAAATATTTCAAATAATGTTAGGCAAATTGATACATGCCAGCTCTAGACTATTAAGGTGTAGGCTACAATTAAAATAGGTCGATTTAAATTTAAAATTCTTTGATCCCCTGTGTATTTTCGGGCACAATCGATGGTGGGTTCAACTTTTTTTTGATGACCTATTAACTATGCCAAAAGTGCTTGCTAATCTGCGTGCGTATTACGTACTTTAAATGACGAAGTATAAGCCAGATATGCGCGTTTGGCATCCGAACTACACTAAAAAAGTTTATCGATATTTGTGACAATAAATTTAAGCAGTAATTTGTTTATTTTTTACCCCTTGTAATTGACACAGTATTAACTTGCTAAACACTATTTAAAATATTTTAGCCGTCTGCAAAATAAGTTTGCCATCTCTGTACTAGGGATGTACCGATACCACATTTTAAGCCGATACCGATACTACTACCGATACCACCATTTAGAGCCGATACCGATACCACCGATACTTTTTTATCTATCGAGCACCATCAGTAAAAGTTTTTGTAAGTAACACCAAAGAATGTATTTACTAAATCTAGCTTGTTATTGCATTTTGAATTTTTTCCAGGTATATATCTATCATTACACTAGTCTACACAATTTTGGAAACAAAGTAGAAAAGATGTGCCCTTGGCTAACTTTGGGACGCTAATTTCAAATCTGATGTTTGTTTTTTTGTATCAGCCTTAATTTTTAAGTAATCTTACACTAACTTTCCCCCAAAGAGCTTTAAAATGCTGTATAGCATACACCAACTCTTTGCAGTTTTTAAAAGCTGCATGCACAAATCTGTTGGCTGGTAAGTTTTGTAAATCGTCCACAACAACATTCTTTATTAGAACGCAACATTTTACCTATCTATGTGCTGCATCATCCTGTATTTTGCTCTGTTTGGCATTTCCATGATGCGTTTCCAGGCGTTTCTTTCTATCATGAAGAGTTAAATGCATGGAAAGCATTCTCTAATGTAGTGAAAAACTTCCAGGGAATATAAAATTTCCAAATTTCAGCAAACTTGTTGAAAGCTTATTATAGGCTTTTCATAACTTACGCTGTAACATGAGGTGTTAAAGTACATTTCCTGCATAGCCATCTGAAGTATTTTTCAAAAAACTTAGGGGCATTCAGTGAGGAATAGGGTGAAAGATTTCACCAAGATATAAAAGTGATGGAAAAAAAGTATCAGGGAAAATGGAATGTCAGTATGAGAGCAGAGTATTGTTGGGGTTTGATACGTGAATGTTCAGATTCTTGCGTTGAGAATTACTTCTAAGACATCTCTCGTCAATCTAAAAGAAGGAAACTTTTGCAATAAAATTGTATTCAATCCATTTATTTTCTCTTTTGTGCTAAGTATGTGCTTTTGTATTCACAGCTTCACATTAATTAATGCTTTTCAATGTGCAGCACTAAAATTTAAAATTGTATTTTCAGAAAAATTTGATCTACTATGGCAAAATCGATGGCAGATTTGAAATCAGCATTCTCAAATTAGCTAGAAAGCATAGTTTTTATTCTTGTTTTTGATACTCCATCAAATTTTGTAGACCTGTATTATTCATTACAATATTATTACAAATCTGTAAAAGAAATCATTAATTATGTTAGAAATCCAATCCAGTTCCAGGGGGGAACAAAAATGTTTTATATTTATACGAAAAAAAAAATTTTATATTTATTTTGTGCTTAAAAAGTATCGGCAGGTATCGGCTATATTTACCGATACCGATACTACTAGCCGATACCACAAAAATAGGCCGATACCACCGATACCGATACCGATACTTTAGTATCGGTACATCACCACTCTGTACTGAACTGATTTTCGTGCATCAAAATAAAAAAGCTTGAATTGTTGCTAAAATCCAATTTAAGTTTTAGTTTTTCTTGAAAAAGGCTAAAAAAGCCCTAAAGATTTGAAAAATTAACTGTTTTATAAATTTGTTTGTGCTTTCTTAGTAACGCAACATCATAGATATAAATCGGTTTAAATTTATATCTATGATGTTGCGTTACTAATTTAAATTAAATCGAAATTAAATAATTAACACGAAAATAATGCAACAGATAGAATGATTTAAACTAAATAGGCCTAAGTAGTACATGTAGGATAGGGTTTATGATTTCTCCAACTTTTCATTATCCCAAAATTTTCCGGAAAAAATTTAACTTCCCGAAAAATACCACGGAGATGGCAAAGCGTTACACGATTTCATCTGAAAAATTTACTGAAGACTAAAAAAAGGTCTTCACTTTTAATTAGTTTCCAATATCTCCATTTTTGTCCCCCAAAAAAGGTCTTCACCAGCAATCCCAAGTCTTTGCTTAATACGTAGGCTGCGATTCACCGACGTAGGAGAAGATGGGGTAAGTTGAGCCACTTGATGAAAAAATGCATATTGCAAAACACTTTTTAATTTTTGCGTAAAATTTTTAATTGTATATTAAAATATTTTCATTTCTCTTCAATATGAAGAAAGTTTCATTTGCATATGTTGAAAAATCATCGAATTATGAGCGATTACAATTAGGATCTTAAATGGCTCAACTTACCCACTCCGTCGCTAAGTTACCCACTTCGTCGAAGCTATGGGTTAAGATGATCCATAATTTTAAACTCAGATTTAAACAATACTATTCATAATACTACCGTGGCAACAGTTTACAAAGAAGCTAGCCTTACACCTTGTATTCATAAATTTCAAAGGTGATTAAAATTTAAGGTCTTTTCTAAAACACAAAAACTTCTCTAAACAAAATTTTTACAAAAAGTGCTGATTTTCGCTAAAACCTCTTTCTCTTAAAACCCAACAAAGAACTGTAATCTCGTTACCAGCAACAAACACATGGCATTTAAAAGTTGAATTTATTTTTATTTTGGAAAATATAGGGGGTGGCTCAACTTGTACATTGGCTCAACTTACGCCATCTTCCCCTATTGAGCACCCTGCTTAAATTACTTTCAACTCAAATGCAATAAATCAGGAATTCCCGGGAAGTTTGTCCGGGATCCCGGAGATTTAAAACTTAAAAATCATCCGGGATACGCTCTAATGTGGAATCAATAAATCAAAATTTTATTTTTGAGCAAAATGCCACCAAATTTAAACAAATTATATTTTTTTTACTATTTCTATACCAGCGTTTTTTAACTAGTTGGAACACGCTATTTTCTGGCTATTTACCGGCTATATTAGTGAAACTTTGGATCCCCAAGACTAAATTTTTTCTGAAAGTCAAAGACAAAAAAGTTTTCTCTAACAAAATGTCATATTTGAACTACAAATGATGAATTTTTTTCTCTTTACTTGAATTTCAAAAGAAATTTACTGTTTCAACAACGAACCAAGACTTCTTGGGGTAGTGCGCTTATTATGTCAAGTTTTCACAATCTTAGGAATGGTTTCAAGAAAGTGAAATGTAGATAGCAAAATATTATTTCATAGAGAAGTCCTGTGAACCCTCTGAATAGGTCACTGTGAAGCCCAGTTTAAAAACCCTGTTCTACACCGTATAATTAACATGTAATAAATGGTTTTTACGGAGCCATCATTAACAATTTTAACGTGGCCTATTTCAAATGCTTTATTGGTCCTATGTGCCCGATAAACTACAGTACAAAAGTATTAAAATCATCAAACCAGTTTAGAAAAAATTGTATAAATTTACTTAAAATGCAAACTTTTTTCGAAAAATATTTGCAATGTAAAAATATTTTTAAAATCAATCTTTTATGTTCTTGTTGCTCTTCCTCCAAAGCAATCTTGGAGAAGCCATCCCTTAACCTTTCAAAGAAGCCACCCTAGACTCCTGCTCTTAAACGACCTCCACTCCTTGCGAAGGTTTTTTCCACAGACTAATGATGTGATGTTGTGTTGGTTCTTGTTGCAGTTAAAGAAGTGATTAATTAGTATCGTGCGTGTGTGTCAAAAGCCTTTTATCGCACTTATTTTCGGCGTCGACGGGTGTCACAAATTTGCAAAATTTCATCACAGTAACATTGCTCCTAAGTACCATTTTCATGGTCAAGTTGACCATACTTGACCATTTTCATGGTCTGTTTGTCTCGTTCCGTTTTTAAGCCTAGTTGTAATAAGTCATGAATATGCTTTTCAGAGTACAGATATTAGATAGCCAAAAGTTATTAATGTTTTTTAACTTTTAAA
The DNA here is from genome assembly GCA_963680785.1 of Diplosoma virens. Classification (NCBI taxonomy): domain Eukaryota; kingdom Metazoa; phylum Chordata; class Ascidiacea; order Aplousobranchia; family Didemnidae; genus Diplosoma; species Diplosoma virens. The sequence continues at coordinate 14,965,300 of OY796890.1, read as the reverse complement.
ATTTCAATCCTTTAAAATTTTCTTTTTTAATAACTTCAAAGTTATGTCTTTAAATAAAGTATACTTTAAAATATACTTTAGTAGAAGAAACACTAAATTTGATATATTTCACTAGCTGCTTCGTAATATAACCAAAATCCATAATCTTAAATTTTTTATTAAACTCGAAGTAATAAATATTATCTTTATTTTAAAAAAGATCCGAAATATTGCAGAGATTTCTAGGTCTTATTTTATCCCTCGCGTATGCAAGATGCTTTCTCTCGATAAAATAAAACTTTAAATCCAAAAATTAATTCTATCAAAAGAACTCATATTGATTTTATTAAATAAGATTCGAACTTACTTCGAAAGCGAACTTTCCCGAATAATCGTACAGTCCACACGAATGCATCAAAGACAAGGTATTTCGGACAGCTACAGGGTCAAGCAGACGATTTCCATCGGCGTCGTAAGGGCTGACCCCGCCGTTTGCGAGAGTGGCGCCGGCAACTGAGCCGCTCTCGCATGTCACCGTCATCGCGCACATTTTCAAGTAGAGATCCATTGTTTCATATAAATCAGCGCCTTCAGGAAACCCCTACAATGAAGAAGCGATATTGAAACATTTTTTCTCGGGTTTAAATCTTTTCAGGGCCATTGTAAGCGATGTTAAATAACTAATTTTTTAAAATTATTTCGTTTCTTCTAATTAAATTATAGAATGGAATAACATGAAAATACTGAAGTAACCTACTGAATAATTTTAAGAACTTTTTTCAGTTATTATACGTCACTCAAGTTGCGTAAAAAATTATCTCGCGATATCCGGTCAAAAACAATACAACAGTGAGTTCATAATGCCGTTCATAAATAATTTTTTTATTTTTTATCTTATTTTATTTTTATCTCTATATTTATCCTCCTGACTCGCAGGAAAGCGACAGAGGCGCTATACATAGGGTAAGCAATTACCCCGACCTGCTTCCGGAGATAATTCAAAACTAAAAAAACGCGCAAAGAATCAGCGAATGTCATCACTTGCCCGCTCCGGGTCACGATAGAACAGAACAGAACGAAATTTATTTGTTCAGTATGTTTGACATACACGTTGCATATTAAGAAAAATTATTTAAAAAAAGCAGTTACAGGGTGATTCAGCGAAGTGTGCACAAATACTTTTCTTAGTTTTATGTACATGTATTTCGTCCATTATTAACTTTCAATTATTAACATTTCAGTTTCTTATTATTTAAGAGTTAAAATTTAAAATCTGGTATTATTTGAAGTAAAAATAAACGATGTCGTTGTAAATAGTAAAAATAAAAATAAACGAAGTAAAAATTGTCGGAGGCCACTAAGAAGAAAAGGCTCGATAGAGCAAAGGTTTTGGTCAAGAAACTTGTCGATGGCACGCAGCCTCAAGTTTTATGGACAGACGAAAAACTTTTCACTGTTCAAGCTGTCCATAACCATCAAAATGACAGGATTTGGCTTCCAGACATAAACATGGTCCCAGTTGAGCGTCGCAGCTCTTTCAGAAGACAAAAACCCGCCTCCGTAATGGTATGGGCAGGCGCAACATCAAAAGGGCTGAAAACTCCTCTCATATTCATTGAAGAAGGGGTCAAGATAAACCAGACCGTCTATAGGCGAATGCTGGAGGAGAAAGTCCTTCCCTGGGTCCAAGAAGTAGTCGGAGAACAAGGAGTTACTCTTCAACAGGACGGTGCAACCTCCCACACGGCCAACTCAGTTCAAGCTTGGTGTCGATGCAATTTCAAAGGTTTTTGGAAGAAAGAGCTTTGGCCGCCGTCTTCACCAGACTTGAACCCTATGGATTTTGGGTTATGGTCTATTTTAGAGACAAAAGCCTGCCGTACTTCTCATCCAAATCTGGACTCTCTAAAGCGAAAATTGACATCGGCATGGGACGAAATTGACCCAGAAGTGGTGCGTGCCACATGTGCCCAGGTTCTGCCACGACTTCGGAAAGTAATCAAAAACAAAGGGAGTTATATTGAATAACTTGTATATTTTCTGAAAGCTTATTAAATTTACTATCTTCACAGCATATAACTTGTTTCATTTGACCTAATTATAAGTCCGAAAGATGAGTTTTTATTTGTGCACACTTCGCTGAATCACCCTGTACAAGAGATAAAAATAAATTACAGTCAGAAACAAGCAAATATTACAATGCAAATATTTTTTTTTGAATATTATATATTTATTTAATTACTAAGTTAGAGCATATCAAACTCATAATTAAGCTGGATAGTGAAAGACCATTTCTAGGTCATCAAGTCAAAACTGCCCATTGCTTTTACTGTAGAATAAAATTAATTTTATATAAACTACAACAAAGAAAATTTAAACAATATAAGAAAAAAGAAGGCACACAAAAACACAAAAAAGCTAAAACAAACATAATACAATACAATATAAATATGCAAGTTTTTGTTTCAATAGATCTTTTTACCGGAGATCAGTTATGAATTAATATTCAACAAAAGGCAGACAACAACAAAAGGTAGGCAACAAAAGACATTTTTATTCAAAACCAAAATACTTTTATACTTGAGTAAACAATGTACTGAGAGTACTGGAAATCAGAAAAACTTTCAAACGCTGCTAAAGACAATAAAAAAGATACAATAAAACTATTGAGTGTTTTGAAAAAAAATAATACTTCAATGTTTTCTTAAAAATTGTTGGTTTGTCAAAGAGCTTCGTTTTTGAAGAAACTATTGAAAATATTTTTTTTCTGTTTTACAAAAATAAAACTTCGAAAGTACCACTGTTATTTCTTTTGAGAACAGCTGTTTTCAAGAGTTGCTGGGGTGTGAATATATATTTTCATGTTTTGCGGTTGTATTTTTTAAATTTCGATTCAGCACTTGCCTACAGCGCAGTTGTATCGGTTGCTAATATTTTATAACAATTATTTATATTTATGGTTGCATATGTGGCTTACCATTCATACCGTAAGAAAAACGTAAAAAATAAGTAACATTGGTTAAGGGTAGTGAAGAAAAATATACGGAAAGATGGGATGTGATGAAAGAAAGTACAAGAGAAAAAGAGAGAGAAGCAGAGGCGCGACTGCAAACAACGGCCAACTCCTGCCAGCAGCAAAAATATGTTTTCCTTAACTTTAAGACGAAAATGGCTTGCATGAAAATTTAGTGAATAAACTGGAGTCATTTAAAACATGTATTAGATTCTCAAAACCTTTTGTTGCATGACGGACTAAATTTATTTTACTTTTCAAACTAAACGCTTTTATTCGGTGTTCGTCGGTAGTACGTACAAAAGCAACTAGCATTGGCACGTTAAGTTCGATCGCGTCAAACCTAATAATATTAAAGATTCAATCACTTCAGTCTCCCGATCATAAAGCTGATACTTCTAATAATTCAGTTGCTTGTTTTCCGATTTTGTTAAAGACATCAAACATTAAATACTATTTTTTTAAACTAAAAAAAAAAAAACTTATGAAACAGCTTAGAAATTTGTAGGGGAAGGAAAGTAAGCCGATATTGACAATTTTGACATCTTTGCAAAAAAATATGCAATCTATTGATTCAGTTAAAGACTTAATTAAACCTTTGATTCCAACCACAACTTTAAAAAACTCCTAGTTTTCTCTTGTTGTTACTTTTTACCCAACTAATTATTTAAAAAAATTACTTATCTGTATTATCATACCTTCTGCAGAAGGTCCGGTAAGTTGTTTTACTTTCTTGCTTTACTTATTTTGTTTTGTTCATCCGCCAAAGGCCCCTCCAAAAACGTATATATATATTGTATTATTATTATTACTATTATACAGGGTGGGCCGTAAGTCGCGCACAAAGAATTTGAAACAAATTAAAGGCAAATTAAAACTGAAAATAAACTTTGATTAGAACTAACCAAATCTGAAAGTTATAGTAACTGACACGTTCAAGGAAAAGAAAGGATGCTTTATTCCGCTTTTTTTACATTGTTTCCACTACACTACACGAAAGTCTTTGGTGCGCGACTTACGGCCCACCCTGTATTTTTTTTCCTTTTAATATATTTGCGTGTTATGTTTTAGATAATCGCCTGATAAGCCGTTTTTTGGCGAAACAGACTGTAGCGATTTTAATTTTTTTAATTTTTATGTATAGTTATATCGAGGGTGGCCCAAAAGTAGGTATACAGTTATCAAATGTATGGTTTAGGTTCAGAAGTAGGTTTGTAGTTTTCATGTAGGCATTTTTTAAATTTAAGAATGCTAGTAATATATTAGACAGAAACTGTTTAATCTCTCTGGTGCTCAAAATGTCCTCTGGCAATATTGCAACATTCTTCACACCTGTCCAGAACACTCTGACACACAGTGCTGCACTAATTTCAATTTTTATCAGTTTCTCTGAATTCGTCATAAATGTAATCTTTTAATTCATTTACTGTTTTGGGATTCTTCTCATACACCTTGTTCTTTGCAATACCTCTTCAAAAAAAGAAATCTATTGGTGTCAGGTCAGGGGAGCATAGTGGCCATTTAATGCTACTTTTTCTTCAAAACCAATGCAGTGGAAAGACTTTGTTAAGGTAATCTCTTACTCTTAGCACATAATGTGGAGATCCTCCCTCTTGCTGAAAGAACAGTTCATAAAAATTCATAAATCCAAGACAGCACGACCTTCCACAACGAGGACAGATGAAAACATCACTATAGTGAAGCAGCTGGTGCAAAGTGATCGGAGGTTGACAGTACAAATGATATCAGATGAACTGAGCCTAAACAGAGAATCAGTGCGGACGATCTTGGAAGGTCGTCCCGTCTTGGGATAATCCTCCACTTCCTCGTGGCCTTTCTCAAAACGTTTGTGCCATTCGAAGATTTGCATCCTCGACATCACATCTTCTTCATAAACCTCTTTATAAAGTTTAAAACACTCAGTTGGGGTTTTCCTCAGTTTGACCAAAAACTTCAAATTGATTCGTTGTTCCATTCTCGAGCTACTAACAGTTTCGTAACAACCAACAGCACGGAGTACAAACAAACGCGACACAAAGTAACAAAATTGTGACAAAGGCTACCAACACTATGTTACATAAAAGCCTGAAACACAAAAACGGAATGACTTACGTCAAACAAATTGCAACACAATAGAGCTAGGAAGTTGTGTTTCACGCTGAGCAAGTGGCTTGCCGATTAGCATTGTGCCAACAGCGTGGTTGATACAGTCCGGTTGCTTTTTTGTCACACCTCGTATATAGCCTATACATTGCTGCACCTCGATGCATGCATGTAAATAGACAGTTACTGAGAGAAACTGCAAATAGCAACTACGAAAGACGCAGAAAAGATTGGAAATCGTAGCAGCGATAACAGGAGTGTCGATGTTAAGAATTGTTAAACGTGGATGTTTAACGCATCTGTATTTTAAATTGAACTTTTTCAAACAATTTTGAGCAATTGTGAACAGAGTTGCGTCTTCTTCGATTTGTTCAGTGAAGCGACCGTTTAGCATCTAAACTAAATCAATGTTCGCCTTGCGGATCAAGCTACTTCAGGGATGTCCAACTTTTTTCATGATGGGCCAAATTATGAATTCAAGTATGTTCGGCGGGCCACTAAGTACATTATATAAAATTTCCTCTCTTTAGTATTAAATGCCATGACCGAGTGATAATAAGCATTAAAATATAATTTAAAATTGATAAATCAATTAGGAATCTAAGCGAAGTGTGAAAATATTAAAATCACTACGTAATTCGTATTACAAATATCCATGCTGGAGCTGCTTTGAAGTGCCAATTATGTGACTTTTTCTCTCTGCTCACAACAACTTAATATTTCCACGATCTAGAAAGAGAATTTGTAGTCGCAATCACATAGCCGATGAAGTCCGCAGGAAACCCAAAAACTTTTTCGACCGATATCTGTGCTCTGTGTGTGTCTTGCAAGATCTTCAAGAGGCTTATCTTTGCCCGTGTCGAACCAATTATCGATAGATAGACAGAGCAAACTGGGTTTTGACGCGAGAAGTCAACCGTGGATCAAGTCGTTTTATTAAAAAAAACATCGATAATTTTTTTCTCGATTTGTCAGTATGATAGCTACATACGACACTGTCTGGCACTGTGGCCTTACTTGCAAGCTGCTTCAGACTTCTGCCGGATAAGCTCATAGTCAGAATGATCATGAACTTGTCCGAAACCAAAGTTTTCCCCTTTCTCCGGTGACAACAAGCGAAGTAGGCTACGCCGTCTGAAAAACAGCGTTTCTCAGGGATCGGTCTTGGCTCCCTCCTTTTTAACATCTATATGTACGACTTGCCCTCCACGATTTCTAAAAAGTTTACCTATGCCGATGATCTAGCATTGTTGCACTACTCTAGAAACTGGAAGGCCTTTGAGGGGACTTTAAATCAAAACATGTCCAAACATTTTTCGTGTATCACCAGACTTAGAGGTTGACGCTCGGTTACACTAACGGTGACGGCAGCCTTTCTTTAAGTAACCGAGAGGCTAAACGTAAGCTAAATGTTCACAACAGCAATAGACTTTTACCATTTTGTTTAACTTCTATATGTTTTGAGGTAAAAGTAGATAGATCGCTCACGTTCCGTTACTATCTGGTGACATTGCTCAATAAACTATATTCAAGCGTCACATTGCTGAAAGCATGTAGACTCAGGATTGAGTGCTGGTGCCAAAACACTGCGCACAGCTGCCCTATTTCTGGTCTACTTAACAGCTGAATACCACGCACCAGTTTGGTGTCGCAGCGCTCATATTCACCTAATACAAAGTGTTCTAAATGATACCCGGACCATAAGTTAAATTTCTAGATTGGGCCTAGAACCTCAAAAAATGTCTGATCCTTTTTCCAGTTTCCTAATAAATTAATGCGTTTCCTTTTTTCATCACTAGCAGCATCACTGCTACTACTGTATCTTATTCCAAATCACTCCGCATTGGTTCAAAGTTACTATCTTTACTACCACTAAAGTCGTTAACTAACTATCACTTGATATTGTAAAAAAAGTTTGAAAATAGCACAATCAATATTAACATAACCGCAAAATAATGTGAATACTGAAAAAGATGGATGCTTGGGGGAAGCAAACTCCGTCCACACAAGTTTTCATAGAACAGTTCATTGGACGTCACTCGACGCAGCAATCAACTGACGTATTTACTTTGTCTCCCTATACGTTACTATGATAGCAGTGGCATCAAATTCCATACAGTCATCAAAAATTTGAGTAAGCAATGGACCGCATAAAAACATTAAATGGGCTGCAGGTTGGACATCCCTGCGCTACTTTTTTCGATAAGGGCCCTTCAGCGAGTGCCCATCGCTTTTTTCCCGCCACAATAAAGTTACTAACTTTAGCTTAAAACGAGCGTGACAGTCATCACAGTAAGTTTGCGAAAATGATAACAATTCTTTAACTTCTGGAGAATTTTTACTTTTTATATATGCATTTTTTCATTCTTTATTACACTTTTCATCTTTTTATTTGGTTGTTTCTTCATCTAATGCAGTGCACCGTAAAGGTCTTGCACTATTACTAAGCCACTTTAATTTAAAAGGTGCAAACCTAAAAATATACATTTTTTTTAGTCTTCACTAATTTTTTGTGACGAAACTGGAGAAATTAGACACAAATGTAAAATAAAGACTTTTTTGTTTTTTAGTCTCGCCAGTTTTTTAAGACAAAAATGTGTGACATTTTGTCATCTCTATGAAATAGTACATGATCATGATTCGGGTAATCATCGACAAAATTCCAACAAAATAGTATTTCTCCCTAATTTTTTTTCGGCCAGTACCACTATGCAAACTGCCGCGCCGCAACAGTTTTTTCCAAATTATCTGGTCGGCCATGTTTAAAAGGTTGAAAAACACTGGTCTAATGTGTAATAGGAGTTGACATACACTGTATCAACTTACCCTATTCGTGGCGTATCAACTTACCTTTTCAAAACAATCGTAAAAATGGTTTGAGCTTGACCGAGATACTTTTTAAAAAATTGTTGTTTGTTTAAAGTCATAGTCAGACGCTATCAGCTCACAATACTTAAAAATTGTTGAATTATTTTGTATTCTACAGACGCCGAAAATTTAATGTATAAAAAGTTTACAAAAAAACATAAAAACACAAAAGTGACTCTCTTGTTCTTGAACAGCATTAGTTTTACTTTAAAAATTTTTGCGATGCATTTATTAAGTTTTCATATTTTAGCAATATTTTCTTCAAAAATTTTCAATCGGCAGCGTGGTCGAGTGGTTAAAAGCGTCGTGATTGGGATTGACATAATTTCGGTTCAAAACGTACTCGCGTCATTCTGTTCTGCCATTGGGAAACACAGTTTACGATACTTTCCCCTGTTTGGCGGTCTAAGCAAGTAGTTTTAAATTTCAGTCATATCTCTATGAAAAAGTAAAAATCCAAAATAAAAAATTTCAACCGGAAAGTAATATCTTGATCTCCGGAAGCAGGTCTGGGTAATTGCTTCCCCGATGTATGGCCACCTCCGTGGCTTTCCTGCGAGTCAGGAGGGTAAGTATAGAGATAAAATGAAATGAAACCTTGAAGTGGCAATGTATCAACTTAACTTCTTTTCTCTTATCGTAAACCATTTTAGATTTTGAAAATCTGTTATACAGTATATTAAAACATACCCCATTTTCCATAATGAGATACCCGATCGCGAAGTTTCTGAATGACACTTCCCGTTCCGATAAAAAGACTCGTTCATCGAACCCAACCATTTCTCCTCCGCAAAGCTCTTTAAACTTCATCGTCACCTGAAACAAAAAAATCAACAATGCTTTTATCTGATAGGTCACTTTAAGACATGGCAAAAAATGTTGCTTAACCTACAAAAATTTAAAAATCAACTCGGTGCAATGACACTCAATTGACGTTAGTTAAGTATAAAAATCATATCTTTTAGCTAAATCTTTAACTTCTTCGTAAAAAGGTTCAATTACCACCACCATTATAAAGGACCGTTTCCACTACGAGCGTGGAAAAGATTATTCTTCGTTTGTTTTATTTTATTTTTTTTTTGCTTTGCTTAGCGCTCGCTTCAATTTTAAGCGCGGAAAGATCAATAAAAGAAACAAAGATTGCTCTTTTCCACGCTCGTAGTGGAAACGAGCCTTAAAATTGAGACTAGAATCTTGTTTTGTGCAAAAGTAAAGACTCTTTTCTCAAAAATCAACGCAAACGACGGCGGCAATGAGCAATAGATATTCCTGATATTCAGTTCACGGCTTAGCAATTTTTAGGTTTGAAACACGGATGAGACAGTAAAGGTCATCTGGGTTAAAAACCTAAAAATCACGGATGAGCCAAGTCGTTAATCATAAAACTAGGTTCAAAACTTTAATTGGCGGTGAGCCAAATCCTTAATTATAAAACTATCTGTAGGTGTCTTGTTTGGCAAAAATAAAAAGAACATTACTATCGGGTTCATTACGCTTATAAGGTAAAGATAGCAATTTTAACGAGAGATTAATGAAAAAAATTTTTTTCTCACAGACATTAGATAATTAAAAGTACCAACGAAACACAAAAATGATATGCTGTAAATAATTAACAAGAGCTTGCAATCGACGTAATTTTATTTTTTTACCCTAAAACTATCGCTTCATCGTATCACTTACATAATCGAACCGGTCATCGACTGAGTTCATAGGGTCAATGAGAGAACAAACAACAATCGCTCCTGAGTTGATCATGGGATTGTGAGGCATGCCTGGAAAAATTTCATGCTTTACTTTTTGTCTCGACTTTAAGTACTTTCATTAGTTAGCGCTCAACCTTTTGGAGCCGGCCGGGCGGTGAAAACATTGCAATTTAGTCACGGGCCAGTAATATAAAAATAAATAATATATATATCGGTATATATACATGCACAATTTTAAATCACAACTTTTAATCAACCAGCTAAATAAAAAGTGATTAAAACTACATTGTTGACCTTTTTTAAATAATTTATTCGAATCTAGCTTGACCATTTTAATTTGGTTATTATTTATTAGCAGTATTTCCGCGGTAAAAAATCACTTATTTCACAATTCAGAAAAATTAGATAAGTCTTGTTGTGGCCAAAGTAAGGTAAACAACTTTTTTTCAATTCATGGCTGTACAAAGCGGGGGGAATTGCCTCCAAGATGTAAAAAAATTGAAAAGTATCAGGTTTTTTCGTGCACCGAACATGCACTTTGGGGAGGAGGAAGTTTTCTAAGCCTTAGCCAATTTTTTAGGCAAATTATGAAGTTTACTTTATGCCGATTTTACAACCCAGAGCGATCGAGATCAATGTTGAAATACAACTAAGACATAACTTTTTTTTCTTTTGGTCTTGACAAATTTATTTCGGCGAAACCAATCAATTCCATAGCTTATTTACAAATTTTTTTCCCATTGACAACAAAAAACAAATGCATACCATAATAAAAAATCTTTACATAAATTTTTAGTGTTATTCACATCTTTACAAAACGATACAAAAATATGATTGGGTAATTGTCGACAAAATTTAAGCAAAACCGTTACGTCCTACCCCCAAAAATGTTTTGTTCCGGTATGGTTATGCTTTAAAATCTATTTTGGATATTATACTAAAATGTACTGACATCTTCAGCACACTGTTATACTGATATTGCAAGGAAAATATTCCTAGTTCTTATTACTAGGACAATTATAGTGTGTCTGTACCAATATTTTTTGACACTGTGAAAGAAAAATATTTTCAAACTAGGGTAATGTTTGGCACTATGAAACTTGAAAAAACTGGTCGTTTGATTGAATTAAAACGCATTAATTTGTTTTAAGGCCTGTTTCCACTACGAGCATGGAAAAGATTATTCTTTGTTTGTTTTATTGATTTTTTTTTGTTTGCTTAGCGCTCGCTTCAATTTTAAGCGCGGAAAGATCAATAAAAGAAACAAAGAATGCTCTTTTTCACGCTCGTAGTGGAAACGAGCCTTTAAGTGCTTTCTCGCGTGATTTTGTCAATTTTAATATCAATAACTAGAGTGACGTGGACATAGCAGAAGCCTATTTGTTTATTTATTTATTCTTTAATTTTAAACGTCCGTCATTAGAATTGTAAAAGTCGGAACATTTTAACTTTATGGAAAATATTTACTATCGCTAATTAATAATGACTAAACCAAAAAGATGAAATCAAGCATAAGATAAAAAAGGTAATAACGATTTTAATATCGTCAACCCGTGAGTAAGTTAAAAATGTTTTTTCTATCAGACGGCTCTAAAAGATTGAAAACCACTGATTCAAATCGCCGAAGTTTTGTTAGCTAGCTACAAGACAGAGTATTTGGCAATCGCAAAGCTTGGAATGAATAGCAACACCGCTAGATGGCTGGAAAAAAACCTAAATATAAATTTTTAAATGCTTACTTGAATAAGTATAGAAGAAGAAAAATGAAGGTTAAAAATGTGCAAAAATATCAAAAAATTTGCTTGATAAAATGGCGCGACGTTTTTATACAACTAAGATTGTTTTATTTATGATTTAATTCTTTATGTGAGTGTTTTACTTTTAAAAAACGAGGAACTTGCCAACCAATTGCTGACAATTGCAATTGCGCGATCATACTGCTAGTATATATTTTTTAGCGGAAGCAGGCGATATTTTCATGATATTTTTCTATGCATTATTGAAGTCTTATAAAAAGTGCAGAAAAACACTTTCAATATGTTCTAACCTGCTTTGGACAAAGTCCATAATTTGTCCAAGTTCATGTTAAAGTTGCACTTATCAACCGATTTAGCTGAAAGCCAATACCACCTCGGCAAAAAACTCATTTTGATAAAGTTAATTTTTACGACTTCCCTAGTTTTATTTATTTTAAGCAATTATTTTGTCCGATTGTTGAACTGAAGGCTACATTTAACGTTCGGTTCAATTTCGATTAAGATTAATTAGTAATTCACGCGTCCAATCTTCGCCTATTCCTAAACCTTGATCATGTTTGCGCCAATCAACCTAATGTGTTGACTCCCCTGGGCTAATCGTATCATTTCGGCTGATAATAAAATCAGAATTAAGTAAGCAAACTGAATAGCCTACACGTCACCTTTAACGGAAACACGCCACAATGTGAGCAGGTAAACCGAGCTGAACTGAATAAGGCAAAACATTATAACAGGTTCTATTGCTGAAGATGTCTACCACATAAGTCTATAAAATTAGCTTTCTTTCGGAAATTGTATGCTAAAACAATTGACGTCCAAATAAAATCAAAAATTGATTAAAATTAGTGAGAATACAAGTTTTTAATCAAATCGAGCAAAATATGTTGTATGATTATGCAATAATTGGGGATCTTTTGTAGAAAGCCCCCGCCAGCGCAACTGCAGTACTTAAAACGTGGCGGGGGTGTTTTTTCTCACCTACTTTGTTTGCGAGATCTTTTGTAAAAAGCCACTAATGCAAAAATGTGAGATTTAAGAAAAACACCCCCGCCACGTTTTAAGTACTGCAGATTGAGCTGGCGGGGGCTTTCTACAAAAGATTTATAACTGGATATAAGACTCCCGACGAATAAGTAAAAACAACCTAAGTACGTTAATTGTCATAAAACTAACATGATAAACAATTCGCTAACATATAGATAATCTAGCAGCTAATGGTAAACAAAATAAAAAATTTGTTTACTTTTTTGGCAGTGATAAATCTTATTCCGCGTCAGTAAAATTCAGTAAACTTTTAACAAGTAATTTTTGGCTTTAATTTGAAATATATATCTTATTTTAGTTTTTAGTGTGGTTAACTCTCAAATTTTTTGGTGGCGTTGCACTTTTCTTTTTCCAATCTAAAGAGGCATATGGTGAAACAATAAATTTTGCTTGTTTGTAATAGTGTTCAAACTTATAGCTTTAATATTGTCGGCTGTGTAGTCACGTAGCGTGCGTAGTAAAAGCGCCGTGATTGTGATCGACATAGTGGCGGTTTAAAGCAGAGGTTCTCAACCGGTGGGCCACACAGAGACGATGTAAAAAGTGTTGAAATCATGAAGTCGGTGGCTGGTTTTCTGTTGTGAGGAGGCGATTTGATAGAATTGCGTGTAGAATGAAAGTAAAGACTTTTTTAGAGATCACTACTTTTTAGGGACGAAAATCAAGAAATTCGAAACAGCTTCACAGTGTAGACTTTTTTTTTGGTCTTCATCTATAATTTGGAAACGATATCGTGAAATGGGGTGAAGAATCAAAGTGAAGGCTAAACAGATTTGGCCACAACAATTGTGTTTCGAGTGTTGGGTCAGGTGTTAAAAAAATGAAAACCGTTGGTCTAAAGCCTGCTCGTGCCTTTTTTTTTGTGTCCTTGGGAAAGCACTTTACGGCACTTTCCTTTAATCGGGGGTCTTGGGAAACAGTTCTGAAATTTCAGTCATATCTCTAAATAAAAACTAAAAAACTAAATAAAAAATTTTCGCATATCTCGACATCTTCAGAAGCAGGTCGGAGTAATCGCTTGACAGTTGCTCTAGCTATAGCGCATTTCCTATAAGTCAGGAGGATAACTAAAAAGAGATGAAATGAAAATAATAACTCGATGATATAATCAATGTAGTTTGGTGTTGCGCTTGAGTGCGTTGGTTACTCTCGATTTTATAAGGGCTCTAATGAAACAGTAGAAAAACAACACGCCAAATACAGGGTGTCCCAAAAAAATGTATACACACTTTAAATAATTGTAAACCAAGCGTTTATTATTATTTTTTTAATTTTCAACATGTAAAAGAATTTACAAACATTCTTTTATCATCTTGTCACTCCCACTTCTGAAACTGATGTCTGTTCTGGTCCAGACACTGCCAGTAACGCAAAGCGCTAGAATAGCACTAGAGAGTGTCGCTCCCATTCGGCGAAGCTCAACTGGCTGGATGCCTGAGAGTGCAGGCTGCGAGAAAGCAACTACCATCTGGACCACCCTGTTTAGTACCCTGTTTACTAATGCTTGGCATGAAAGAGTGTTGCAGTAAGTTCAAGTAAACTGGAACAGTCACAATAGCATCGAAAAAGAATGGTTCAATTAATCCTCTTGACGATAAGCCGCACCACACTGTAATTCCTAGTAAATTGACGTGATGGTCGACAAGAACATGTGGATTCTCAAAGTTGTGAGAACTAGCAGTGACAAAACACTAGAATAATGTTTGTAAATTCTTTTACATGTTGAAAATTAAAAAAATAATAATAAACGCTTGGTTTACAATTATTTAAAGTGTGTATACATTTTTTTGGGACACCCTGTAGATTCAAAAAAGAGCGATCCGTAAAAAAATTACAAAAAGTAGAAAGATGTCATACAATTAATCTGTAATTGATATTTTTCTCACTAAGGCTTCAAAGTGTTTTTTTATTCGCGAACTTTTATTTTCCTTTTAGATAATTTTGATTCCAGTTCAATCGCGTATTTTTTAAAATGGTCGTAAAATGTTTTTTTCTAAACCATAGATAAAGTTAAAAGAACAGTTATATACCGCACTTGTTAGTTAAACCGGTCCGAAGGACACAGTAAGTGGCGAGAGTTTAGCCAATGCATATAAAGGCCATCTAAAAAAAATCTGAACGATCCGATATAACCAATAAATCGAAAATATGTCGACTTGCCTTGTGTTATATAGCGTTCAGATTCAGTTTGTAAAATATCAAACTTGTTAAGCGAAAATCAAAATCAGCCGTACTGTCCTAATAAATTTCACAGGTACCACGAAAAAACAAGTCTGTTGAATGACCTTTTCATTGATATTTGATTAGAAAAATACCTTTAGCGTTTAAGGCAAGTGAATTAAAAAACATTCCACTTGGCTCTTTTCCAACAAACTGATGAAGAAAATCTGAATGATAATCTGTGACAGCCATAGCATATGCGAAAGGCTTTACACATGATTGTAGACAAAAAGGTTGCAATGAGTCTCCAAATGATAACCTACAAAACACAAGTTTCCAGACAGCGAAAATACGTTTTTAAGGTATTGCATACCGTTGTCCATCAATGGTACAAATAGATATACCCCATAAATCTGGGTTTTCCTTGGCTAATTGAGGAATGTAATCAGCTAGCTAAAAAAATAACATTAAAAGGAAAACTTTTTATTAAAATATTTAAAATTAGGTGTTAACATTATATATGCATAGTAATTCATATTCTTTACCACATAATATTAGAACTATAAAAGGGAAGCCTAAAAATCTGATAATGTGAAAATAACTGATTATGAAATGTACTATCATTCTAAATGCATAGAATTCAAAAATTAAAATTACATATAAATTAAATTTGTGCCACAGCTCAGGCCATCAATACAGTTTTAACATATTTGGCTGCAGCAAACAATGTTTTATAATTTACATAAAAAAACACTCCTAATCCAAGTTTTGCACCAGTAAAACAAAAACAAAAACAAGCATTTATATAAAATACATGCCTTTAATAGTCCAAGCAAATCAACTTATAGTAACTTTAAACAATTATTGCAATGTGAATCTAAACAAAGGTGTGTGACCCCAAAGAGAAAACATTGCTTGTATAAATGCTGTTTTTGACTAAAGAATAGTTTTACATAAGATTCTAATTCAAGCCCATCACAGCTGATAAACATAATGAATTCACAACATATGCTTTAATCCAGCTGAGTTATGAGCGTCTAGACTTCTGGTATTGTTATATTACATTATCTTGATCATTCATAACAAAATATTTATTATTGCAACCTTTTAGAAAGTATTATCAATGATGAAAGTTTATTGCTTGATTATAACAGTCTAAGAACACAACAAAAATAAGCTACTAAAGCACTTTGTAATAGCAGCAATAAAAACTACAAAACAAACCCAACTTGTACTTTGCAAGACTATGTAGTTATAAAAATGAAAGAGAACATTGCAAAAAAGAAAATGTTTGATTCGTTAGATAGCAAGCATTTGACCTGTACTCAAGCACCTTTCCCGCTGTATTTTCCTTGGCTGATCTAAATATTTCCTTCACATTGTCTCCAAATGTATCAAAATTTGGTATTATGCATGATTTGGAAAATATTCGACACAGTAGTTGTAAGCTATTATTATCATTTTGAAGTAGCCTACATAAAAACAATTATAACAGCATGAATGTTAATTGCAAACAAACTTTGTTGCCTTGAAAATTCTTGTACAGAAATATTTTGTTCCACATTTTTTTCATCTTTAATTTTAGATCGAAATTTTAAAAAGCGTGGATCACTCCATCGAATGCCAGAATTTTCAATTGCCTATTAAAAAATGCATATTTTAAATAATGATAATTAGAATAATGGTTATGACACAAATCATTAATACAAGATTTTTTATCAACCAAATAATCACATTTCAAATTATAACAGATTCAATACAAAATAATATTTTAATTTTAAAAAGGTTTAAAATTTTGTATTAACAAATTTTTAAAATAAAAGTTATAAAAAAATGTACAAATTAGTACTTTTTTAATGTCTTCCACATTGATTAAAAGATTCTCCCCTCGAATAATGTGATAAATCAATCCAGCTGCTCTTTTTTCCAAAGCATTGTTACTTAAGAAATTGTGAACATATTTGGCAGACGAACATGCAGCTCTAACAAATATATAAGGAAATAACATATTTCATATAAGAAATGAGTCACCAATAATCAACTTAAATAATGACACACCAGAAAAATTTATTTAGTTTACAGGAGGGTCATTAAAAGGCAATTGCAGCATTTACTTCACTAAAACAGATAAAACATAATTATTGATTGGCAAATAATGTTACTTTTTTTTTGCAATAGAAAAATGTTAACTGGAAGCAACTTGCAATACTTATTAAATAACTCCAAGGTTTTTTTATTAAAAGATACAACAAGCATGAATGCCTAAAAAAAAGCTTAACAGAGACAGAGAATTACAATTAATTTCTTTTGTCAAAGAGATAACATGTCCCTTCAAGAAGTCACCATAACCTATTTTTGTTTATAAAACTAACTGGGAATTTGCCTGGAATTACTATGGCTTTTTAAAGAGATTATTTTTTTCACAGTTTCTTTTTTATACCTCCTTGTGCTGTAGACAGGTTCCTGTTTAGTTTCATTAACAAAAAACAGTTACGGTAGTTTCTTGTAGAGACCTAAGACAACACTTTGGAACAAACGCAGATATCTGAACTGAGTGGCTGGTGATGCTGCAATGCTTTTTGCAAAGAGCAAAATAATTTGAAAAAATTGCTTTCAGAAATCGATTGAAAATGCAGTCTAAAAAATTTTTACAAAAAATATTACAAAACAGATAAACTTACAAAATGTAGGATTGAATAAAACTTTGCAATTAAACTTAAAAATTTTTTGCAAGTATGGAAAAGCAACAGTTTAATGTATTTTTGAAAAACAAAAACTCACCTTTTTTGACTACAATTTACGCTTATTGATTGGTGCAAATAAGAATTGGAGCACGGACGTGTTACGATATTTTGATAGGTATTAAAAATGTTTCGACAAATAAAACGTTCGAATAACTCAATCATAATCTATCTTAACCTTTCTTACCCTATTAAAGGTAAAAAATTTAGCTATTTAAATAAACTTAAGAAAAAACAAACATCCCAATTATAGTCTTCTAAAGGAATTTTTTTAATTTTTGCGGTTGTTGATACTAGGTATAGTATTGATATATTTGTTCGTGTTTACCAGAAGAACATGGACAAATATTTTAAGAATTTTTTTTGTTGTTAAAAATCTCTTTAGCGACACTAAATAAGACGGATCAAAAACTACGGTACGGAGAAAAATCTGTTATGGGCTTTCAATAAGGATTTTAGATGGAGGGATGTACAACTCCGTTTTGGATCCAGTTTTTGGTTTACGTTAGTAGGGTCAAGTTTTCAAGTCAAAACTAAAGCAAAATTTTATGTAAGTCATTACTCGACTGAATAAAAATTTTTTAAGTAGTATTTATTAATGGATAAAGACAAAAAAGTTTTAAAAAACTAAGCGTTTTTTTGTACTTAATACTTGTTGTCAATATTTATTCAAAATATTAGTGAAAAAAGTTTACTTGGCAGTTCCCCAAATTATTTTCAAATTAAAATTATAAACTTTAAGCAGTTTGATTGGAAAAAAAAAAAGAATTAATCAAGCTATAAAAATTAATAACATTAAGTATCAATCAATCAATCAAGGTTTTATTTTTTCGTCGGTTACACAGCAGATAATCATATTAAAATGCACACATGTGGTCGAAAAAAAAAGAATCAGCGACAAAACGATATACGTTGAAACATGCGCCAATTCAAGGTTATAAGAGTAATTATATAAAAATGCATGGTCGCTGACCCTGAACACCCACACACACAAGCACAATATGCACAAAACAAGTAGTAAACAATTGTAAACAGAACACGAAAGTAATGTTAATTGAGCATAGAAATGAAGCATCATGCCATCAACCTGTAAGTTAATTTCTAACAATTTCAACCAAATTTTATCAATCAAAATATGGTTTTTTTCTATTATTATTATTATTATTATTTTTTTTTTTTTTTTTTTTTAGTAACCCATGTTTAGGGAGGCTCACAGGTGCTACACCTTGCCCAAGGGTGACCTGGAGGAAGTTGTGACAGGGTTTCCTCATTCGTCCCAACTTATCAAAGATAAGCTCACAACCGGATGCAGTTTATTCTCATATCCAGGAGATCATTGACTAGAAGAAATTATAAATACTTGCCGGTTACAGCTTGTGAAAAAAGAAAACTAATGAAGTTACAATTCTTTTAAAAGCTGCTCAAATTGTATTTAGCTGTTTTTCTTTGTATCATCCTCTATGAGGTATTGTTGAAAGTCTGAGCATTTGGTCCATCTGAGGAGCATAGGTTGAGATGCTTCTTAAACTTGTAACAAAAGAAAACAGCAGTATCTGGTTTGATAACATGGCAAACCTGTTAAGCTGTATTAAATTGAAATACCAAGCTACTATATAAATAGTTAAATCTATTTTAAAATAAGAACTTACTGGTGATATTGCTTTCTAAAAGACCTAAAAGACTTGTTTTCTCTAATTGTTGGTGGTATTTTATCCCAAATTAATGGGCCTCTATAACTTAAGGATTGTTTTGTTAAGTCTATTCTGCAAAATAGAGAAAACAATTTTGATTTACTCCTAGTTTGCCAAGATTCTTTGCTACTTAATCATAATGTATTTTTATTTAACATCCCTTCAAAGGCCACAGGCAAATGGTTATTACAATACTTACACATAAAATAAGCAATTTCTTTTTCCATTAATTGATTTATTGATAATAAGTTTTGTGCTTTCATTAAACTTTTGACACTATCTTTTTGTCGAATTTTAAAAATTAATCTAATAAAATTGTTTGCTGTTGACTGAAGCTTTTTAACTATAGTTATATTTCCATTACACCAGGTTATGATGCAATATTGAAGGTGACTTTTTATTAAAGCATTATAAAGCAAAATAAGTTTTTTTTATTTAAATAAGATAAAATTTTTCTGACAATACCATAACAAACTTTAATTTTTTGTAATAGCCACTCCATGTGAGGTTTCCAACTCAGATTTTCATGGACAAAAACACCTAAAAATTTTATGCATTGCACTTGCTTTAAGTTAACATTTCTCAATTGAAGGTTAATGTTTTCTGGAATTTTAGAATGGGGAGTATGAAAAACAATATAATTGGTTTTTTCTATGTTCAATGACAATTCATTACATGTGAGCCAATTATCAATGTTTGTTAGTTGTTGATTGGCAACTGCAAACAATTTTTCAAAAGTTTTTTTGCTAAAAAATACATTGGTGTCATCAGCAAACATTAAAGGTTTTCCTGTTGTAAGACATTTGGAAATCATTTAAATATATTAAAAATAATAATGGCCCCAAAATTGAACCTTGTGGCACCCCACAGTTTAGACACAAAAACTTCGAGGTTTTTTCATTAAATAGTACTTTTTGTGAATGATTACTTAAGTAACTACGTAACAGTTGTAAAGGTAACCCTCTGACACCATAGTGTTGTAGTTTTGACATCAGGATTTTGTGATCAATAGTGTCAAATGCTTTTGACAAATCCAAAAATATACCAATTGTAGCTTGTTTTTCTTCAAAAGCTCTAGTAAGTAGTTTTAAGTGAATTGATTACCTACTCTAATATTTTTCAATAAACCGGTTATTTTTAAAATTTAAGTATTATAATCAAAAATTAAGTTTAGCTAAGTTAAGTTTTTATTTAGGTGATGTGATATAAAAAGTTTTATAGTATAAAAAATTTAGCAATATAAGTTGTTTAGGCAGTTAGAAAAATAATTAACAAAATAATAAAAAATTGAAAACCTAAATTTTCAGCATTTTGATCAAAAGAAAAAAAATTTTATTATTTTTATCAAATTGAAAGTGACTAGGTTGATTACTCAAGAACCAATTATTTTTTAAATAAAGTATGGTTGTTAAAAAATAACGTTTTAAAAAATTTTTGTTTTTAATTAATAGATCATGAGTGAAAAAATTTTTTTGATGTAAAATGAGATGGTAAGAAAATTTTTCATTCTACTAATTTTTCAATAAGTCAAAGAAGCCAATTATTTTTAAATAAAGTATGGTAGTTAAAAAATAATTTTTTTAAAATTTAAAATTTTTTGTGTTAATTAATAGATCAAGTGTAAAAAAATTTTTTTTGATTTAAAATGATATGATGAGAATATTGCCAATTCTACTAATTTTTCAATAAGTCAGTTATTTTTAAAAGTTAAAAGCATGTAGCCAACAATTTATTTCTTCAAAAGTTGTTTGTTTTACTAATAAGAGATTAGTGTTTTGAAATATATATAATTGTTTTACAATTTAATTTTTTGTGTAATTACTCTTATGTTCTATGGCACATTGTTGGGTGTAATATGGTATTGGACAATTCAAATATTTATTTTTATATTTCATTTAAGTATAGGAAATTTTTACTTCCACTTTAACTGTTTTTTAAAAATAAATTCCATGGTTTTAAAAATACATATAAAGACTAAGCCAAAATTTATAAGATTAAGTGTTATTAAATTTGCTTCATTTTTGAGTTTAGGTAATAGAATTTTATTTGATTAATTGGATTTTGAGTGCTACATAAAGTTCTTAACAATGGTGACATTTGCTGTGTGCCAGCTTGTAATTCTGGCTATAGGTCCAACAAAAATGGAAAAACAGTTGCATTATTTCAGTTTTCTGTAAATTCTGAGCTTTGTTATAAATGGTATAGGACTATCACAACAAAAAACTAGAAAGTATCAAAGTCTCATAAATTTTTGTAAAGCATTTTCATGAAAGTGATTTCAAAACTACCTCAACTCATACTCGTGGTACCAGACGTAAATCTAGAAAGACCCTAAAACTGCAAAGAGTGCATCTGTAACCTCATGCTGTTCCTAAAATTTTTCCTTTGCCAAAATACTTTTTATCATCTTTACCAATAATGCATGTAACCCCCTCTTCCAGGTATAAAAAACAACAACACTCTACAAAAGCAAAATAGTGATTTTCTCATTCAAGACTTTTTTTCAGACTTTTCATCCTTTACAAACAAAATGAAAAATGCAGTTTTTTCCTTTGGATACACAAGTGTTTATTTAGCTTCATCTGTTCAGTTCAATTTTGTCAAAAATGATAATTACAAAGTAGTTCCAGAACTTGCAGTGTCTGAAATAATTTTAAGTGAGCTACAAATCAAAGCTTTTGTTTTTTCTAACTGGATACCGAAAGATCAATATATGCATTAGCTTTGATGTGGTTCTCTGCAGAAAGTAACTGAATTGTCTAATATTCTTGCTTGGTGTAAATATGCTTAAAGAATTTGATGCTCTTCCTTCATTAAAAACCAGTGGTGATAATGTAGCTAAAGAAAATGATGTGCTTTGGCTTAATGATGTATTTGCTGATATTTCTTTGGATGATATAACATGTGCTGATGCTAATATAACATACTATGTGAGTGGCAATGTTGGCAGAAGGATATCTTTCCGCCGCAAATGCTCTTCCTGCAAAGAGTTGCAATGATTCCTTTTCAATTCACCATTACCTGCCAGATGAGTACAAACAGTTGTTTGAAAACGTAAATTGTGGGGGCCAGTCGCAACCATTCGAATTTATTTACACTGAGACAGCGCTGGCAGTGCAACATTATATGGACATTCTATCCACTATAGAACCAACAAAAATCACGTTTTTATTCATGAGCAACCCACGATCTGTTTTTCTCAAAGCATTCATTAACATTGTTGCAACAAGTAAAACTCTCAGTGATCTATTGTTTCAGCAATGTTCTGCCGTTTATTTGAATTTCAAAGAAGTAGTTACATCTACGTTTAATTGTTTTGCAAAGAAGGAACTTAAACAGATAAACGCATTTAAAGTTAAATTGCTAGAAATATCAGCCAAAAATCTGCGAAAATTAACTTCAAAAAGCTTTCAGTTTTAATTCTTGTGTAATAGTTTGTTTTTTGTTATTTTGATGGTTTTGTTGGTTCTTGTTGCGTTTTAAGCGTGATACTTGCTTATTTTTCTTTCTTGGTAGGCTATTTTTTCGTTTTATTGCATGCTAAATTGTTAGTTAGTTTTATTGTTTTTGCATGTACTAGGTTCTTTTTGTTTTCTTCAAATAATTGTAGTCAATATATATTTAGTTTTCAGAATCTGGTATTGCTTAATGCCTTTATCGAAATAAAAATTTCAATTTCTTTGAACAAATAACCGTGAGAAATCTTTAAATTATAACTGAAATGCGTTTAACTTTCAAACGAAAAGTTTCGAAGCTTCGTGTGACTTTTGACAGTATTTTCGCCGTAGCCCTTCTAACGTAAATAGCCAAAATGAGTTGTTGATGCCGGTGTTCTAATATCCCTAGCTTGCAAACAATCAATCAATCAAGGTTTTATTTTTTTGTCCGTTACACAGCAGATAATCATATTAAAATGCACACATGTGGTCAAAAAAAAAAAGGAATCAGCGACAAAACGATATACGTTAAACCTGCTCCAATTCATGGTTACAAGAGTAATTATTGAAAAATGCATGGTCGCTGACCCTGATATTAAAAAAACAAATTAATTATATTATTAAAAAAAGCTATGATCAGATAACTGGCCGACATTTATAGTTTTTTATATAACAGTATATTTTTCACTGTGCCCAAATGGTTATGATGGGCAATAATCAATTAATATGGCGCTCTTTAACTACTTGGCCCCGGTTCTAACTTTTTCTTTTTACTTACATGAAAAAATTACTTTATTTTTACCAAATTACAGATTATTGTTACGATAGGAATCGAACCATCAGCAAATGTTAACTATTGTATCGTGGTGCGGTAATTTGTGTTTATTTCGTTTGTAGCCGTGCCTCGGGTAATTGTGCGTTTGTGTAATGGTAGACAACAACAAAGTCATTTTATTTATTCGTGTTATGTGCTCGCATTAGTAACATCTTGATTTATTTTCTTTTTGTGTAAAATAAAAAAGCAACAACAGAAAGAAACACGGTGTTAGAAGTGAAGAACTAAGAGAGAATTGAAATTTTTTTTAAAGAAAAGATAGCAACCAGAAATAATAAACTTACCGGTACCGGAGCCCATGAATGTGACGTCAGGCAACGTAGCAGAAAATTGGAGCTACTTCAGAGAGCAGTGGAACGACTATGAAATTGCTACCGGTTTAAGAGAAAAAAACAAAAAAATACGTGTTGCAACACTGAGAGAAATTATGGGCAAAGATTGCTGTAACATTCATAAAAGACTGGTACTGGAAGAAGAAAAAGAAAGAGTTACAAGCATTGTCGACGGTCTGGAGAAATATTTCAAGCCAACATTAAACGTTACGTACGAAAGATTCATTTTCAATACTTGTGATCAGAAAAGTCACAAAACAATAGATGAATACGTAAACAAATTAAGAGGCTTGAGTGAAACCTATGAATTCGGAACTCTAAGAGCTAGTTTAATAAAAGGCCTCATTGTGCTGGGAACGAAAAATAAGCAAGTACGAGTTACATTGCTAAACCAAAAGGAATTAACTCTTGACAAAACTTTATCAGTATGTCGCAGCAGTAAATTAACTGAACAACACCTGCTGAAAATCAATAATAATTCAACTTCAAACGTTAACTCTTTACAGAATGTCCTACGAAAAGAAAGAGAATGGAAACGTGAACAAAGGAACTGTGAGTACTGTGGTTTTAAACCTGCTAAGCGCAAATTTCCAGCATATGGCAAAATTTGTCATAAATGTAATAAAAAAAAAACATTTCGCCAATGTTTGTAAAACAAAAGCTAAATAGTCAATAAAATCTTCGGACGCTATTTGTAATGATACCGAACATTCAGAAATTGGTAAATTATTTAGTTTAGCACATGAAATTGGCACCGGAAGTTTCAAAGGAAAGCGTTGGTTTGCCACTCTCGAAATGGAAATACCAAATTGTGGATCGCAGTTAAATGTCAGTTGGACACTGGTTCAACATGCAACACTATTTCTTATACAAAATTTTGCAAAATTAGTTTTGATGAGAGTAAATCGGAAAACTCTAATGTTAAACTAAAATTGTATGATGGTACCATTTTGACGCCAAGAGAACAGAGTGAAATTCAATGTCGGTACAAAGATAAATTACTCTGCTATTTCAAGTTGCAGAAGATCCTTTAGTTCCTTTACTATCAGCTGAGGCATGTAAGCAGCTTGGTTTGTTGCAAATTAATTTTGCTATGTGTGATGATAATATAAATTCGAAGTTTCTTGGTGTGTTTGAAGGTTTAGGTTGTTTGCCTGGATCTTACGAGATTGCAATTGATCATCTTGTATCTCCTGTTAAACATGCGCCAAGAAAGGTTCCTGTTTCCATAAAGACAATTGTCAAAGAAGAGCTTAACAGACTGGTGAACTTGCAAGTAATTACTCCAGTCAAAGAACCGACTGAATGGATAAGTAATATGATTTGTGTAAAGAAACCTAACAAACTACGTATTTGTCTTAATCCAAAAGATTTAAATAAAGCTATTAAACGACCAAATTACCCGATTCCTAATACTAAAGATATTTTGGTAAAGTTATCTAAAGCTAAATTATTTTTGGTTGTTGATTGTAAAGATGGATTTTGGCAAGTTAAACTGACAGAATCTAGTAGTTTTTGACCACTTTTTGGACTCCCTTTGGAAGGTATAGAATGTTTAAGGATGCCCTTTGGTATTTTGTCTGCACCGGAAGAGTTTCAGAGACAACTTCACAAATCACAGCTGGTCTAGCTGGTGTCAAAGTTATACCAAATGATATACTCATTTATGGTGCTGGCGATACTGACAAACAAGCAAGCGCTGACCATGATCAAAACTTAATAAGTTTGTTACAGCGTGCTAAAGAAAACAATTTAAAATTTAATTTAAAGAAATTAAAGTTACGTCAAAAATCTATAATTTGCATGGGACATTTACTCACTTCTTAGGGGTTGAAATCAGATCTTTCTAAAGCGGTCCGAAAAGTGTCTAAGTTGGTTAATGTTAATGATGTACAACGATTTATTGGTTTTGTGAATTATTTATCGCGTTTTTTGCCTCGATTATCAAATCTTTGCTTGATAAAGATGTCACTTCGTCGTTTGATTGATAATAATGCAGAGTGGAAATGGACAAAAGTCCACGATGACGCTGTTGAAACGATCAAGCATTTAATTTCCTGTGCGCCACTCTTGCGGTACTAACGACTAGAAGACGAAGTTACCATTTAATGTGATGCTTGTAAAACGGGACTAGGTATCGTGCTACTTCAAAACGGCCAACCGGTCGCATATGCTCAAATAGAAAAAGAGTGTTTAGCGATTGTATTTTCGTGTGAACGTTTTTCTCAATATCTATTGGGCAGAAATAAAATTACTGTCCTAAGCGATCATAAGCCACTGAAGCCTATTTTTAAAAAACCGCTTTTTTCAGCGCCTAAACAATTTCAACGTATGCTATTACGTTTACAAGCTTGCTCATTAGATGTTAAGTACAAACAAGGTTGTAAAATGTATATCGCTGATTTCTTATCTCGCTCTGCTCTACCTTTAAACAGAGAGCAAAATAGCCGCACTAATAATAATACCATGCAGTTTTGTGTTTGTTACCAATGAACATGATAAAGTGAGTGATTCGTTTGAAAGTGCTAATTTCTCTTAAGATTTAGCAGTTACTACGAAACGGTATAATCAAATTGAAAGCAATACTGCTATTGATGAAACGTTACAAGTTTTAAAAGCCACCGTTTTAAATGGTTGGCCCGAGTTGAAATGTAATTGTCTGAAGCTAATTCACTAAGACTGGCCGTTTCGAGACGAGATCACCACTCAGGATGGTATTTTATGCAAAAGCCAAACTGTTATAATTCCTACCTCTATGAGACGTGAAATGCTTGAAGCTATTCACGATGATCATCTAAATATTGCGTCATGTTTACGACGTGCTCGAGATGTTTTATTTTGGCCTGGTATGTCGGCATAAGTTAAAGATTTTATTTTGAAATGTTTTACGTGTATTACGCATAGACAATATAAAGAACCTTTGTTAAACCATCCCATTCCCTCACGTCCGTGGAGCAAGTTAGCTATTGATTTATTTGTGTATGACAGTGTAAACTATGTTGTTTTGGTTCATTATTTTTTTGATTTTCGGGAAGTTGCAATGCTAAACAATACTATGTCGACGTCGATAATCAAGTTCTGTAAACAACAATTTTCACGTCATGGTATTCCTGATATTTAATTTCTGATAATGGTCCTCAATTGAAAAGCTCTGAGTTTACAGAATTTGCTAGAACTTGGCAATTTACTCATGTCACGATGTCCCCGTATCACAGTCAATCAAATAGAAAAGTAGAATCCGCCGTTAAAATTGTAAAAAATATCATAAAAAAGTCTCAATGAGAAAAGAGATTTTTGGTTGTATATACTGGATTGGCGCAATACTCCTACTGAATGTATGAACCCTAGTCCTGTACAAAGATTGTTCTCAAGACGAACTAAAACTGTTTTGCCAACTACATCTGATTTGCTCACTTCTAAAATTGAAAAAGGAGAAAATGTAACTTAATTGCTGAATAACAAACGTAAAAAAGCAAAACATTACTATGATAGAAATTCTCGTTCGTTGTGTGATTTACGTATTAGTGAAATTGTTCGTGTGCAACCACTAAAATTTAAGCATGTGTAAAAGTTGGGTAAGGCACTTTTGCAATACGCTCCCCGTTCATATGTTGTAGAAGTAGATGAAAAATTAATTACTCGTAATCGTAAATTCTTAAGGACTACGTCTGAATCTCATATTGTTTTGCCTGAGTTTGATAAATTTAATTTTGATGATAGTAGCAATTGCCAAGTCGTAATGTCAATGTGTCTGATCCGCCTACGCGTAATCAAAGTAATGAATTTTCCAATGTTAAACGTACTCGTACTAAAGTAATCAAGCCTCCTACCAGATTACAAGATTACGTAATGAACTAATGTGCTTGTGCAAATTTAAATGTGTAGGGTAAAATTCTTAAAACAATTAAAATAAAGGATGTTACGATAGGAATCGAACCATCAGCATTTACTGACTATTGTACCGTGGTGCGGTAATCTGTGTTTATTTTGTCTGCAGCCGTGCCTCGGGTAATTGTGCGTTTGTGTAATGGTAGACAACAACAAAGTCATTTTATTTATTCGTGTTATGTGCTCGCATTAGTAACATCTTGATTTCTTTTTGTTGTAAAATAAAAAAGCAACAACAAAAAGAAACCATTATCATACATTTAGAGACACGTATTCTTTTTACTTACATAAGAAAATTACTTTGCTTTTACCAAATTACAAATTTGTAAACATTTTTATTATACAGATTAAACGTTCCGACTAAAAATTGCGCACCCCGGGTTTTTAGAAGGGGTTCAAAGTTGTAAAATATCGTAATGCAGAACTTAAACTAGGGGAAAAGAGGGTGATTTGATACGGCAAATGATATGATACACCACCCCAACTGGATTCCACAAAATAAACTTAAGTTCCCAGCGCTAACACATGAAAATGAATGTCAAAAAGTTCATCACTTCAAGAAAAAGAAAGGACTTCAAGAAAAGATGATTAGATTGAACTACTGAAAAACAATAAAATTTGTTTTTATAAATTTTTTGTAAAATTTTTGTCCTAAATTTCAGCTTGACTGCAGAACTAAAGAAAAAGGCAAGAAAACTGACAATATGGTTGAATAATTGTTGCGAGATTAAGTTTTAAACCAGCAAAGTTGTTTCTTTGAAATTACTTCTGTTAGGATGTTGGTTGTCAAATTTTTATAAAAGTGCTAATAAGGAGATCTGATACAGTTTATGGAAGGAGATTTCATACACTATATATATATATATAAACTCCATATTATAAAAACATGGTAAGATTAATATGTTAAGCTTTTCCGGTGTTTGAAGCACGGAAGACTAAAAAACGTACGAAGCAAGCATGTAATTAATGATTGTGTGCCCCATAATAGAATTTATTTACTAGTTTCATCTTCTGGTAAAATTCTACAGTGATTATTGTATGGTGCTGATAGCAGCTATAAACTAAAAATTTTTTCATTTAATTTCAGACATTTTGTTAATATTTTCCTTATCAACATAAAACTTTTTACAGTAATTCTACAACTATACCTGTATACAGTATGCCTTTAAGCATAAAAGAAAAACTAATCGATGTTTTCGATCTTTGCTGGATGTGTTAAGAGCAGCTAAATGTGGGACAGAAGAAGGTAGTTCTTATTGAAAGAGCTCCAATTTTAATGTTGACTGAATGACAGTTATAAAGTATATAAAAAAAAGGAGGCATACCCAACTTATGTTGTTGGATATCAAGCAACCGTTTTGGAGAATCAGTTTTACTCTGAAAAATGGAGCAACAGTTATCTCATATAGTGCCTTTGGCTGATAAGTTCTTTGGATTATCAGTTGAAAAATGCAAAAAAATTGCTTTCCAATTTGCTGCTGCAAATAAATCGTGTGTTCCTCATTTCTGTGCCAGTTATTTTTAATCGTAACAAAATCCATTTATAGTAATGTACATAAATGCTTAGGCCTTAACTTCTGATTGACTTATGTTAATTAAAGCATTTTTTTATACTATACAAAATTGCTTTTCTGTCTATTTCTTGAGATTTGTTTAAATTTTTTAAATCTCGTACCAATTGCTCTTATTAAAATGTTGGGTTTTCGGTGTATGTTTTTGTTGCAAAATTCATTATAATTCGATTTTCACCGGTAAGAGTGTTAATGCTTTTAGTCTACCACAAAATTCTTGACATAGAAATTTGGCCAATTATGATTGGAATCGAACCGTACTTTAATAATTTACACAAACAAAAATTTAGCTGAAAAACACTCATTTATAAAGTGTAAAAGCATAGTAACTTAATATCAAAAAGAAATTACAAAAAACTTTCCATGGCACTTTTTTAGGTAATCACTATCACACATTTCTTCAACTTTGTTGAAATGTTCAAAGTTGGTTTCACAATTCATACCTAAAGAGTTTTTGGGTGAATAGATGCAGCGATCAACTTTTTAAAACTTATAATAGGCTTACCAAAAATATTACCACTTTAAACGTTTTTAGGTATGCAACTGTTTACCGTACCAGAAACATGCTAGTTGACGCTTATGAGATATCATTTGGCTCCACACATAGCCCTATTGGAGAATAATAAGAGAAAAGTTGCGATTTTAATCATATTAATTAGCAAAACAATTGCAAAAACAATCTGTTTTTTGGGGGGCTGAGTATGTTTTTCAAGCCATAAAATGCACCTGTAAAATTTTTCTTGAAAGAAGAAATTTTATTTTACGTCCAAGTTGTGCTTTACACCAGATTCAATCATCCAATTTTCTTTTTTAGGGTAAAATTGAATGTTTTAACGCATCGCACTTCTAAATTAATTTTTTTGGATGCCAAAAAGATTTCAAGTAGGCCTACGTAACAAAACTAATGTAATCTGTTCAGTTATATTGTTACGTTTGGGCTTCCGGGTATCTATGTGCAAAACATGATTTGGGCAAAATTGTTTGTCACCCTTTTCCAAATCTTTTGGTCTCATAACTACGATTCATGATCCATGTTTATACGCTTGCCAAAATAGACACAAAAATAATTTATGAAATTAAAGATTGAACCAAACCCGAATTGAAAATCTGTATTAAAGGCTAATGATTTTTTGTTCACCCGAACCACAACTGAACCCTCAAAATAAAATATGCTGAACCTGCACCTAAATCGGAGCGTTATTTTAAATGGTTCAACGCCCTGGTTACAATTATTGCAAGCATCAACACTTTCCGTAAATTTATTTCAATGCAATTGCACTGATTTGCTCTTTTCGGCTGACAAAATGTAAACTTTACAACAATGACAAAATCTGATTAGCTGTTTGCTTAATCTGTTATTCTTATTCATAATGATTTCAGTACAAACTCTCTTGGTTGATGCTGTTCTTGAAAACCTTTTGTTAAAATCATAAAAATAGAACTCGCACTGAAATTGAAAAAGTTAATTAACTGAAAAGAAGTCTGTTTTAAAACCTCGTAATTAATTCTATTGTTTGCGTTCACTGCTTTATAGGCAGATCACGTGCAGTGATTTTAATGAAATTTGATTGGTTCACTTACACGTGGCGAGCATACTATAAATTGAGATGTTGGTAAATTTAATTCCTTTCAGTCGTTGGTGATCAAGTGTTCGGTGATTTGGTTTGGTTTGAAGAGTGAGTTTGTAAATCGCAAGCGAAACTTGGGAAAATTTCGTTTTGCGGTTGCATCGCTGGCTGCACGTTGGTTGTATTGTTGGCTGAACGTTAGTTGTACGTTGGCTGCACCGTTTGAGCTGTCATGTTTAGAAAATAATTGTGGTCGTTGGCTTGTGGAAGCCTGTTATACCTTCATATCGAAATCTCAACTTTAATAAATATTATAAAACCATAAAACGTGTGGAAAGCCAGCGGTGTGATTGGGGAAGGCTAGGATAGCTTCCCCATAGTTGAAGAAATTGAAGCCAAGAAGAGAGGGATTCGCTGTGCGGTCTACAGTAAACTTTTAAAATTAACACCTTTCTCTGCGGCAAACCGTAAAACCTATTCAGGTAGCTACTGTAGTTTATTTTTCTACTTTTTTCTTTAATGATTTAATGACTCGGTATGAACGTACTTATTGGCGACGGAAACCTTTACTTTTTTTAGATCAAATTATTATTGCTACCTGTCAATTTTCGTTTATTGTTGATATCAGGGCATTGAATTGAACCCAAACCGGATCTGTATACCTGTATTAACCTATAGGTTAATTTTCTTTAAAGCTGAATTTAAACTGAACCCAAAAAATAAAATTTGCTCAACATGAACTGGAGCTGAACCAGTAAAAATTAAATTTACCTCCAAACTAGAGGTATTCACGGAGCGGATCCGGAACAAATATCCGCTAAATTTCACGAATCCGGATTTAATGTTTTACCAAGCTCGCGGATCCAGATCCGAAATTTCGTTTGTGAAATTTTACAAAATATGAACACCACACTTTTGATTTCCAAAATAAGGTCACAGCAGCAACCTGATTTGTAGTTTACAAAAATGGAATGTGTAAGTTTTAGAATTCAATGAACAAAGAAAGAATACTCCAGCCAACACTCGTAGTGGAAGCGGGCTCTTACAGTGTTGGAAAACTAAAAAAATTTTTAGCTTTTCCAAATTAGATTAGAATTAAAATTATAGCTACACAGTTTTTTCTAAATTAGATTAGAATTAAAATTACTGAATTCGCAAAAACTTGGAAATTGAATTAAATGCCGAATTAGAAAAAAATTTAATAAAAATCAATTTCAGTTCATATCAAATCAGAGTTCATTCTCGTAAGCATGAGAATGGCAAATGTCTGTACACCAAGATTGGCTCGTTTCGCACTATACAGTTCGCCTGCATGGCTGAAAACTCTTTCCGACGGAGCTGATGTTGCAGTCATGCCTAAGAGTTTTCGAGCAGCAGCCTTGAGATGAGGAAAACGATTTTCGTTTTTCCAGTAACTCAAAACATTACAGTCCATGTTCTCACGCTCTGCTGCGAAATATCTTTCAACTTCATCCCTTAGAATATTTTCTTCGGTTAAATTTAAAGCAATCTTCATCTGTTTTCTTGATGTAGTAAAAGGCATGAAAGAGAACAGGCCTGTGTTAACCATCTCTTTTTCTCCAGAGTCGGATAAGCTGCTGTTCTGGTTGTGGTCGGAACTAGAAGATCTTTCGCAGCTATCGACTTTAATGGCAGCTTTTCTTTTTAGGAGCTTCGTCGACTGTATCGAAGCTTCTTTCAGAAAAGCTTTCTCTTCGTCGGTTTGTAACCAACCGTGGGTCTAAAAACGTCGCAAGTCGAAAATCTTCTTGATTGAGATAAGGCTTCAACTTCGTGTTAACCTGATCAAGTAAGATACCAGGCAAGATTTGGCAGATGTGCAGTTTCAATATCATCTCTTCCATCAACTTTTTCAGGCCGATGACAACAGCACAAACATTGCTGATTGTAGCTTTGCTCTCTCCTTCGAATTGAGACATCGCAGCTTCAAATGGACTCAGCACGTCAACCAGTTCTATGATAACAACAAGCTCTGTAATGCTTAATTTAAGGTGCTCTTTTCCTTCTCAGATTTTGACAATTTTCCAACGGCCGCATTTAATACATCTTTGCCTGCCTTTTCAAATGACCGGAGCATTTTGAGAGACAAATTCCATCTCGTCTGGTTTTTTGTCAATGTGTAAACATTCTTCTTACGAAAAAATTCGCTTGCTGTTGTACTGGAGCTTAGTGTTCTGGCTACCTTCGATACTTTAGTAATCGTAGAGTGGATCACCAGTCGCTTCGATAGTTAATCTTCTGATTCACTGGGTAGCTTGCCTTTTATATTTTCCAGAGCGCGCACGATACCCAGTTGCATTGTGTGAGCAAAACACGATACCCTCTTCGGCAGCAGTGCTAGAAGCGTAGTGAGGTCTACTTTGGAATCTAAAAGATTTCCCTTATCACTAAAATGTAAGTCTTCATCACTTTTTATTTCAGCAGCTTCTTGCTCAAGTGCTTTCATATCTATAAGCGACAATTCAAAGGCTTTTTTCATCGAACTAGCGTTGTCGCTTATAATGCGTCTAACTTTACCGTGGATTTGGTATCTCATGATCACATTTTCATATCTGTTGGCTATGTTGACAGCAGTGTATCTTTCGGCAAAATGTTCGCACCACAAAAAAAGACTAGACTTTAGGTCGAAGTCGTTGCCAACGAAGTGCGCCGTAAATTTAATAAATGAACGCATTTGGCGGTTGGTCCAAATGTCAACGGTGGCATATACACTAGTCAAATCTTTTATTTCAGTTGTGATGCTGTTGACGATGAGCTTTTTTTCAAAGGGAAGGTGGGTCTCTTTGATCGTTTGTGAATAAGGGATTGCGTAGTTCTCATTGAGTTCCTCGATAAGCTCGCGAAAACTTGGTTTGTCGGCAATTGAGAGCGGTAGTGATGCACAAGCAACGCTGTTAAGTAGAAGCTTAGTTATTTGCCTCTGCTTCGGATGCTGCTTGGAATACACCTTGTGCATCATTATTTGATATATATTTTTTTTCAATTGTCATTTATTCATTACACTAAATAAAAATTGATTGATTGATTGATTGATTTACTGTTGCTCTGAAAATGTTCAGTTATCTTCGGCCGAGACTTTCCGGTTGTTGCTCGACTTTTCGCGGTTGATGGACAGAAACGATTGCGGTCGTTTGGCTTTTTTACAGCTTCTTCAGTTTTGTTTTCCCTGTACTTTCTACATTCCTTTGGGTGCTTACAAGACAGATGAGCCTCCCAGTTGGACAAGGAGTTTTTGAAACCCTTATACTTGGAGTTTTTTGCCTTCTTCTTCACACAAAGTAAACACTGCGCCATAGGATATTCTGGATCTTTATCGACAAACTCAAAGTAAGGGAGAAGTGATTCTGGGAGTTGGTTCTCATTTTCTAGCTTTTTTTCATCTTCGGCTAAATGACTTGAATCAAGGTTAAACTCCATTTCTTGTGAAGATTCGTTCATGTTAATATTTAGCTCCATATTATAATAGTGAGTATTTATTTACGATTGTCTCTGCGGCTAATTACCTATTAGAGCTTAGAAATTAGATTAAAATTAAAATTAGAGCATAAAAACCAGGGAATCGAACCGTTTAAAATAACGTTCCGGTTCAGGTTCAGGTTCGGCAAATTTTATTTTTAAAGGTTCAGATCCGGTTCAGGTTCAGCAAAAAATTTTTTTTCGGGTTCAGTTCCGGTTCGGGTTCAGCAAAAATTTTTTTTTCGGGTTTATTTCCGGTTCAGGTTCAACAATTTTTTTTTAGGGGTTCAGTTCCGGTTCAGCTCCGGTTCGGGTTCGGAATATATATTTTTTATCTATTTCTTATAAGCGTTAGGACTGTACCCTCATGTTATCATGGGCGTCCGCAGACGCGCTTCCTGGAGGAGTGATGGCAAACAGTCGGAAACACAAAAAATATTCTTAAAAAGGGCTTTTAAAAAAATTCTGGTACAAGTTTTAAAAAAATTAAATTAAACTAATTCACCGGCATGGGCCTTGGTTGTAAAAACCAAGTCTTACCAATAAATTTATTTATCAATGCGAGCGCCAAAAGCGGAAACAGAAGTTTTTTGTTGTTTTGTGATCTCAAAACTTTCTTATAGATTGCGTTTACATGAGTTTATATAGATCTTTCTTCGACTAGCCACTGATACACCTGTCTAAGAATTTTTTGATAAATTTTTAGTGGCGGCCCTCACGCAGAAGGTTTACTAGTTATGAAACGTCATTAAGGTTTGTTTTTACTTCGAGCGTAGATTGGAGTATTCTTTGATTTTTTTAATGATTTTTTTGCTTCGTTTTGCCTTTAAGCGCGGAAAGAAGTAAAAAAATTAATAAAACAAAAAATACTTCGTTTCAAGCCGGTAGTGGAAACGGGCCTTTATCTTACGTAATCTAAATTTAAAGTTTTAAACAAATTAAACATTTAGTCATTCAAGTTTATAATAATAAAAAATTGACGCATAAAGACTCTTTTCCCACTATGAGCGTGGAATGGAGTACAGTGGCGAGCAAAAAAGTAATATTTTTTATTTTAAATTAAATTAAATTTTTTAAAAATAAGTTAGTTGCAATTGAATTATATTTCTAAAAAAAAAAAAAAATTAATATTGGATTTAATATAATTTTTTGTGCTCTTTTAATGATATATTACTTGATATATATTAATATATTTCAATTTTAACAATGATATTTTTAAAAAATCTTAAAAAATAAAAAAGTCTTACTTTTTTTGTTCGCCACTGTACTCTTTACTTGATTTATTGACTTTATGTGCTCACTTAGATTTTAAGAGCGGAAAGATGGTCAAAAAAACAAAGAATGCTCTATTCCACGCTCGTAGTGGAAACGAGCCTTAACTTTTAGAAGTTTTTAATGCATATTTATGTATTATTTTGTAAAATTTAAAATTTGAAAAAACGAGTCCCCCTTTTGGTTCTCCTGGCGTACGTTCATGTATCTAGTGCACATATTTTTTCTTCATTTCTCGGCTGATAAAGTCTTTTATGACGTTTCTTTATTGGCACACAAGTGCTCAAACAAATTGTGGCAACTTCAAACGGTAACATTTGATTTAACAATTACAACTAGAAATAAATTAAAAATTAAATCAGTTTGTTGTATAAGATTTTTTTTTTCTTAAGATAACTGAAATCAAACTTTGCAATTTTGTATATTGATCACTGCTTGCTTACAAACTGGTACTAAGAACTTGCTGCTTTTTATTTTAATAAGTGTATAGCGATGAAAGGGTAAAAATTAGGTGTGGGTCCATTGTTTAAAAAAAGTCTTAAATTCAAGCAAATTCAAATTTACGGGAGACAATCATTCCTCAATTCGTAAAACCAGCAAAATGGTTTTTCAGCATTTGATTAAAGACTTTTTCGATAAACACTAGCTTGATATTGGCAGAAAAATACTCTGACTCCTCCATAATGTTTTGTTTGCCAAGCTAACTATTGGCGACCAAAACTATTTAGTGTTAACTCAAAGTCAGATTGTGCTACTAAATTTTGTTTGAAGGGGTAACTTATACAACAATGTAATTTGCTTATGGTTTTTCGGTTGCATTCTACATAAAGATAACTGACGCAAAACTTTTGTAATGAATCAGCAAATATGTGGTTCTTGTATTAAAAGTTATTTATCCTGTTGCTACAATTTTGGTAGGCCTGAAAGTTATCAAAAATTTAATTTTAACGTAATACTTGATAAATGAAAAAGCACGCTAGATAAACGTTTTTTTTTTTTTTTTGAAAAAATTTTGTTTTTTTGAAAAATCAAAAATTAATTAACTTTATTGCATTGCTTGCTCAACAATATTTTTTACTCAATCTCGACTGTTAGGGATACTATCATGCTAGTGAAAACCATTTGAGGCAACTATAAGTTATACTGAATTCGAATCATTCGATAAATTTACACTGCTTTTTTTATTAAACTTCTCCACGCAACTAAATTTCAGTCGAGTGGCTCCCCAACAGCCTGCACTGTGCAGCTTTGATTTTTTAATGGCGTCAAATAATTTTGCTTCATTAACGATGGTTTCCCTATGTTTGCTACGTCTCTATATTAATATGTATTTTTTTAATAGTTTGGCACTGTAAAAAGCTTAAGAACAACTGCTTTAGCATATATTTAAAATTTCGCTTTCTTTATCTAGCAAGTGACATGTTTTTGCTTTAACTTCTCGCCTAAAAAGTCGTTTATAACGTTTCTGTATTGCCACACAACAAGTATCGTGACCAAAAAAATTGCGGCAACTTCAAAAACAAAATTGTAATTCTGATTCTTCTACAAATAACTTTAAAATTAAAATTAGAGCATCAAACGGTCGAACCGGATCCATTTAAAATAAAGTTCCGGTTCAGGTTCGGGTTTAGCAATTTTTTTTTCTACGGGTTCAGCTCCGGTTCAGGTTCAGCAAATTTTATTTTTAGGGGTTCAGTTCCAGTTCAGGTTCAGCAAATTTTATTTTTTCGGGTTCAGTTCCGGTTCGGGTTCAAAAAATAATAACGGTTCATACGAATTTACGGATCCGGTTCGGGTCCGGTTCGACACCCTGATAAAAACATTTCACAAATTAGATTAGAATTAGATTACCGGCATTTCGCTCTAATTAGTCTAATTAGACAACTAGAATTATCTAGTTGTCCAAGTCTGGGCTCTTATGCTTCAGCAATTAGTCTTCAGTTTTGTTTTTCACACGGCAAAATACGGTATTTCTCTCATTTCAATTTAGGATCTTATATATTTGCTGATCTATGAAAGCTACAAATGCATTGTCTCGAAGATAGACAAATTGTCGTTTTTGAATAAATAAATAGTTTTGTTTTTGTTGTGGTTTAGTAAATTTACAACAATTATTTTAATGGAAATTTTGAAGTTGATGGTCTGGTAAACTGAAGTAAGGTTAAGTGTTTGCTTGATACCAATAGATCTTGTAAAATTTGTCGTTTCCACTAGATATTTTTATAACTTTCTATTTTTTGTTGTTACTTATTTTAACAAATAAAAAAATTAATTAACTTAAATTAGTTTATTTTTACTCATAATCAACTCAAAATTACTCATAGTGCAAATAGAAATAAAAATTGTGAATAAGGAGGCAGCAACTAAATGAAATGCATTACTACATGCATAACATTACTTGACAAATAAGTTTTTTGTTACGTAAAATTAATTTACATGTTCAATTGATAAAAAAATTATTGGTAATACTAGAAAAACCAAACTCTTGTTTATGTAGTTTTGAATAAGTATTGCTATTTATATTCGTATGTACTGGAATGCCAATATTGAAATTATTTTTTCACATTAAAATTCAGTTATTTAATGCTTTTCTGTACCAGTGTAGTTGCTACAAATGAAAAGTTTGTTGGCAATATGGGTAGTAAATAAAGCATTTTTATTGATGACAAATGTACTCAATATAATCTCTGTTCAAAACCTACTTTTATCAATCTTGGAAAACACAATTTGCAGAGCTTTTTATTTTAGGTATTGGTATAAAAGAACAAACTTAAATTAAATTAAAATGGTGATATGAAAGACTATGATTTGTCAATACAAGATACAAACATTTCTTGAGTATGTTTGATTAGCTCAATATTTATCAATTAATACAAATGCTTGAAGCTGGCTTATATGTGTTTGTATTTTGATTAATTTGATTGGCTTTTTAGCAAGTAACAGTATTGCTGTACAAAGGACAGATTTGACTCATAAAATTTTTTTGTAGTTTCTGATATTTTTAAAGAAGCTGGTTTTAATAAAATTTATGATTTATTAGTTTATGTAAAGCAGTCAAATAATGCAGCTTGAAGTGTGAGTTAGCCAAGTTTTTCTAAAATAAATGCCATAAAAATAGCTCACGTAATTGTTAGATGTACTGCCAGCTTGTAGGAAATGAAATCAAGTAAATTAAGTTTATATCACAAAAAAATTTTTTGCATGAATTTTCATTAGAAATATTTATATTTTATTACTTTATTTCCTTTATCATTTTTTTTAATGCAGTTTATTTTATAGTAAAGTTTGTATTGCTATATATACAGGTTTTACATATGCTTATTTAACAATTATAAAAGATAGTTGATGGTTTTGATGTGACAATCAAGATTTCTTTTTTTATTAGTTCACCTGTGTAAGATTTTTATGATTTAAAAAATATCAATCATTTTGCGTATGTGTACTTGGTCTAGTTTTCCTATTGATTTCTTGTTTTATAAAATGGCAATTGACTTTTGGTTAACTGATGGTCTTGCTTTTTTTTAAGCCATGCAAGAAACAGCTGTTTGCCAAAAATTGATAATTCAGACTGCATGAAAACTACACATTAGTGTGTTATTGCAGTAATCTGGATCTTATCATATTGAAGGAATGTGGATCAGGTATAGACCCAGTTCTGTTTCTTGCAGACCTGAACTGGATTTGAATCCTACTTTATGTGGATCTGACCACCTCTGCTCTGAACCCAAACCTTTTTTCACACTCTGACTTCAATTTTATATAGGCCTAGAATGTGTAACAAATTAGTATTTGAAATAGCTGCAATTAGTTTGGTTGTGGCAAAACAGAGACATCATAAACAACTGTATAGGCAATAAGCAATAAGTCAAGACCCAAAAGGAGGTCAAGACCTTTGGTCACAGAGTTTGTTGTTTCTCCCACCCATGATTATACAACATTCTCTTCATATGGCTCGGATGTCTACACTTGTGTACAATTTAATTTGAATTTTTCTTTTCCTTTTTCTTTTGTTCTTTTGGTGACGCAGGCATGCTCCAGTTTTCTTTTTCTCTTAGTTTTTCCGTGTCGTTTTATTGCATGTTTTAACGTCTGACGTTTTTCTGCATCTACCTTTTCTTGACTCTCGGACTACCTTTAAATGTGTAAAATTTACTGATCATGTTGGTGGTCAAGAATAAAATAAAAATGAATGAATGAATGAAAGTTAAAGCAAAAAGCTGTTTGTGTGTGCTGAATCAAGAAAGAGCATTTTAAAAATATAGTAGTATGCTAAATAAGAAAAGCGAAAGATTTGTAGAAATGGAGCTGCACCAAAGATAACAAAACAAACTCATAAACAAAAATTAGTTTTTAAAAGACTATGATGATTATTTTTAACTTTTTTACTTTATACAATGATACACAACTTTTTGTTGTTGCCAGGTGCATTATACTGTTACAGAGTTAATTTTAACTAATGGCTGTTAGTGATTTAGGGTAAGTAAATGAAATTATGTACTAGGCCAGGGGTGGGCAAACTATGGCTTGCAATGAGCTTCTTTGTGGCCCATAAGAGCTTCAAATAAATAATTAAAAAAGTGTTAATTTATTTTTTTTTGTCTTCAACCAAATTTTGGTCATTGTTTTTAGTGGTCATTGAGTTTTTGGTATGAAAATCAAAAAATTTGAGACAAATTTAAAGTGAAGATCTCTTTTTAGAGATCACTTCGTTGTGGGTGTAAAAATTAAGAAATCCGAGACAGATTTAAAATAAAGACCTTTTCTTAGAGATCACCATAGTGTGGCTCACAAGCAAATTCAGCTTCCAAATGTGGCCCTCGAGCTAAAAAGTTTGCTTGCCCATGTATTAGGCCAATAAAATTATAAGTTTCTTTCACAATATATTTTTACTCATATCTATTGTAAAGAAACAAAATGTCCTCATTTTTAAACAATCAAAGTTATTTAACACAATTTGTAAAGCATCATATCCTTTTTAATCATTTTTTTAATCTTGCATGTTTGCATATAATCATGCAAAATCAATCAAACTGCTATTGTCATGCAAAAACTGCTAAGAAAATTGTATACTCAACAATTTATACTTAAGCAGTAAAGATGAACCTTTTAAAAAAAGAGAAATTGAAATTATATTTGTAATGAAATGACTCGAGTAGATTTTGAACCATGACCTTGTCAATCACTCTCGCCATCAATACCAAACTCTTTATTTGGCCATGATGCCAACTTCTATAACAACCATCCATTTAGAGACACATTTATTTCAATTACATTAAAAATAATATTTTGTACTGAATTTTAAATTAATTAACATTTTTAGCAGATAGGTCAAAGGTTTTATAATGACTTTTTTAGCATTTTATGATAACATTTATAACATTTTTAACAGATAGGTCAATTGTTCAGCTGATAAGAGTGAAAATTCGCATTTACAATTGCTAAATGCATTAAATGTAAAGATGTTATTAACTGAAAACTTTTTATTCGAATTTACAATAGCTTAATTTCAAATGTTTAAATTAAAAAAAGTTATTTAAAGAGTAAATTTTTGAATAAAGATTGTTTAACATATATCTTTTACGAAAAAGTACAATAATGTAGCTTTCTACAAAGACAACAAGTTTGAAGTTTTGCAGGTGTACCAAAGTTATGATGTCATAATAAGCATTATAGTGTGTGTAACTGTGTAAACCAGGGTTGGCCAACCTGCGGTGCATGCGCCACGCGTGGCGCAATGGATGGTTAGTGGTGGCGCATTGCATGAGGAAAATATTTCAAATGAAAAATGTTCCACAACTTATATCTAGCTATATCAAGGGTGGCCAACCTGTGGTGGATTGCACCCTGATTTCCAGCGATGACCTTTTTTTTTTTTTAGAGTTCAGCTTGGTTTCACTATGAAATTTTGAAGTCTTGTTTGTGTGGCAGATATGAACTGGACTTGAATAAAATTGGTGGTTTAGGAAAAAAGGTTGGCCACCTCTGGTGTAAACATTTTTCTACAAATCTATTCTGGTCGGTGCACATGAACTTTTTTCTGCAGCTCAGTGTAACAGAAAAACACCAAATGACAGTTTATTCAAAGTGGTTATATTAAACTATCAAACCATGAAAATTATTTTAATTATTTTTTTTTAGCTCGAACAGTTTGTTTCATCTATAGGGCTCATCAGAAAGTAATCAAAAATCTGAAAAACAAATACAAAAAGGAAAGCTTAACAAAGCAATAAAAAGTCGGCAAGACAACTTAAATACAAAAAGAAAAACATGGCAGTGATTAAAAAGTTAAATTGATTGGAAATTTTTTTAAAATAAATTTTAATGGGTAAAGTTTTTTTTCAATGCCAGAATCATTAATTATGATATTGGCCATAATAAATTTAGAAACATTAGCGTAGCAACAAAAAAAAACTTTACCGATTAAATTTTAATCCAAAAATTTCAAAGCAGTTTAACTTTTTAATCACTATCATGTTTTTCTTATTATTTTTAAGTTGTTTTGCCGACTTTTTATCGCCTTGTTAAGCTTTCCTTTTTGTATTTGTTTTTCAGATACTTGATTACTTTCTGACAAGCCCTATAGACCAGGGCTTAAACTTTTTTGTTCTGCAGCCCTGTTTTGAAAAATAAAATTTTGTGTGACCCCAATTAGTGGTGGATATTTAAAATTGGAGGCCCGAGGCAAGAATTCTCAAAAATTGGTGTTCTCTAAAAACAAAAGAGGGTTTTAATCTCGCACTTTACAATTTTTCTTTGAAAATCATAATGATTTCTAAAAAAAAGGTCTTCACCTTAAATCAATCTCCTTTTTCCGTATTTTTCTCCCAAAATCATGCTGTTCTCTAAAAAAAAGGTCTTCACTCAGAATCAAACTGCGATTTATCTATTTTCGTCACCAACTTCAGGTGTTTTCTAAAAAAAAGGTCTGCACTCAGAATCAAGCTCCAATTTGTCAATTTTTGTCCCCAAATTCTCTAATTTGCTGATTACATGTGCAATAACCATAATTTTTTCCAAAAGTTCTGTGGCACTACTGGGATTTTCAAAGTTTTGCAGCACAAAGCACAAAATGCCAATTTATTTCATGACCCCAAAATTATTTTAGGTGACCCCATTTGGGGTTACGACCAGGAAGCTATGGTTTAATACAATAACCGCTTTGAATAAACTGTCATTCAGTGTTTTTCTGACATGCCAATCTGTAGAAAAACATTTATGTGCCGACCAGAATAAATCTGTAGAAAAATGTTTACACAGTTACACACACTATAATGCTTATTATGACATCATAACTTTGGTATGCCCACAAAACTTCAAACTTGTTGTCTTTGTAGTAAGCTATGTTATTGTACTTTTTCGTAAAAGATATATGTTAAACAATCTTTATTCAAAAATTTACTCTTTAAGTGACTTTTTTTAATTTAAACATTTGAAATTAAGCTATTGTAAATTAAAATAAAAAGTTTTCAGTTAATAACATCTTTAAATTTAATGCATTTAGCAATTTTAAATGCGAATTTTCACTCTTATCAGCTGAATAATTGCAATTACCTTAGTTACATAACAAAATTTTTTTGTTGAACAACACTAGTGAAGGTAAATCGAAATTATTTATTTTCTTGCCAAATTGTCGCGTACCTAACCCAAAAACCCCCCATTTAATCAGAAAGGAATAGGAAAGAAACCAAGAGGAAAAGAATCTAGTAAGAAATGATAGTAACCACAGGGGGATTTTGCAGGAAAATTATTCCAGGCATTTTGCAAGAGGGTTAAGGGGTAGAAATCTTTGAGTAGTTAAGTATAACCAATATTTTATAGAATTATTTGTTTTTACTATTTGCAATTTTCAATTGATTATAATGTACCAAGTCTTTAATATATACATAAAAAATAACTCAACAGTCAGCCTACTTTATACCACAATTGTTTTATCAAATTCTTGTAATTGTTTTATCAAATTCTTGTAAACTGTATGAATTTCTAGATAAGCGTGATAAGATCAATCACGCTTATCTAGAAATTCATACAGTTATCTAGAAATTCATACAGTCTAAAAATCACGCTTATCTAGAAATTCATACAGTCTAAAAATCATGCTTATCTAGAAATTCATACAGTTTACAAGAATTTGATAAAACAATCCCAGAATATCAACTAGCCCTTGAAAAAAGCGGATACAGAGAAAACTTAACTTATGTAAAAGAAGAACCAAAACAAACAGATCAATTCAACTCAACCTCAAAAAACCGATCAAGAAACAGAACAAGAAAGATTATTTGGTTCAACCCTCCTTTCAATGATGAAGTCGCCACTAATATTGGCAAAGAATTTTTTACCCTTCTCAATAAACACTTTCCACGAAGCAATAAATACCACAAAATTTTTAACAAAAACAACATAAAACTGAGCTATAGTTGCATGCCAAATATGAAATCTATGATAAATAAGCAAAACACTTCACGCCTAAACAACTCGGACAACAAAGTAGACGCCAAACAATGCAATTGCAGATCAGATAAAAACTGCCCACTTAACGGAAAATGTTGCAGAGACTCAGTAGTTTATAAAGCCTCCCTAAAAATTGATGAAACTGACAAGTTTTATTACGGCAGCTGCGAAACATCATTTAAACTCCGATACAATAACCATAACCAATCTTTTAAAGACAGTAGAAAAACCAACTCCACCGAACTATCTAAAGCCGTTTGGAAATTAAAACAATCAGGACTATCGCCAGAAATAAGATGGAAAATTGTGCAACACGCAACTCCATACCAATGTGGTTCAAAAACATGCAACTTATGCTTATCAGAAAAATTACAAATATTCCAGGCTGACCCAAATAAATTACTAAATAAACGCTCGGAGTTGGTCTCAAAATGTCGACATCGAAGTAAATTTAAATTACGAAGTTTTAATTACGCTGGCAGTTAATAAATATATTTACAAACTCGGTTTACCTTATTTTTACATCGCACCTTTGTCCACTTACTTGATCAGCAAATAAATCAATCCATCTCTACACTACATATTTTTCGAACTAAAAATATTCTTAAATTATACCCTGTAAAAAAATTTACTGTTTTAATTTTTAATTCATATCCTAATAATTGTCATTTTAAACGCATTTCTTTAGCATCTTTTTATCGTATTTCCAATGTGCAGACTATTTAATTTAATTTTAACGCATTTTTAATGCAAACTTTTTATATTTACCCATTATTTTCAAACAATAGAGCAAGCTACGTAAAAACACTTTTTCTTTGGCAATAAAATTCATTTATCGATTAACCTTACAACCGTAGTTTTTCTCTTGTTATTTCTTGTTGTTGTTTTACGCTTTTTCGC
Organism: Diplosoma virens; assembly: GCA_963680785.1. NCBI lineage: Eukaryota > Metazoa > Chordata > Ascidiacea > Aplousobranchia > Didemnidae > Diplosoma > Diplosoma virens. Next base: position 14,920,513 of record OY796890.1, on the reverse strand, counting down.
CGGAATTCAAGCGCTTCGTTTAAACTGTATTTTTATTTATTTATTTATTTTGTTTTTCAGATTTTTAACCGCCCCCTGACGAGCCCAGGCAGGCGAAACAGTCTGTTGGGGCAAATAAAATTAATGTTAAATTAAAAAATTTTGTGGTCTGTAAGTTAATTATCTAACCGCTCCTGACTCGACGTCATTGAGCACTTTCCTGATGAGCACCGACCAAAAAATTTTGAAAAAATTTCTATATATATATATATATAGTCTCCAAAATTGAATTTCTATAATATATGTATATATTCTACATAATTTTAGGTCTTCATTATTACGTCTCCATAATATTGGGTCTAAATATAGGGTCTCCGATGGGGTCGCTATATACGTACATATTTTATTTTTTACTATACAGGGTGTCCATAAAGTCTCTTTACAATTTAAAAAAATTATTACAAAGTGAAATGATGAGATATGGCAATGAGGGTTGTTTTATGTTAATCAGTATTTCATAAAGTTTTTATTGATACTAAAATTTATTGTTTCAGATAAAATTTCTTATGTTTAATGATTGAGTTATATGAACTGAACCCCCATAAAATGACTACACCTCAAGAAAAAGCGCAATGTGTATCCTATACTGTGAAGAGACAAACGTGAAGAAATACTAGCTGACTTTGAAGTACTCTACGCTCAACTAGTCCATCACAAACCTCGGTCTGAAGAGCAGCTTGCTGCTTTAAAGGCCAGGTTGAGTGACTTAGCTCACGCTTATTGTGGAAGCCCCATTGACTTGAGTGATTTCCTCATGACAAAAGAGTGTTTTCAGGCCATCAAGTCCCTAAGGACGAATGAAGAAATTCTTATAACAAAGCCTGATAAAGGTGCTGGCGTTGTCATCCTTAACAAAAACGATTACAACGACAAGATGAAGACGATTCTTAATGACACGACCAAATTTCTTGATCTTGGACCAGTCACGAACAACTACAACACTGCTAAAATTGAATCACGGATACAACGGCGGTTACTACAGCTGAGGAAAGAGTACCTAATTTCTAAGCAAGTTTATGAAGCAATCCGACCCGCTGGCTCTCAGCGACCGCGCATGTATGGTCTTCCGAAAATACACAAAAAGGACGTACCCTTACGTCCGATTTTGTCTATGACCGGATCGGCCCAACATCAGCTAGCTAAATGGCTTACTTCTCTTCTTCAACCTGTTCTCCAAAACCTTTCCTCTAATTGTTTGTCTGATTCTTTCACTTTTGTAAAAGAAGTCAGAAAATTTACCTTTTTTCCTTCCTCTGTCTTTCTTTGTTCTTTTGATATTTCCAGTCTCTTCACTAATGTTCCACTTGTTGAAACCATAGAAATCTGTGCTGATGCCCTTTACAATGACGACTCAATGGCGCCATCCTTTCCACGCAACATCTTTGTCGAATTAATGCAGCTAGCCACCTCCTCTGTGGAATTTAGCTTTAATAACAACATGCATCGACAAATCGACGGCGTCGCTATAAGCTCACCGCTTGGTCCAGCTTTAGCAAACATTTTTGTTGGCTACCAAGAAGCAAAACTTTCAACATCGCCAAAAGACTGTTGGTGTACTTCCGGTACGTTGATGATACTTTTGCCGTATTCAACAATGAAGAAGACTGCAACAATTTCTTCATCCAGCTCAACTCTCTTCATCCCTTACTTTGCTTCACCTATGAAAAGGAATCTAATCACTCTCTCCCTTTCCTTGATGTGTTGGTAGAAAGGCATGATTCAGAATTTCTAACTTCAGTATACAGGAAACCCACCTTCACTGGCCAATATCTACGTTGGAACTCTTTTAGTCCCCAGAAACGGAAAATTTATCTAATTGGTACTCTCGTTCACAGAGCTTTTATGATTTGTTCTAAAAGCAAACTGGACCAAGAGCTTGGCAAAATTTGTTCAATTCTTTTGGAAAATGGCTACCCGGAACGTGTAATCAATTCGGCTTTCAAGCGAAAACTTCAACAACTAAATTCTAACCCGGTCCACGCAGTAAAAAAGTGCCCTGTCTACCTACACATCCCATGGATTGGAAACGTCTCGATGAAGTTCGAAAAGCAGATTACGTCTGCTGTGAAACGCTGCTTTTTCTCCGTCGAACCACGTGTTATTTTCAACACCCGACAGCTCCTTCCAGTGATTAAGAAAGACGTGTTACCTTCCCATCATCACAGCAATGTTATTTACCAGTTTGTGTGCCACTGCAATAGTCGGTACGTTGGTCGCACGTCTCAACGGCTAGAAGAGCGAATTAAACAACACGTTCCTAGATCCATCACCAATCCTCGTGCCTCGGCCAACCGCCAAAGTCTTTCCCGCTCTTGCAAGAACAACACACGCCCACAACAATTTCACGAATCCGCCATTGGTCAACATCTTCTTGACAACGCCCAATGTGCCCTTCATTACAGCAACGAAAAATTTCTATTCTCGCTCGAGGTCGCTCTTCCTTTCACCTTTCTGCTCTTGAAGCGGCTTTCATTAAATCTCTCAATCCCCTTCTGTGTAAGCAAAAAGAATTCGTCTACTCTTTGAAAATTTCTTAATCTTTTCTCTCATTGGCTGACTTCTTTCAACCAATGAGAACTCTACTTTCTTCCTTTATAAGTTAGTTCGGTTTCAATTCTGCTTCATTCTGACGATTTCCCCGGGAGAGTGTCAGATGAAAAGCTTTGGGAAGAAAAATCTTTTACTTCACGCTATCTTCAAATTCTGTACCACCAAATGTTTTTTTCATTTTTGCCAAATTGAATTTCATTTGTGCCAAATTGATTTTCATTTTTGCCAAATAGAGTTGTAAATGGTATAGAAAACAATGCTATGCAGGGTTTGCAAGGGACATGTAAAAGCAGCCTGTACTGGATCTGTATCAATTTGGCTGCAACTACTAAAGTGACCCTAAATGTGCTTAGTGCACAAGTTCACGTGCTTTAATTCTTAATGCCCAGTGTTTCATTTTTAAACCTTTAACAAGGTAAACTTATTAACACCTTTTTCTTTTAGATGAGGACTTTTTATTTTTTTACTTGTACCTGTGCAGTAAGCCCATTTTGCCCCACTGTAGTGCCAATGGCAAAATCAATATGGGCTCCTTACAGGATGCCTTCACAGGTTTTTGCTGACCCTACATATCATTACTGGCTGGAAAGTTGTTACTATACAGGGTGTTTCAAAAAATTTGACATCATTTAACATGTAAATATTACAGAAACTACATAGTTGAATCAAATGAAATTCAACAGGTTTAATGTTGACCAAAACAAGATTTAATGACTGTAAAAGATTTCACAAATGTTCAATGTGCGTGCTGCCTGTACCCCAGCACACATCAAGTCAGTAGTTTAGCTTCTCCCAAACATGATGCGCATGCTTGGGTAACTGTCTTCAGTGTGATAGTGATTCTTTGTTTGAGCTTGTTTACATTTGCAGAAAGAGGGGGGACGTAAACCAAGCTCTTCACATATCCCCAGAGAAAAAAATTGCAGCAGGTCAGTTCAGGTGAATGTGGAGGTCATTTCAACATCACATTGTCTTCACCACTAGCATGCCCAATCCATCTCCTTGGCAGAATAAGCCTGCACAGTGAGCTTTCAGTGAGGTGAAGCATTGTCCTGTTGATAAATGAAACCTTTGTTCATTTGCAATAAGCTCATCTATTAGCCAGTTTTGAAGCATCTGCAGTAAACATCGCCAGTTACATTTTTCTCAAAGAACAATGGGCCATGAACATGGTTTTTCAAGATAGCACAAAACACATTCACTTTTGGTGAGTCCCTATCATGCTCAATAGTGGCTTGGGGATTTTCTTCTCCCCAAATGCAAACGTTATGTCTATTGACTTTGCCATTCGTATGAAATGTGGCCTCATCAATGAACACACGACGTTCGTTGAACTCGTCTTCAAGTTTCTCTTGCATATCAACACAGAATTGTTTATGCTTTCACTTGTCATCTCAGTTATAGCCTGAATGAGCTGCAGTTTGTAGGGTTTCATTACCAAACGTTTGCTTACTACCCACCAAACTGTCATTGGAGGTATCAGGGTCTCCATACTTGTTCTTATAAACTTTTTGGGACTTGGCAAGAGTGTTCGACGAATCTGCTTGACCTTCTCTTATGCTGTTGCTGGTCATCCAGATCCTTTTGCTCTGCACAGAAAGCCTTCATCTTCGAATTTCTTTTTCCAGCTCCAAATCTGCTTTGCTGTTGGTGACTTCTTAGAGAACTTTCTCACAAGCACATGCTGCACAGTCTTGCTTGAGTTTGTTCGACCATGCTCCAACACACAAAACGCCTTTTCTTTGCTAATGAATACCATTGAAACACACAGGTTTGAATGCAGTATGAATAATTTATCAATTAAAAATTTCTACACCTGAAAAGATAAACATATCAAATATTAAGCACAAAATTTTGGCCTGTTTCTACACATGCTGTGTAAATTTAAAGTTATTTAAACAGGAATTGCCAAAGTTATTAGATTGGAAAATGATGTCAAATTTTTTGAAACACCCTGTATAACAAACAAAATTATTAGTGTTTCAATTCAATGACCTGTTACTGCTTTGTTGGAATCTAGTTGTAAAATCAGACCTCATAAATTAGCCACTTTATCAAGTCATTTGGCTTTTTTGGACACCTTTTTGCGAAATATTTGTGGCAAAACTATTCTAATGTTCTTTATAATGATTACAATTAATTTTATCTATTATATTCTTAATTTTAATATTTTTCACAGATATTGCAAAACACAGATGCTTTTTTCATTATAATGATAGTATTTGTAATAATTTGTTTTGTAACTATTATATCTGGTTTTTATGTTTACAAATTTTATTTGAATATAAAAGCAGTTGAAAGACTTGATGCAATATGTAACTTTCACAGAATATCTAAACAATATAATCATATTCATTGGTTAAAAGGTCACCAAGTTCAAGTAAGAATGTTTGTTCAGTTTTTTTTTGTCAGTGATAAGCCTGAAGTGTCACTTTAAATTTTTGTAAATGTATTTTAGCAAAAATGAATAAATAATATAAATACGAGTATAAATAATTTGAGCTTTGATTGTTGTAGTGTTCTTCTCTCTACAGTGAAGCATAACTGCATCAAAAATATCAGTGGTTGCTATGCAAAGTGAAAATTAGTTGTTGACAGAGGCGCACCCAGGGGGCTGATTTGGAGGTCATGTCAGCCCCCTTTTTGCCTGGTGTTAGTTCCCTTTGCGCGCTGATACGCAAAAGATAGAACTTTTGCGCTGATAAGTAAAGTGATGTTTCGTGCCAACCTAACTGTAACAAATGGTTTTTGTTTTTCTTTCCTCAAAGGGTAGAGACGAGTGCGTTTTCGCTTCAGTGTTTTTTTCGTAGTGTCCCAATTTTTAGCAAAATTTTGATCTATAAATTGCGTTTGCCATTTTTAGTATCTACAAGGTTTAACAAAAATTTTTACGTGATGCCTTAAGTATACACTAAACATCATTCACTTCCTAACAGACTCCTTATGTACGGTGGATGAGTTTTAATTGCCAAAACCGTTATTTACCTTTTACGGCATTTAAAAAGAAACTCGAAACCTTGGATCTTTAGTCAAATTTGCTGCTTCCGCGCTATACGTATGTGGCACCCGATGGCCATTGTTTAGCCTGGGCAACAGTCATTTTATTTCAAGTATTTTAACCAACAGTTTATCCAGTTTATCATAGCTTTTATTATGATATCACACTGATCTTTTGTAACACAGTTTGCTTTTAAAACATTATGCTGCACAATGCAGGATATTGTAGTTTTGCTCAGCTGAAGCGAATCATTTGCTAAAGTAGGGAATAGGAAAGCGCTTATACAAGTTGAATTTTGCGATCGCAGATTATTAATTGTGATGTAACAGTTTACCTTACAACCTTTAAATAGTACTGTAGTTTTTTTAATTGAAACGATTTCTATGACGTAATAATTTTGTTAGTACATTCTAGTAAATTCTGATGGCCATACATATAAAATTGAGATTTTAAAATTCAGTCAATTAATTACAGTAGAAAAAAAAATATTTCGGTGTTTTTTGATATTGAGTTTATTTTATCACAAAAACAATTAAATCTCCAAAATATCTGCTAAAATTTATTGCTTATATGAAAACAAAATTTTTGAGCAATTTGAAATTCCTCTATTCTGTAAAATTTTAAGTAGCCTATAGTTCTTTAACGTGGTTCTGACCAGAACTCGTTTTGCAAAATAACATATAAGGCAAATGAAAAAACAAGAAGGTTTTCAACAAGTACAATATATGAAAATGGAAATTAATGAAGTGACTCTTTCCGAAATAGGAATTCTCATTTCCATTTCCAAATCTTCCAAATAAGTCACTTTATGGAATTCTCACCTTAACTTTTCGCGCTACCATTTCACCTTAGCGGTTACGATAACTTATGCCTGATAAGGTCCAAAGACCAAAACAGGCCTGTCACATAATAATCGTCCTCTTTGTTAATTTGTTTTTGTCGCTTTTTTACTGTTTCTATTCAACTCGTTGAAATTTCATTTGATTGGTTACATTGTGATCTCTTTAGAAAATACATTGTACTTGTTGAGAATTGATTTTTCGCATGTTGCATCCGCTTCGGCCTGGATCCTTTTTAAATGTTTTTTCACATTAATTGTGTTGATTAAGTTATAGCAACGTTTCTTGATTGTCAGTAATTTATAGGTTTTAGTTACTTTCTTAAAACAACACTAGAAAGATCGGTAGCACCACTTGGCTTTTAGATAGCGAGCTGAAATCTGCAAAAAAAAATGCCGCCATCAGCAATTTTGCAAGACGCGATGAAGTCTTTGTGATGGCGCAAAGCATCGGGCGCGCTCGTAGAGTTTACTAAAGTAGGCGGTAATTAGAAAAAAGCCTAGGGGGGCAAAGCCCCCGACGTTTGAAAAAATGTTGAAATTTTGTCAGCCCCCTTTTTGGGGGGGCTGGGTGCGCCCCTGGTTGTTAAAATTCATTTTTCAAGTTCCAAAGTTTTTGCATACTTTTTATTAAAATACAATATAACCAATTCCATTTTTTGCAGTTTCCTGCAAATTCTGTTGGACTAAAAAAAATTCTTGAAGGTAAATTGATTGATTTTTCGTATGCTTTCAATTATCATATTGCACCAGGGTTTTCAATGCTTCAGCTTTATCATCCTTCCACTGTGGTGCATTTTGCTAATTGCTCAGGTTTGTAGAAATTATTTTCAATGTATATTAGGGTTTTTTTTTTCAAAGAGTTAATTAAATTAAATTTCAACATGTTAAGATTTGAAAGCTGCTGTAGTAAATTTTTCTACTTGGTTTTCTTGTTATTAATTATATGTTAGCTCTTTGAATAAAATGCTTTATATATTTTTCAAAAAAGTAATGATTAATTTTGTTTTTTGCATGAACAGCACCGAAAGATCCCTTATCATATGGTTTATTAGAGCCTTGGCTTGGTAAAGGTTTACTAACAAGTAATGGTGACTTTTGGTTTAAGCATCGTCGTATGATTACTCCTGCATTTCATTTTAATATTTTAAAGTCGTAAGTGATAATGTCATTGTTGCTTCTTTTTTTTCAATACAGAACATTTGGTTCTCATTCTTACGTTTTATGAATGAAAACTAAATAATTTGTATTGTGGATGTAAATGTTTAACTTTTTTTTTATAATAGTTTAATACTTTTGAATTTTAAAATTGTTTATTTTACTCTATTCAAGAAAGAAACGGTTGGTAATTTGAAATTCTTTTTGAAAAAAATTGTTCTAAAACAGTTGAGAATTGAGAAATCTTGAGATTACAAGTTTTATGATTTTGGCAACTGCTCACATTATTGTAAAAATTATTTTTAGATATGTTTTGATTTTTAATTCATGTGTGGAAACATTATTGGAGAAACTTGATGGTTGCGGTAAAAATCCTGTTGAAATATTTGAATATATTCGTCTTTTAACTATGGACACTATGTTGCAATGTGCTATGTCTTCTCAAACTAATTGTCAAAAAATTGGGCAAGTTAAATGTGTTGAAAACTGGTTTATAATGTTGGCACAACTTAATATTTTGTTTAAATAACTTTAAAAATAATTTTGGAATCATTTGTTTACTTTTTTTGTTGGCTTTTTGTCAAATTGTAATAAATTTGATATATAATAATAATAATAGGTCTACAGGTATTTAATTTCAATAAAACAGTGTTAAGATTTTTAAAAAATAACCTTTAAAAAATCTAGCCAACTGAGTGAAACTATTAATAGATAATTTTTTTTACTCTTATTCAAAACAGTTGCCAACTCAGACTGACTCTCTAATAAACTTTGATTAGTATACGTTTGTAAAAGTATTAAAGTCATTCGTTTGATATTTTGTAAAGCCAAAATATGGCAGCTTTTTTAAACAAACTATTTTGTTAATAGACTTCTTGATTATACATGTATAAACAGAAAATAGATGTTTGTTCAAAAATCATTATTGCAAAGACTAGAGCAATATCATATAAATTTGTTTTGTGTAATATAATTCTAGGTTTATAATTTTTCCCTAACTCTAATTTGTATTTATTGTTTAGAAATCAAAATGACTATGTTAGTTCTGTCAGAAAGTTGCTTAGTATTACTATGAAACGTTTGCTAAATCCTTTGCTGCTTTTTGATTGCATTTTTTGGCTTTCTTCTTACGGTAGAGAATATAAAAAGATTTTGAAAATTGTACACAGTCATACAGAAAAGGTAAGATTTTTAATTAGTGAACTTTAATATGTGATCATATGTTAGGGCCTAGCATAGACCCCTTAAGTAGAAGGTCTGGTATCTTCTATGCTCGGTATCTGGAACTTGGTCCCACCCATAATTTGTGTCAATTACATGATAGAACCTTGATTCTGGTGTCTTAGGGTTTTTTAGGGTGAGGAGTTTATGTTTCATATTTTTAACCTTTTATGATGTCATCTGCAGGCCATTTAAAGGTCAAATCTAGTAATTTAAAGGTAAAAAAGCATAAAAAAACACAAAATCATACAGATTATCATATTTTTTTCTATTAAAACAATGGAAAACACACCTTATGTTACCCTGTCATGAATTAAAGTCATATATAAACAGTAAGCTTGGAGAAACAAAAGGAACATGTCTAAGGCAAACAATATAGTTATTCTAGAAACAAGAGAATTAGAAAAAAACATACTGTACTACAATATAAATAACATAACATGTTTAGTTTTTAGCAGATAGTTTTTCTTTTCTCCTCAAGCAACCAAGTTGTCTTTCTTTATCACTGTTGTCTAGCACAAATGCTTTCAAAAAAATGTTTGACGGTGTAAGGCATGCTCCTTGAATTGCAACCACTGGACTATCAATACAAGATACAGCTTGGCTTAGATGAGCTCAGCAGCAATGCAGGTTGCACTTATCAAACAGTTTATAAGCTGAGTGTACAAAATGCACTGTTGAGAGTAGAGGTACAGTTAGTCCACCTCTATTTAAGTTTGTAACAAAATCTGAATTAATATGATGATCATAGATATCTTCAGTCTCCACACTCTTACCTCGAAATTTTTAATCCAGATATCCAGCTAGAAAAATAATTTTATGTTTGATACTGACATTAGATTGAACTAGGTCTTTAGTGTCAGCAATAATGGTGTCAAAGTGATAATCATCAATGCGAATGTTAGAGGTATATGGCACATTATTAGACTTGTGCGGCATAGACTCATATTTCAAAAGTGCATGGAGGCTCTTGATTTCTGCAGCTGCCTTGATATCTACAACGTCAATGTAGAAATTACCCCTATTGCGTTGTCTGGCTTGGCCAAAGAACTTTTCAAGGACCTCATCAGCAAACACACCAGGTAGCCCATAGGTGAAGTTGTGCCTAGTCAATAGCCACTCTGCAGCCTCAATGTTGGCTCATGTAGAGAGCGCCAATGCCTCTGCAGTTTGTTTTGTGAGCTTTTGCGTCCGACCTCGACCTGACCATGCACAGGAGGATATAACATCACAAGTTTCAGCAAGTTTCTTGAAAATAGTGCAATTCTTGGTCCATGGTTGACGACACTCGTCATGCATGTTAATACCGAAATACCGATCTTTCACATTCATCATATGGAACCAATCAGTGATCAGCTTAACAAAAATGATGGTGCCCTCACTGAGGCCAAGTTTATCTTTTACAATTGAAAGAGCAGCAACAGTTTTGTCATGGAAGATTTGACAAACAAAAGGCACGCTTTGTCTCTGCAAGGGCTTTGGGTACACAGCAGTGTATGTGATCTCGGTTAGACAGATGTGGTTTCTCCTGTCATTCTCGTATAATGTTTCTATGTCCTTCCATCGTGCAACATATGTTTTTCCCTCTTTTATGAAAGAAAGTTCCTTATCAGGAACCATTATCCAGTTATTTCTTACATTTTTGAAAGAATGAACATAGTCAAAAACAAGGAAAATATGAGAATTTATAGCATTTATGAAGATTTTACCAGGACCACCTAATTTACCATAAACTGCAACATTTGTTTTGCAATTATCATTTACGCAATGATTACAATTACGTTATTGTGACGTCATAAGACAGCATAAACTTAACAGACTCGTTACATAAATGTAAAAAATGTTTACCTACAATATAATCGTTGTTTACATAAATACAAATCATTATTTACATACAGTGAAGGTATTGAGTCGTAAAATAGTGAGACCCAAGTTTCGCGATCCAAAAGCGCAAGTTACATATATGAGAACGTATATTTTTGCCATATAAAGTATTTCATAAAGTATGTAGTACTTCATCAACTGCCTATTTTTGCCTTAATAATTTTAAGCTGTCTTGTATAAATTGTAAAAAATATTGTCCAGTATAAAAAGTTATTGTATGAATAATGACAAAAATTTATTTGCCATATCAACTATACTGTGGAGAATTTCCCAGCACACACATTTAATGAGGAACTGATTTAGTACAAACTCAGTCTTAAATTAAGCTTGTCAGCAGGTTAAAAAAACGATTTCGTCGGCAGCGTGGTCTAGTGGTAAGAGCGCGGTGATTGTAATCAACATGGTATCGGTTCAAAACATATTCGCGCCATTCTGTTGTGTTCTTGTAAAAGACACTTTAGGGCACTTTCCACTACTTGTTGGTCTCGGCAAGTGGTTCTAAGTTTCACTCATATATCTTTAAAACAAAAAAATCAAAATAAAAAATTCAATCAGACAGCAATATCCGAAAGTCCGAAAAAACATCTCCGAAAGCATGTCGGGTAATTGCTTGCTCTATGTATTAGCGCCTCCGTCGGTTTCCAGCACGTCAGGAGAATAAATATAAAGATAAAATGAAAAATAAAAGCAATATTTAATAAGCAATATTAATTGCTAACTTTTTGCCTCTACAAAGTCTGCGAGTCGCCATGTGGTGTACTTTTTCTCCGAAAATTTACGATCAAGTCTCCGAATTGAAACAAGCGATTTAGTTATTTTTTCCTTGGAGCCGATTATCTTTTTTCTAACAAGTAGGAATGGGCATTCTAGAATTTCAAATCTTTCGAATCCGAATCCTGAGATTGGAATCCAAAAAGTCAATTTATTTCGAATAGTTGAACCGAAATGATAATCGTAATTAAATAGCGAGTAAACAAAAAACAAAAAAAAAAATAATAATAACACCTCACACAATTCAAAAGTTAGATGTGCTTGGTCTTTTAACTGGCAATTTTGCAAACAATGCCGCTTACTCTCTTTCTAGTTTTTTTTGTTTCTTTATTTAGATGCGCAAGTTGCTCTTTTTTGACGCGCATTTCTCTTCTTTTTATTTTTGTGTCTTTTTATTGTGATGCGCTAGCTTTTTCAATTCGCATACGGTACCGCTTTCTCTCTTTTTTATCACGCATGCAGGCAGAGGCGCAACCAGAGGGCTGATTTGGAGGTCATGTCAGCCCCCTTTTAAACAATTTTGTCAGCCCCCTTTTTTGATGTCAGTTCCCTTTGCGCGCTGATACGTAACAAGATAATACTTTAATAAAAACAATGCACTACCAGCGTAACTGCGTAAAGCACTGTTAAAATCTGTAAAGTCGGAACAGCAAACAGTGAACGAGACCCCAATCATGTACAGTATATTTATTTAAAAAAAAAGTTTTTTTTTTTTTTTTTACAGGCTTAAACCCAAACAAAATAACATTTTAATTTAGTCAATATTTCATTACAAGACTCTTGAATCAATGTGCCATTTTACAAGTTTCTGTAAAAAAAAATCGTTTTTTGCTGTCTAAACCCAAATCAAAAAGCTCATTTGAAGACTCTAATTGAAATAGCATTTTATACGCTTATTTTTAAAATTTTGTTTAAAAATTTATGGTATGATATAAACAGTTTGTTTCAAAGGTTCTTGTTATATAAATATTTTTTGTTTGTTTTATTGATTTCTTTCCGCGCTTAAAATGTAAACGAAGCGAAAAGTATCAATAGAACAAACAAAGAATGCTCCACCACGCTTGTGGTGGAATCGAGCCCTTTAACCTGTCCTTAAACCTTAAATGTCGCAAAACGCGACGGCGCAAAGCATAGCTTGCGGAGCTTACTAAATAAGGCAGTTGTTAAGAAAAAAGTTGCTCGGAAGTGCTCCCCACAAATAAAAGGATGTCAAATTGTGTTAGCCTCCTTTTTTTGAGGCTGGTTGCGCCCCTGCTTGCAGCCAAGGAAAAGCATCAGCTTTAAGATTTCGTTTGACTGGAAAAAATTTGGAAATGCTAAACATTTGCATTCCAACAAAAACATGTTGCAAATTTAAAATATTGCATATGTGTTTTGATTAGGTTAATTGAATAAAAGATAAAATGTATAGCTTCATGTTTCCAAAGTTTTGAAAAATTATTTTAGAATAGGATTTGAAATTCTAGATTCTATTTAATTATTTTAGAATATTCTGGAATACAAATTATTCTGGAATGCCCATCCCTACTAAAAAAATCACGATTTATCAGATTATCCAGGAGCATAAACAGAAGTTGTCATTAGTTTTATCTCAATCAAATTCCAGCTATGATTTATCGTCCGATGATGATGATGATGATCATGATAAGAAGAAAATACTGTCCGATTTTATAGATCTTCTTCTGCAAGCCAAGGTTGGTTATGTTTAAATCGATTTACAACTGATCAATGTCTTTACATTTTTGTATCCCGCATATATTTTTTGTCTATTGGGTTTGATTTTAAATTTTTCGGAAAAGCTGCCTTGGCAAATAGCAATCTTTTAAGCGGCTTAGCTTTTAAAGTTTTTGGATCGGCCTCAAAATTCTCCTTTTCTGGTTGCTACAAATGCCAATCAAAAGCTTTTTAGAAGTTACGGGTATATGATCTTTTTTCTACATTAGTAACTATTCATTTATCTCATGTAACAAATAATAAGTACTCAAATATTACATAATCAATATAAATAGAAATAATCAAACGCCTAATACAATTGAGTCACATTATTGTTGAACGATTAAGACTTTGCAAACCAGCGTTTGCCATTTATTTAAATTTGAACATTATGCACGATTTATATCAATGTATTGCTTCAGACGTTGCTTCATTCCGAGAAACGCTGTCAATGCGGAAAACTTTACCTTGCGAAAGTGAACCGCACCCTTAACTCTTGCAACGGGCCGGGGCCTTCACCACCGCAATGTAACATAAAATGTGCTTTATCAGGGGCATTATGGTTGTCATTAGAAATTTAATTTAACATCTGTCAGTCAAAAATATCGTCAGTAGGCTTTGTTTTTTACTCATTTTTGCATAGGACGTCGATGGGAAACCTCTTAGTGATCTTGAAATTCGCGAAGAAGTGGACACTTTTTTGTTTGAAGGTCACGATACGACCTCGAGTGGTGAGTTATGCATGGACGTGGCTTTTAAAAAAACAAGTTGCCACATCCGTTCTTAAACTTTTGAATAAGAAGGCGAATATGCACTGCCAATTGCTGCCATACAAAATGCGATATATTCAACTCCTTGTCGAAAAATCAAAATCCTCAATCTTAATTTTTCGAATCCAAAATTTTGTTTGCTGCTAAATTCTTAACCTTTGTTTTTCGTACGCCCAAACATGTTGTGCGATCTCTTTTATGTTGCGTTGCAACCATTTCCTAATACTGTCGCAATAATGGCCAGCGTTGGCAGCACTATGTCAGATTCTTTCCGGAGATACCCAGATTTTAAAAACTTAAGAAATTTTAATAACAAAAAAATTTCCACCTACAGTACATCCGAAAAACAAGAAAGTTTTACTAAAAATTGTCATGATATAATGATATGTTAGGATCTTGTTGGCAACAATTGATATTGTACAACTTTGTTGTTATAATCAAACCATGAGAAAACTTTTTTTACTTTCAAATACTTTTCATGAGTGTCTACAAGGTCATTTTAATTTTTTTTTTTCTTGAAGTAGTTGAGATGCAATGGCGTTTTTTAACAAAAACTATCATTTTAACAGTCTTTAAAATAAAACTCAAGCAAGTTAATTTTGCTTCGCTAAAACATTTTAATCTTGTGCGATTCGTGTACAACTTGCGAATTGCTTAATATTAAATTTTTTTTTTTAATCTGGCGCTAAAAACTTTTTTAGGCATATCCTGGGCTCTTTACAATCTTGCATGTCACCCTGAAATACAAGAGAAATGTAGACAAGAACTGAACGACGTCGTTGGAAGCCGACATATTATCAGTTGGTGAGTCTTATAATTTTTGATACTGAACAGCGGTAAGTAACATTGACTCTGCCAGAGAAGTAAAACAACTTTGGTCCTAGTCCTGTGCATCTTCATTTCGTTTCTATAGATACCCTCCTCACTCGCAGGAAAGCGTCGGAACGACACATTGGGCAACTGTTAAGCACTTATTCCAACTTGCTTTCGGAGATACCAAGATATTGCTCTCTGATAGAAATTTTTTATTTTGATTTTTTAGTTTCATAGAGATATGACTGAAATTTAGAACTACTTGCTAAGACCACCCAAGCAGGGGAAAGTGCAGTAAAAGTCTTTCGCAAGACACAATAGAATGGCGCGAGTAGGTTTTTTTAAACAGTGACCATGTCGGTCACAATCACGGCGCTCTTTACCACTCGAAAACGCTTTCTTTTTATTTGTGATAAACATTTATTCATTTAGATCTCAATCAAACGTATTCGTATGATATTGATACTCTGGATCAGTTATGTGTCTTTTTAAATCAAACAATCGATTTCAGGAATATTAATCGCAAATTCTAGTTTGTTGCTAAAAACAAACGTTTTAATATTTTTTTACTTTGCAAATAAAGGTTTTATTACGTTTTGCCGTTTCGAGTGATTGCATCACATTACTGTGTTTAACTAAAATTTTACGTTTTAGGAAAGATTTGACGAAACTTGAATACTTGGGAATGTGCATCAAGGAAAGCTTGAGGCTCTGTCCTCCTGTTATAGATATTGGAAGGAAATTAGAAGCCCCAATTGATGTAGACACAGAGCAGTGTAAAGGAACAATTCCAGCCGGCACTATTGTTGTTCTGTCGATATTTCAACTTCATAGAAATCCCCTTGTGTGGCCGGAATCTAACGTGAGTTTTTTCTGGGTTTTTTTAATTTAGCATACTTTTGATTGTAACGCATAACACTTATTACGAAATAAACGTACTTTCATGAAGCTTGTAGTATTTTAAATAAATACTGCAAAAAATCAAATAGAATTATTTATATTAATAGCAAAACGTTTTGGTGATAATGACGCCACCAAGTTGCCGTTATTTCAATATTATTCAAAGTTTGTGCCCTAAGTTTCTTCGGTTCGTTTTCTGTATTAAATTTTGACAATTTTTTGAAAATAGTAGTTTTTTTTGAGGTTTGCAGGAGTCTTGAGTCGAAATTAACATTGCAATTATTAGAAGTCGTTGCTTAAGGTTTGAGCCACCGACACCACTGCTCTATATGTTACCACGTATAATCCTACATTTGATTACACCACAAAAGAGCTAGTTACAAAACAGCTAGTCACAAAAGAGCCGGTACCAGCGAGCTAGTCCCACAAAAGAGCTAGGGCTGCAAAATAGCTAGCCATAAAAGGACTAGACATAAAAGAGCTAGTATCAAAAAAAAGCTAGTGCCGTAAAATAGCTGGCTAAAAAAGAGCTATGCGTTAAAAGAGCTACAATAATTATCTTTAAATTTTTGGGGTTAACCCTTACCTTAACCCTATTCTTCGTTTTAGTATTTTAGCTCTTTTTTGGTACTAGCTCGATACACTTTTTGCCGATATCTGTATAGGAATCACTACTTTTTTGGGACGAAAACTGAAAAATCAGAAACGGATTCATGATGATAATAAAGTCCACATTAAGATGATATTATTATAAGAACATTTTTCATACGATAAAATATGTTACGATATGTTCTAATAATCGGTTTAATGAAAATAATTTAGTAATAATACGTAAATGTATATCAGAATTCGTTCCAAAATTCATGAAGCTCTACTCTTAAAAAAGTAAAGTCCAAAATTAAATCGACAAATGTACGCCAACGGAGCTTCATATTTATTAAATATGTATTTTGATCGTAATATTTATATGTTTTTTTCTATGATATTTTTTGTGGAATTTAATTTGTATCAAGTCTTTCACTCGTTTTGATTTAAAATTAGCCTAGTTAGTCAAAAGTACCGCCTGTTTTTTAAAATATATATTGTTTTTCTGTTTTTTTTTTTTTTTTTTTTTTGTGTGTGTGTGTGTGTGTGTGTGTGTGTGTGTTCGTATGTGTGTTTTATGTCATATATATCACGCAACAATTTGAATAATATTTTTATCAGAAATATGATCCAGAACGCTTCACTAAGGAGAACATTGCCAAGCGATCGCCTTATGCTTATTTACCGTTCTCTGCTGGTTCCAGGTATTCAGTATTTCTATTGATCAAATCAATTAGTTGTATATTTAAATTTGAAAAGTTATTTTAGCACTTAATGTACCCCTTAAAATGTAGAAATCATGTAGTCTTTATTCTTCGTATATTTATTACAATAAAATTTTTATTAACTATAGGGTAATTGATAAGTAATTCCCCAATATAACATACTTATAATTTGTTCAAATGTACAGTAGTTTGTGTCTTTCAATTTTTTTGTGTCTGCTCTATGATCTTTGAGACTTAAATCTATGATCTTGTTTCCTTTTTAGATTTCTTATTTTGTTTGATGTTTTAAAGCGTTACAAAAATGGCTGGGCGTCTTACCCAATAGAAACGTACCATGACGTTTATATCCAAACCGAACGCAATGTTGCATCATATTATTCCAGACAATATCACATTGTTTGTTTACGGTTATTTCGTCGGTTTTTGCGTATAGTACTTTTTTCATAGCGCATATTGAACCACGATTTTAAAAACTTGTTAATAAAAAATAATACAAAATTGTTAATAATAAATATATTGTTATTTTTTGTTTCAATATTCGCTTCAGCAAATTTATTTGGGTCGCAGTCCTTTTTGCATCTCGTTGTTTTAACTCGTTTTGGGTTGCAGAAAAAAAAAGACTGAGAAATCCTGTTGTAGGGTAAAACGCCCAGCCATTTTTGTAACGCTTTAAAATTTCAAAATAACAAATCTCAAAAGGATACAAGATCATATATTTAATTCTCATACATGTGTTAAGTTGAAGAAAGTAACTCCAAGTGCGGCAAGATTTTTTTGTTAGTAGTAACAGTGATAAAGCGACAAATGGTGTAGGAGAAGTGCAACAGGAGAAAATGTGTGATGAAGTGGAAACTGTAAAGGAGTTTTGCTATCTTGGCGATAGGTTGAATGCTAGTGGAGGATGTGAAGCTGCAGTGATTGCAAGAACAAGGTTGGGATGGAAGAAATTCAGAGAGTGTGGAGAGGTACTGCTCGGAAAAAGATTTTTTTTTGTGGATAAAAAGAAAGGTATATAAAAGCTATGTAAGATCAACTATGTTATATGGAAGCGAAATGTAGTGTTTGAGAGAAAATGAAGTAGCTATTTGGAGAAGAGCAGTAAGATTTAAGGTGAGGGCAATGTACGTACGGTGTAAAGTTGGTGGAGCTGATGGACATGTTGTGATTGAAGGAAGCAGCAGATAAGCAGGCAAGGGCGAATGGTGTGAGGTGATATGTTCATGTTTTGAGACAACCTGAGGGAGATGTTTTGATGAAGGCAATGATACATGAAGTGGATGAAAAACGTAAACAGGGTCGATCGAGGATGAAATGGAGGGAACAAGTTGTGAGAAGGATTGTGAAGGAAAGAAGATGCTGCAGATCGATGTAAGAAGAATTGCAGAACTAGTAAGATGCATCCGGCCACATCCAGTACTGGGGATTAAACTGGATTTAAATTGGATTGATGATACATCATGGAAATCACAAAAAAATGAGAACAATATTACTACATTCGAATAAATTATAAGTATCAATATTTTAAAATAGGGAGTTACTCATCAATCGCCCTTTATAATTTTATGGTGGTTTGACGTTCGATTTAATTAAGCATAACATCGGAATATTTTTTTTCAACTACTGTTTCGTCGCGTTGTCATGCACGTTTGCGAGGTTTTGACATTTGCTGTACCAAGTATTCTGGTCTAAGGTCGGCGAAGTACAGGTTTTGGCGCACGAGAGTTCAGCGCCCGTTTTATGATTATTTAAGCCAGCGATCTATTTTTAGAAAAAAACGTGAAAGGGCTTCCTCCCTAAACAAAAAAACTGTTTGCTTTTATTGTTTAGTTTCGTGAATAAACTTTGAAAAATTATAGGTCTACAGTTGTAAAGTTGGACTTAAACGTGTATCTAAGAAAAACTACGTGTCAGTGTTGGTTTTGCTTGAATTTAAAGTTGTTATCCTATGTGAAATATTACTTTTTCGGTCTTTATCAACTTTTGGACACTATTCTCAACAATTAATGTTTCAATATTAAATGTCTTAGATTCGATTCACATATATAGTTTTATTATTATGATGTCATAGATTTTCGTGACGCGTCAATCGTGTTTCTGGTCTCATGGTAGAACCTTTAGAGACTATTAGGAATATTAAAATGATACAATTCCGCAAAGTTGACGTCCAGAAGTAAAAAAAAAACAATCTTGTCGATTGTGCATTTTGGAAAGCACTGTATGATTTGCCTAATTTATTAACACTAGAGGACAAAAAAAAAAAAGAAATGGACAAAGTACGTAAACAGATCAAATTTTCTTAAATGAAAATTTGGAGCGAAAGTTGGATTAATGTCGTTAGCTAAGAATATAGGCCTACATTTTTTTACTTTAAAAATTAATTGTGAGAATATTGTCACATTGCGCTATTGGAACGTACTTTAAGCTTCGTTTTTTGTGTTGTTGCGGTTTCTGCACCAATAATTATCTTTACATTCTTGTTTGCTTTGACATTTCACGCGTGTTGAACAGACACGGTTTTGAAAACTTGACTTAAAAGCCGTCTCGCTTTTCCGTTTTTTTTTTGTTTTTTAATTCACTCAATAAAGCAGGAGTGGGAAACCTGCGGGCCGCAAGATATTTCAATATTTGTGTGTGGTTGGCGAAAAGCATGTCAATCCCTTAGATAAAAATGCTTACTCACGAAAAAGAAACTTGAATATCATCCCAATAAAAAAGCTGATGGAGAGACAAATCACGCTTTTTATTTTGTTTGTTTGGTGAAGACTTTTTTGGTCTGCACTCGACTTTGAAAGAAAAATGGGCTTACTTGTTTAATGCAAATAAAAAATAAGATCTTTAATGACAAATCAAATGAAGAAGCGTGGTCTGTCAAATCATTACTTTTCTCTTAAATGAACAAAAATTTTATTGTGATTCACACATGTTTTTTTAATTTGGCGATGCGGCCCGGGAATGCAATCAAGTTCCCCCCCTGCACTGGAGCTTATCAAGTTCATTAAAACCAACACTGAAAGCAAACAGTTTTTTGTGCTCTGAGCACTTGAAAATTAAGCAAGCTAGCGTATCAACGTAATCAACCAAGACAGCGTTACAACGTGAGTACTTATTACAAACTAGTCCAGAAATCTTTATACATTTTCACAGCCGACTAAAGATTCGGTTCGAGATTTTATGTTTTCAGCTAAAAGGTCGTTCACAATGGCGATTGTTGCAATTGTCTTTTCGATGAAAATTCAATGGAATACAATCAGTTCTACTATTTTGCTGTATAAAAATAATAAATTTGTGATGACATTAACTTAATAGCCACAAAGAATAGCAAAAAATTATTTTGATTAATATTATATACACCAAAGTATGAATATAATCAATGAACATTAAAAATACTCTATAAATGAGACTTAACTGAACAACACTTTACAACATTACATGTCGGCAGCGTGGTCGAGTGGTTAAAGCACCGGACTGATGATCAACATGGTCTCGGTTCAAAACCCACTTGCGCCATTCTGTTGTGTTCTTGGGAAAGACACTTTACGGCACTTTCCCCTGCTTGGTGGTCTTGACAAGCAGTTCTAAATTACAGTAATATCTCTACTAAATTTACTAGCGGACAGCAATATCTTGGCATCTCCGGAAGCAGGTCGGGGTAATTGCTTACCCTATGTATAGCGCCTCCGTCGCTTTCCTGCGAGTCAGAAGGATAAATATAGAGATAAAAATAAAAATAAATAAATAAATACCTAGAAAATCACTGTCTTGCATTGAAACAAACAAACTGCACCAAAAAAGCAAATATTTATTATTATCTACTGTATATAAAAACTGTAATCATTAGTTTGAAGGCAAGATTTTTAGCCGGATGACCATCAGTATTGCTTGCTTAACAAGTACACAATTCGATTTAACATTACAAGAAGCAACCGCTCGGACATCAGTTCGCAAATTTCTATCAGTATCATACAAGTTTGTTTAATTTATCAATAATTTTATCTTTTTGTTGAAAAGTTTTTCAAAGAGAAAACTTTTCCAGCGACTTAACTTTGGTAAACTTTGCCTTTTTAGAACAAACACACCGAGTAAATTAACGAAACAGATTTTCTATAAAAGTGCAGTTGCTCTCTAAGGTTTTTGGTAACTATTTTTGATTCTTCGACTTTCAAAAAACCATCATCAAATGCAGCAGCCTAAAATATTATTTCAATTCCTGTGTGCTGGCAATTTATGAATATATGCTTGGCAGATAAACCGCCAAAACTCTGAAGCAAATCTTGAATGTGAAATCAGTTACAGTAGACCTCGGTTGATCCGGATTTGATTTGACAGACAAAATCATGCAAATTAGGCGAAGTTTGGAGAACACGAAGCTTTTTATTAAGAATTACAGTATATAGGAAATCATTTGTACTTTCTGTTTTATCCGAGTTAAGCGAAATTCCGCATTAACCGAATACGGATTAATAGAGTTCTACTGTAGTTGATTTCCTTGATGTATTTCTATAGTTGAACTTTTTTTCAACATTGAAGAAGTTTGAAAAATAAAGGATGTTTTATACCTTCTGCTGACTATTTTGTCGGAACTTGATTTAACTGCCAATTAAATTTATTTCTATTAATACATTGGCAGTTTATTGTAAATTTACAGCGATATTATTAGGAATTTTAGTAGTTAACCAATTTTCGATAAATATAATATATTTTAAGGAAATTTAAAAATTAAAACTTTGAAGATTCAGATACATAATCTAATTTGAAACTAAACAAAAGCACTTTTGGCAAACAAAGTAGAGCTAAATCAACTTACAATTTTACACGAAATTTCACACAAAATTGTAAGTATATAATAATAAAAAATAAGTGTTTTTGCTAATATCTCACTTGTGTTTATCTTTAACATTTTTTGTCTTGGTAAATAATATTAATATTTTTTCTTATCTATTCTGCCAGTTGGTTAACATATTAGACTAAAAATTGTCTAAATGTTCACTTTAAACCAATTAAACCAATTATCTGCAACTTTAATTATGAGCAATTAGCCTATTTAGTTTTAACCAAGACGATGCACGGCATTTTTTGACAAATAAAAAAATTATTATTAAACCAAAGTGGTCTAGCACACTTTTGTTCTGACTGTCTTCAACAGATGTTTTCAAAGTTTTTGCCGTATCCCTTTTTTTGCAAGATTCAGGTACCGTCATTTCCCCAAAATTAAACGGCAAAAATTATTTTGAGCCAATTTTCTTTTTTATGGGCTTAGTGTTTTTTGCTATTTTTTTCTTACGAGCGGAGTGGGAAAAATAAAGTCCATGTATGTAAAGGTTAAAAAAAAGTTTTCAGTTTAACTAAATAACTTCTCTGAGCTGCCGTGGTGCATTTATAAAAGGCGTGCTATTAATAATTTTTGTTGTCAATAGATAATTTTGAATCAAACTACATTTTATATAAATTTCTCCTTTGGGAGGTAAATGGTTTACTCTGAAAAACACTGCTCTAGAATTTAGATGAAGCTGTTTCTATCTTGTTCTGATCTACATCATAACATATTAATGTTAAATTTTCATTAAAGTAGCTTGCATGCATGACTACAAAAATTAAGCAGGCTGAACTTGTCAAACTCTTTTAATTGATAAATAAAAGTTGTTTAAATCTTTAAGTTTCTTGCATTTGATAAACTCGAATCAAATTAGTCAGTGGCTTATAACTAATATAAAAAGGGTAAATCTGTAGAAATTAAGTATAGTTATGATTTCACAGTTCGAGATTTTTGACAGCATTTTCAAAACTTTTAACATACCTTTAACCTTGACAATTTCCAGCCGTATCTTGAGTCGGCCATGTGTGTTTTTAATTCTTTTATATTTTACATTATACGTAAATTTTGTTTTAGTAAAGAACGGGCAAACTCCCCGTACCTATCTAAAAATGCATCCCTGAATAATCAAGTAATGACCGCCGAAATCTCGTTCGCCGAATTGCCGTGACCCCCCAGTATTCTGACCAACAAAATAGGCATAGCATATTTGACGATTTAGCGAGTTTATTTATTTTATGTGTTGCACCAAAACACTGTTTGTGTTAAACAGGTAAAAATTAAAAAATTCAACGTTAACGCCTGTGTTTGTAGCAAAAACTAGGCAACGTTGTTTTTGTGCCGAGAACGACAATTTCAAAACGGCATAAAAAGAAATGGGGGTCGATGAGTTCATAAAAAAGTCATTTTCATTTGTTCTTAGAAATTGCATCGGACAAAATTTCGCTATGAACGAAATGAAAGTTGTGATCGGGCAAATTTTAAGGAAGTTCGAACTGTTTTGCGATGAAGATTGCCCTGAACCCCGCATGAAGCCGAACTTTATCCTGGAAAGCGAAAATGGAATTCATATTAAGTTTAAACCTTTATAATAGACAGAGGCAGATAGAGAATTGTGTTTGTGGATATTTTACGTGAATTTTTTTTTTAAGTCTAACTTTTCTTATAAAACCTTTCTGATTTTCGATGCAAACGAGATTTGTGGTTTTCGAATTGAATTAGATAAAGTGAAAAAAATGTTTTTATTTTATGAGCTCAGAAAATAAATCTGTGTCTGTTTGTTTAAAAAAGTCTTAAAATGTATGTAAATAAAAAAAATTGTTTCTTTTAAAATTTTACTATTCGTAAAAATTATGCGCCTAAAATTAATTCTACTTTATTGTAAGTTTGTATTATGGTGTATTAGATTTATCTTCTTTCGATTAAGTTAATATTCTTAAATTATTTTAATTGTTTTTTAACGAGTTATTAGTATTGATTTTAATGTGTAAAGTTTTTTTTAACTTTTGTTGTGTAAAGTGCTTTTTTCATACATTCATGTTGAAATTATGGTTGAGCGTTCTTCCATTTTAAAACAGGACGTTAAAGAATATTTGGAGTGATCTACTTGTAGCTACGTATTTAAACATAATTTAAGTGCTCCAATATCAAAAAAAGATCGCCAATAAGTGTTGGAAACCAAGTTTTTTGGTAAACAGTTTTTTACGATTCCTTTTCAGGATACTACTTTATATGTTCTTGATGGCTCACGACGTTTCGGCGGCTGGAGTGCTTACAATTATAAAAAAGTTCAAGAGAATATTTAATTTATAATAATCAACGCAACTGCAAAGAAATGCATGTGAAAATTTTAGAAATGGCAAAATTTATTGAAATCGGCAGGGAATGTTCAAAAAAACTCAATCACTTTTGAACATTCATACTTTGCTATCAGCGATTTGGTTATTGCGATTTCTTTACTACAATCATTGCTTTCAGGTTATTTGCAACTTTAGCAACTCGTTATGTTTTTCAAACAAACGTCCAAAATCTACTAATTCTACATAATAATTTTTTAAAAAATTGTTAGCAAACAACTACCGTTACCCCCAACTTGCCCCTGAGTGAACCCGGCAATAACACCTTGTCACCGGTGACTCCCTTGGTACATATTAAATTAATTCATTCTGTTCCATGGGTATCACCAGTGATACCCATAATGTGATTCATTTTCAATCTTACTATACGAATACACTTGGTTTTCACTGAAAAAAAAAATTTTTCTTAAATATGTTCTTGGTACAAATTTAAAATAGTTTAAAATGGCATAGTAGGCAGTTTCAAGTTGAGCTTCGGTTGCTTGCATGTAAGCTTTTTATTTGGTGTTTCATTTTTGCAGTTGTCGCTATTTTAATCTTTTAATGTGTTTTGTTTATTACGAGATTTAAAGTACGTGGCACTCATTGGGGATGTTTACAGTTTGAATTCCTTAAACCCAGTTAACCTTTTTTTATGAAATTACTTTTTATATACATGTATCGTGTTTCTGTTTTAGCTGAAAAGACGATCATAATTTAGATTTGCTGCCATAATTGCGGTAAATTGAATTAGATATTATTGTTTTTCAAATTGTTTTTATTTTTTTACTGTTCATATTCAATAAATCAGGTGACAATTAATTTTATTGTTGTTTTTGAGCACAACGCAGCGAATATATTTTTAGAATCTTAAGTGATTTTGAGACAAAAAATTTCTTAAAAATACTTTTTTGTCATAGAGTAAACCTAAAAAAAACAAAATAGACTAACTGAAGAAAGTAAAGACTGTACAACCAATTGAAAATATAATGTCAAAGAAGTAGGCGTTAATTTTGTCGAAAAATGTTTAGTCGAAAATATAAAAAAGCTTTAAACTTACAATGATAAAGTCACAATTTTAACAATTATGTTTCCATTAAATCAGAGCACTATCCTTTGCTTAACATAAGTGAATAAAGGAGAAATATTTGCTTTATAAATGTAGACAATAAATTGTTCTCTTACAACGTACCGTATTCAACTTACACTTCAGAAATGCTTCTTCAAAGAAGAAAAAAATAAAAAATTTTATAAAAAACAAATCAACATTGAAAAGAATACTTATTGAATCAAAAATTAAGTTGAAATTAACAGAATTATCAAATATGTAATACCCTTATGGCAATAGGCTATTGCGTATTTGTAAATAAAACTGATTGTCCCATTTTTACGACTCGTACAATCGTTTGGAAGGGTATCCATTCCCGGTCAGATATAAACAGGACTGGGGCGAGGGTTTATTCTTTTATTATTACAGGCTGCTTTACTGCCCGGATTAGATGTTGACAGTGATGGTGCTGAGGCTAGCATCGGGTTTCGTCATCCAAAACTGTCAGACCTCGTGCTCAATGTGATTTCCGATGCAAGAGGCACGCTTTTGGACGTAGTTTGCGGTTTGTTCACTCGCAATTTAGTAAAGAAGCGAGACCCCATTTGTGCACGAGCAAATAAAATCCATATGGGTCCATAGGCGATTTAACTTAATCCAAGCTGTTCCGGGCAAGCTCAATCCAACAGGCCTAGCATTGCTCTAAGTATGAAAGCACAGAGCTTGGATATCTCTCACAGTACTCCGTGTTCCATCTATAATTTGTCCACTGAGAAGCGCGGATGCCTAGTCCGGCGAGGTTGTTTAATAGTTTCCACCAAGCTAACACAAACGGGCGTCTAGACTTTAGTCTATCTCTGCAAGCATATGACGATTTTAAAAGACCATGCAACATATGGATGGTCAAGATTCGAAAATCGACTGTAAGCCAAGGAGACTTTCGCTCCTACTCGCCGAAGCTCAGCTGACTGGATGCCTGAAAGCATTGGGGAATTGTCCATTGGAGTGGGTCGCAGGCATCCAGTGACTGTATGCGAGACATTGTTCAGGACACTGTCTATGAGGCAAGTGTGAGCGCTGCGACACCAGACTGGTGCGCAGTACTCAACTATTAAATAGACTAGAGATAGGGCAGTCATGCGCAGTATTTTGGAACCAGCACCCGATCCTGAGTCTATTAGTCGCCTAAGCAGTATGACGCGAAGATAGTTTTTTGCACAATGCCATAGGATCGCGATACTACGTGAGCGATCTGTTCAGTTTTACTCCAAAATAAGTTAGAGTTTGACAAAACGGTAAAAGTCAATTGCTGCTGTAGACTTTTAGCTCACGTTTGGCTTCTCGGTTATTTAAATAAAAAACTTTCGTCACTGTCTTAGTGTGACTGAGCTTTAACTTCCAAGTTTGAAAATACATTGAAAGTGTAGTCATGTCTTGATTTAAAGTCCTTTTCAAGTCCTTCCAGTTTCCAGAAGAGTGAAACAATGCTAGATCGTCTGCATAAGCAAACTTTCTGGAAATTGTGGAGGGTAGGTCATATGTATAAATTTTGAAAAGAAGGGAGCCAAGACCGATCTCTGAGGAACGCCATTTTTCAGACAGCGAAGCCTGCTTTGCTTGTTCTCACTCGCAGTAAGAGTGAAACTTTGGCTTCGGACAGGCTCCGTGATCTTTTTGATGTGTTTAGCCTAGCTGGGCTAAAACCTCAGCAGCTAGCAGGTAAGGCCACGAAGTTAAATAGTTTTATATGCCGCTATTAAATCGACAAATACGGCACCGGCCTTCTTTGCCTTGAAAGAATCCTCAATGTTCTGTGTCAGCAGAACGATTTGATTCACGGTTGACTTCCCGCGTCGAGACCCAGCCTGCTTTTTTGGGAGCAGTGGAAAAATAATTGGCTCGATGCGGCTGTTAATAAGCCTCTCGAGAATCTTGTAGGGGACGCAAAGCAGAGATATCCGTCGATAACTCTTTGGGCTCCTTACGGACTTCATCGGCTTTGGGATCGCGACTACAAGCCTTCTTCTCTAGATCTTGATTATTTTGAGTCGGCGCAACCAGGAAGAAAGGAAGTCAACTAACCAGGAATTCAAAGCAGCTCCAGCATGGATTAGAAGCTCTAGGAAAATGAAATCGAGGCCCGGAGCCTTACCTGGTTTTAAGTGTTGAAGGGCAACAGATAAACTCTTTTTGTGAAAAATTCTTAGAGATATTCACTGGGTCTGGTGTTGTGGCCTTCCAAAAGTCTGACACTTTTTAAGAAACGAATCGAGATGACTTGCGGTCAAAAGCTTTGTATCTCCCATTTCTGACTAATTGAAGACGCAATAGCATCAGCTAAAACGGGACAGTGACAAAAAGGAGAGTGTCGTGACCTATTTGAAAGGTTATTCAATAAACTTCATGCTTTACGACTTGTGTGTAAAAAAGTCGATGCTCCGAACTGCCTTTCGATCGTGACGGACGTATTGAGCAAAGGTTAGCATTGTAGGTTAAGACCTTTTTTTAGGACAAAAATGAAGAAATCTAATACAAAATGTAATTGAAGACCTTTTTTTTATTCCTCAGTAAATTTTTTAAATAAAATTGTCTGACATTTTGCCATCTCTGTGGTACATTTTGCAATCCTGAGATCCCGGGAAAAGTTAAATTTTTTCCTACAAAATTCCGGGGTAATAAAATGTCTGGAGAATCATAAACTCTAGTAGATACCATTCCGTTTAACAGGTTTGGTTTCGGTCTGTTTTGTATAATTGTACAGTAACAAGAGCAGATGTACTTACGGCCCAGGATGCGAGAAAGCAACTGCTATCTAGGCTGTGAACAACAGAATCAAACAAAATAGAAAAGTGATTAATTAAATAAATAAAAAAACTGCAAATTTTAATAGTGATTAGGTTCTTTGCAATTTCTTCTATTTGTGCTTTGCAATTATCTGCTGGAAACGCTTTGTGGGATTATGCAATGCGTAGATTTTTTTTGGGTTTCAAGGCATTGCGTTATTTATTCTTGAAGTAAAGTAGAGATGAAAGTCCAGATTTACACAGCCAAGGAGTAGCAAATGAAACTTAAACTTGAGATGCTCTCTTTGCTAGAGTTGGATACCCAGTTTGAAAGCTGCACCAAAAAGTTTCAAGTGAGCTGAACTCATAAAGCAGCTTCATCAATTGACATACTTGCATCTGCATCAAATGAACCTTATCTTTTGTCTTCATTTCTATCTCTCATCTTCTCCAATTTGAAGGCAAAAAGATTAAAGATCCAACTTTTCGGTTTTTCCAGATCTCCTGGGGAGAAATATCTGTTAAATGGATCTCTCAACTCTTCAACAGTTTCTATTTGAAAGCAGGTAACAAGTCACAAGAGGTCACAATGTTTACTTTCTTTCCTTGTATCAAAGGTTAAAGTCTTTCAGATGTTGGAAAACAACCTCCAGGTATGCCAACTTTGGAGCAAAGTTTGTCAGATTTGAAAGTATGCACAAAAAAACTTTTTTGTTCTCGCAGAAATTTAATTTCCATTTGAATAAACATTTGGTGGTACAGAATTTGAAGATTGCTTGAAGTAAAAGATTTTTCTTCCCAAAGCTTTTCATCTGACACTCTTCAGGGGAAATCGTCAGAATGAAGCAGAATTGAAACCGAACTAATTTATAAAGGAAGAAAGTAGAGTTCTCATTGGCTGAAAGAGTCAACCAATGAGAGAAAAGATTAAGAAATTTTCAAAGAGTATACGAATTCTTTTTGCTTACACAGAAGGGGATTGAGAGATTTAATGAAAGTCGCTTCAAGAGCAGAAAGGTGAAAGGAAGAGCGACCTCGAGCGAGAATAGAAAATTTTTCGTTGCTGTAATGGAGGGCACATTGGGCGTTATCAAGAAGATGTTGACCAATGGCGGATTCGTGAAATTGTTGTGGGCGAATGTTGTTCTTGCAAGAGCGGGAAAGACTTTGGCGGTTGGCCGAGGTACGAGGATTGGTGATGGATTTAGGAACGTGTTGTTTAATTCGCTCTTCTAGCCGTTGAGACGTGTGACCAACGTACCGACTATCGCAGTGGCACACAAACTGGTAAATAACATTGCTGTGATGATGGGAAGGTAGCACGTCTT